>JAGFMF010011524.1:884788-1101662 GCA_019455555.1 Galemys pyrenaicus
AAAGATCAAGGAAAGGAATAAGAACAACAATAATAATAATAACAACAAGAAAGAAACAAAAACCAAAAATGAAAAGACAAGGACAAACTGGGGACACTTTGTGGGGAGGGAAGAGAAAAAGGGTGGAGGGCAAATGGGAACACGGGGGACTGAGGTGATGGTGCACTGGTGTTATGGTGATGGGGAATACATGGGGATACAATTGATGTCAAATATATGTAAATTAAAAAAATTTATATTAAAAAAAAGCAAATGGATGTAAATTAGGAAGATTCCAGACTTGGAAGATTCCATAGGCATGGTAGTAGATTAAGTGAGACCACTGAGAACTAACCAATCACAGAGAGACTGGTAGAGCTTTAGAATAATTAGGAAAAGAAGGCATATATTCCCTGAGGCTTGACTCCATCTTTGGCCCCTTGCCCCTCTCTGTCCTGGTTCCACTGGCCTGGGGAGGGGGGGTCCCACTTTATTTCTGTTCCTTTTCTCCTCAATAAACTTTTTATTTCTCTAAAAAAAAAAATCCCAAAGTCTGTATGCACACATAAAGACACACAAATGGACACACAACTATTTTTACAATTTGTTAGAGAGTTAAGCCTCTCTGAATTTTTTCTGAGCCAGTGCAAATAGGGAAACACTTAATTCACAGTATCTTAAGATAGAAGTGCTATTTGGGATTTTAACAACTCTTGGTACTGAGATCTGAAAGACATTTCTTCTGTGGATATAAAATTTTTAAAGTCTGCTACCGAGAAAGATATCAACTGATGGCCATCAGGTAATCTTTAATGTTTATTGTTCATTACAACCTAAAATAATTATCGTGTGTCAGAGAATACAAGGTTTTATAGTATGACAAAACTTGGGAGCACAGGTAGTAGATCAATCAACATTTTTGGAGATGAGCCGTACTTCAACAGCCAAAATACCTGCGCTGAAGTTGATATCATCTTTTGAATTTGAAAATTGTGCCTGAATGTAATGTCACTCTTTCTTCACCCAGATGTTGGAAGAAGGAAACTTTCATGTATAGTTAAGGTTTTCCTCAGAAAGTAGACTTGGATTCCCAGTGAGACATGTAGAATTGTTGAAAAGTCTCAATTTTCTAGGTATGGTAATTTATTATTATAAATTATTTAAATAAGTGTTAGGTTAAAATTTTACATTTTAACCTGTTTAAGAATAATACTTTTGAGTAATGTCATTTTCATAATGAATCCACCCATAAACAAATTGTGTGCTAGAAAACTGAATATAATGACTTGTTACATACATTGAAACATTGCTTAAATTTTGGAAAATGCCCACAACATTTACCATCTAGAAGTAACAATTTTAATCTACTCAGTAAAAGGATAATTAACCAGTAGATAGGTTGTATATAAAGGCTTGACCTAGATTATGCCAGAAAAATATTTTTATCACTATACACAATGTTTCTTCCAAAATGTAAATTAGGTAGGAAGAAAGAGATGTATCCAATTCACTTAAAAACAATATCAAGTTTCACTCACTGGAATGATCCACCAAATACTAACTGATGGTCCTGATATTCCTAGTAGTTTTGCATAAATCTCAATAGAAGTGCATATATTGAATTGATAGCGTCTGTAAAATCCAAGAGTAAACAAAGGCATATAATACTAATATATAATCTTATGCAATTCCTGATACGTTTTCCAGAAGGTTATAGTGGACCAAGATCACTAGTGAATTAACAACACCAAAAATTTCCCTGCTGTATGTGGAAATTTATTCTGGGAAACCCATTTTTGGACTTATATAAAAGAAAATGAGAACATATTTTAGATGGCATGTCTAGTGAGTAAATAGTTCAGAAATCTGGGGGAATGCACGATCTATTTTGTTTAAGTAGGACAGCATATATCTGAGTGCAACATGATGAGATATTTTTAGGAATCTTTTGTGTATAAGATGTACCCCAAAATCATGGGACTTGGGGATTGGTAACTTATTTGTGTTTTTAAGAGTAAATTCTTCAGTAGTGGAATCTATTATTTATTAGTCTTTTAAGTCATAGGCAATGTGCTGATTTTTGTACAGTACCTCACCATAACCCCTGCTCAATAGAAGAAAAAAATTCGGTTCCAAGAATTTAACGAATGTCTGTGGTAATAGTCATTTATTTTTTTTTTATTAAAAAAACATGATCTGATACCTACTCTGATGAAAATAATACTTTTGCTTTTCTACTTTTGATTGAATAATGTCGTTTGTAAATTCTGCTTTCAAGAAAAAAAAGAGCAAAGAGAAAGTGAGAAGACAGGAAAAGGAGTTGAGGAGAAGAATGAGGTAGAAAACCAGGTTTTTAGTTTTGTTTTAGATGATTTCAGCACTAAGACAGTCAGAATAAAATGGTCTCAGGAAAGATGTGAAAAGCAGGGGAAAGTAGATGGTGAGAAATCCTGTATAGATGAAGTAAAAATAATGGAACTCACACAGGTAGATGGTAAAGCCTTGGGAAAGGATGTAGAAATGTTTCTTAAGACAGTGGCAAGGATGACTATAAAATATAGATAGAATTTGATTTTTAAGAGGAGGGCTAGAGTTGTAATTATTTTGTCTCTGAGATAGAAAAGGCATCCATTATGAGAAGGGTCAGGGTGGAACAGGACATTTGGCAAGCATGGTTATATAGAGAGAAATGGTGAGGGAATTGCCTGGAAATGAGTAGGAGGATTTTTAAAATCAGGTTTTATTGACTTAACATTCATTTATATAATTATGTAATTTCTGGAGTACAGCTTCAGAATAAGAGGATACTAAAGACACACTGATTCAATTAAACTGTTTAGGTGATTGTTTGCTCTTGATTACTTTATTCAACTCAGATTCTATTGCATCTAGTAGGCACTATTATATTGCTGACATGATTGAATAGCCACAAGTGGGTTTTTTGCAAGATGCTTTCAACTCCTCCTTTTTCCCCACATGTTCAAGGTGGTCATTCCTCATTGCTCTCTTTTGTAGTAGTTAATTCTGATTATCTGAAAAACACATGCTGTTCCTAAAGCCTCTCCAAACCCAGTCACTTCTCTTAACCCAGGTACAAATCCTTCAGAGAAACTTTCAATTGCTCCCCTACATGGTTACATCTTTTTCAAAAATCTGTCAAAGAAATTCAATTCACACCTAACATAGTTGCCAATTTCATACTTACTGATCAACTGTGTGTCAGATAGGGCTATTCTCAGGTAATTGTGTATTCCACTAGAGCCAATTTTCTTTCCTTTTAAGATTCTTTACTCATTAAGCCATTGTTTCCTTGGTATGCTAAAGTACTGCTGCATTTGTGTTTATGGTTTACGGAGACAATTATGTAATTGTCTTTTAGTTTCAAAAATGAAGTTTGGACAATTAATGCTGTTATTTAATGCAACAAGATATTTTAAAGTATTTATTATTTTTTAATTGTTACAAGATGTTTCATTTATTAGAATGTATCACAGTTTATTTCTATTGTTCGTCTTCATGTTTTTTGAATTTTCCCTGTTACACATACCTTTGTGTGTATAGCTCAGCATTATCAAATCTTGTAGGTTCAATATTTCTTTTGGTTGATTTTTGGACAACTCCATTGATCTTCTAAGGCATCAAATATTAGAAAATATACCCCATCTCAGATGGTGTTAATATACTTTCCTTGTAGTTGTGCTTTCTACAGACCTTTAATCCATATGACTGTATTGAGGGGTCAGAGATGTCTTTGATGGTGAGCTGCTTACTCTAATACCATCTATTGAGAGAGCTAATTATACTTGAAGCTGAGCTAATCATACATTAATGTTCATGGAATACTCCTTTAAAAGTCAGAGGAAGCTATAACTGCAGTAACAGGTCCCTCAAAATGTTGGTAGCTCAGCCCAGTAGCAGTTTATATTTTATTCAATCCATTTTGGTCTAGCCAGTGTGTGGAGGGGGCTTTTCTCCATTCACTCCTCAGTGGCCCACATGCCTTCATGATAGGGTGCCTGCACCCCTTGCCTGGAAGGCTGTATCTGACCTTGTCATTTAGTCTATGCAGATCTGTATTTTTGCTTACACCACCAAATCACACAATAATTAGTATACCTGGACTTCTTTTTCTACTAGACTATTTTTTTAGAAGAAAATGTGTCTTATTCATATTTATAACACCAGTCCCACACTTACTAAGTGGTTGTGATTTAAAAAAAATCATTTGTTAAAATCACAATGCACAGAATACAAATCCTTACCAAAAAAGATGAGAAGACAGTATATCAAAATGGTGGGGTTTAGTATTTTTACATTTAGTATAGTATACCTTTTGTGTTTTATAGTTAGGAGCTAAAAATGCAATTAATGACTCTTAAGAAAACTAGCGAATTTTTGAAAAAAAATTTCATTTCTTTTTTCCTTCTACCAGTTTTCTTTATCTGTTTCTCTTTGTTAACTGTAGCAGTTCTAGATGTGTAGTCAGAGCTTATGCTACAGGTCTCTTTTAACACTTTACAAAGAAAGGCTTTTGTAAACCAGTAGAGTTATTAACAATTTCATCAAAAATAAAATTAAATTAATTAGAATATTTTAAGGAAAGCATTTATATAAAACATAAACTCCAGTTTTGTGGAAAAGTCAGGCATTAGACACATCATCTTTTTAAAAAATATTTTTTTTGTTCATTGACAATTACTCCTTTCATTAGCATTTAAACAAAGTAAGATTTTAAGCCTCCTTGTGGTCTGAAACATCTTTTTTAAAACAGATTCTGAAGTTTCCAGATAAATATTCTTTTATTACTTTGCAGAAATAAGTAAACGAAACATATCCTAGATATAAGTTTAATTTAATTTTAAATTTATTTCACACTCGAGAGAATTCAGCTCAGTTTTAAAATGCATTACCCCGAGACAGTGTCTCTGAAGATGGTTCAGCTCCCTGTTGTCCTACCTTAGACCCAGATGTCCGGCTCTCTTCCTACACATAGAAAGAATCAGGAACTCAGACTTCTGCTAAAATGACCACAGTGTACTTTATTTAATGATTTTGGTACCTTGTGTTGCAGTAAAATTAAAAAAAAAAAACTACAAAATCCAAATATATAAAATTTCAAGTTTTCCTTTTTTAAAGTCTTACAAGAAAAGTCATGTAACTGAAGAAATTTGTTCATTATGAAGCACTATTTTCCACCACAAATCGCAATTTACTTAACAGACCAAAATGACTATGGTGCTGCAGTACATAAGAGACTCCATGAGGCGCTGCTGCTACCACGCGCGGATCAAGGTGGGCAGCTTGGCCTCCAGCCAGCAAACACACTTACAATTCGGACGCTAAAGGAATGTTTGGATACATGGAGTTTGG
This sequence comes from Galemys pyrenaicus, assembly GCA_019455555.1. NCBI lineage: Eukaryota > Metazoa > Chordata > Mammalia > Eulipotyphla > Talpidae > Galemys > Galemys pyrenaicus. The sequence goes on from JAGFMF010011524.1 coordinate 890,138, forward strand.
ATATATATATTTACAGGAAGGGCAAAAAAATCTAGTAGCTAGTTTAATTCCTCATTTCAAATGAAATTCCAATACATTTGTACAATGTATACAAAGTAAAAGCACATCAACTGCCAAGGTTATCATTCGGGTGCAGGCACTGTGCTTGTACTGGAGGACATGTCTAGCCTTTCCCTAAACACACACGGGGGTCTTTTGTCTTTCAGATCTAGATCTGAAATGGTCATGGAAGCGAAAGAGAGAGTAAGGGAGAGTGGAAGGGGCAGGGGGAGGAAGAGATGATGGGAGAGAGAGAAATGGCAGTTTCACAGTCTGAATGTCATGCAGAGAGTTGACAACGGATAACTGAGAAATAATTGGTCCGTTCTCTTCAGTTTTCTGTTCATTTGCCATCTATTACATTTTCTTTTCAGAGATAGATTTGAAACAACAATCAAAAAAAGTTGGACTGGGAAAGGAGCACAAAATGTTTAAGGCAAATTAAGCAAATATCGAGCAGCTTCTCTTGGTGGTAAGTGGAAGTAAGGATTTTACTCCAAATTGATTTAGAAATGAAACAAAATTAAGGACAACCTCCTGAGGTTGGATTCTTTGTCTTATCATATACAAATTCTTGAAAAAATTACTTTGCACCAGGTATCCTTTTGAAATTTTAAATGAAAAATTTGGTTACAAAGTGCATGACTTCATGTTTCTAAATAAAACAACAGTAGCTGAGGTAGTTAGATGTAAAACTTATTTACTTAAAATAACTGGAGAATGAAAGAACAGTTCTCAATAGCACAATGTCTGGCATTTGGAAGCAGGTTTACATTGTGGAATGGTTTAATTCTAAGCAAAATACTACTATTTTTATACAACATTATATTCAATTAACCAGAATATGATTGGTAGTGACACTTGTTTGCAATTGCATGGTAGAATGTAATCCCCCAGTAACTTTGCTTGTAACTCATACTTTGACCAATTTTGTGTTGAAGCGATAACATAAAATAGCATTAATCATCATCACTAGAAATGTCCAATCCAAGTCATAAAAAGGATTTAGTAAAAACTGAGAATCAATAGGAAAAAATGACTTTGTTCTTACTTTTACCATGATTTGTCTTAGCCCTAAATCCAGTGTGCTATTTGGTTTTAAAGGGGGAGGTAACTTGTGGCTCATTGGTTGCTCTCCTTGTTCAGGCAATGGCAAAAATATAAATTATATTTCTGACTAGGCTATTTGGCTGTCTGGTAACTGAGAAGACAAGTAGAAACAACTTGGTAGAGGCAAGGCCCTCAGTGAAGGCCTTCTCCCTCCCTGCCCCTTTCACTAAAGAGAGAATTCAGGTGACCAAAAGCTTTAATTTTCAGCAATCTCCTACCACCTCTAGATATAAAGGAGCTTTTTGATAATAGTAGGCCAGGGATAAAAGTGGATAAAAATAAGTCAGAGGACATTCCTTTTGCAAAAGGAGACTTTTGATTTATTGTCTACCTTTTGTCACGCAATAGAATGTTAACTGGAAGTAACCATGAAGGTTGAAAATGCATTTAAAAAGCATCGCATATGTGATGATTCCATGATGATTGGTCCATAGCAGTATTATCACATACATGTTTGCTAAAAACTAGTTTTCTAAAAGATATTTAATTTTACAGAGGACACTAGAGAGTTTCATGTGGAATAGAAGGTTTAAAACACAGAGTAAAATATTTAAGGGGTTCAAATGCCCTCCTCCTCCTCAAAAATTAGATGTGTAGCTTATATCTAATAACATATTGTCTCCATCTGTTTTTTCACCTGTTTGGTAGAGAATATAGATTTTATCATCTCAAAGAGTTGTTTATCTCTAACACTTTCAGGGTCTGTTTTCAAATATCCCAATAATATATTTATCCACTGCCTCTGTCTCAGCTTAGCCAACTCACCTAAAAAGTTACACACTGTTTTTTTATTCCCTACCTCTAGTTGAGTTTCAGTTTTCTTGTGCAAAAACAAAGGAAAAACAGGGATATTTCCCTTTATAGTGACTACTGTGCTTTTGTTGGAAAAATAGTGACTAGGAACTGGAAGAAAAAGCCAGAAAAGTCCAAAATACTCATAATTTGAGTCTATAAAAACCATACTTATCTTAAATCTGATGTGGTAACAAACTTTTAATGGATTCAGATCATTACCTAGGTTGAATTCATGCTTTCGAAAGCTTAAAACCATGCATTAGAAATGCTTAACTAATCTGAAATTTTAAGCCTTCAATATACCACTGGCACTAGGTTTTAGAATCCAGAAGAGATTATGCTGAATGTGTACATTATGTCAGCTCCAGGAACAATGTGATTTTAAATCCACTTACTTTCTGAAACCCTATTTCATATTTTTAAAAGCATGCAAATACTTTTTGTGAAGCAATATAATTATTAAACAAGGGTACAATGATAACAATTATGTACACACATTTGTTTCATAAAGTCACATCATTAAAACATTATCTGCTTTGTCAGTATTGTTTCATGGTGCATTTTTACTTTACAATATTGTTTCCATGACTAAGAAATGACAAGTTTTTATAACCCAAAGCATATTTTAGCACTAATGCTTATCACAACTAAATAAATAAAGAAGAGAAAGCTTGTGATTTCTGGGGAAAGTTGTACAAGTGATATTCTGTGGCTGTTTCCATCTCCTTGGTCTTTGAGTAGTATTCATATATATGCAGGTCTAAGTATCTATGTATATCAATATATAGCTGAAGCCCTTGCATAAATAATTCTCAAAAATATTTAAAATATATTTATAATCTGAAAATGAACCAGCTTAGTAGCTTCAGGTGGAAAGAAGAGTTTGCATTCTTTTACTGATTTGTAAAGGGAAAGATATATCATCTTAGGGATGAAAAAGAATCTCACTGTGAAAAACACAAAATCTAATCTCAATAATACCTATTCAAGTTTTTTTTTTTTTTTTTCTGTAGTGGGGTTCAGAAAAAAATTGGCAATGATTAACTGAACTTGGGCATCATGCACAAATTCTGAAATATGAGCTTTGAATCAGGCATGCAAACCCTTAGACTTAAAAGGAACCCAATTTTCTCTAGTTCCTTTGAATTTTCGTTTAGTAAATATTTAATAAAATTCAGTTCAACTAAGAGGAAAATAATCATTCTATATGAAGTCTCTCAAAGTATGAAACAAGTTAATTTTTTTCATTAAAAATCGATAATTAAAAAGTTCTACATAGACCTTTGAGAAAGAATTTTCCTTTTATGAAGTGATTAAGATCACTGTATTCTCTGCTTGGTGAGTTATTGCTGTTGTATTACCGAACTATCCCGTCTCCTCTACCACAACTTATTCCTGGACCAACACAGTTCTCCTTTGTGTTAATACTACATATCAAGTGTCAAAGCATTTATGAATTCTTATTTTCACAGCATCCCTATGAGGTAGGTAAATATTATCTCTCTTTTACACATAGGCAATTTGAGGTCGAGGATGAGCTTCTGGGGCTGAAGTGATCAAAAGGGATGAGGACTGTCCGGTCTGTTTCTGGTTGCCTAACCCCCTTGTTGCCAGGCTGGGCTCGCCCTTCAACACCCTTGTCTCCAGGAAGGAGACATTCCATAATGTATAACAATACTGTTTATAGAATATATTTAAAACAGTCGTTATATTCAACACAGGGATTTGGGGTTTTCTTATTGAACCATAAATTCTATTTCATTATCACACAATAAAAGATAACTGAAAAAAAAAAAAAAAAAGCTTAAAGATTTTGTAGTTGCCAACTGATTGTTGCCTTTTTGTTCACCTAAACAGTAAGTGCAAAATCTTGTCAATAACATGAAGGTAATAAGATTGGAAAAGGATTTAGTAAAATAAAAAATCTCAAGTTAAAAAAACAAAACCAAATGGACAGTGACTGGAATTAGCAACGCCATCACGTGGGAGGCTTTCAGGGTGTGTGAAGAGTGAACAAGGTCCACCCTCCATGCCTGCAGGGATATCCACTGATTTCAGGGCAACTTCTGCTCCTAATAGGAGGAAGGCCCAACAAGGAAGGGGCCTGCCTAGTCTGAATTAGTTCTTACTTGGCATTAATGTAGAATTTGACACAACAAAATGCAACCTAAGAATCTGCAAAAACATTTAGATTTTTTTCTGCAAGTCCTCTAATGATCGTTGCATAGCAAACTACCTTCTAGGGCTCTGTGTGTGGCTTATAGTTAATGCCTCAGAGCAAGTTCGGCTACCTAAGCGCACTTAAAAGAAAATTGGTCTGAATAGCTTGCCTGTTTTTCTGCCCAGCTTCAGAACAGTAAATGAGTAAGCACACAATTTGAGGAAATACACATGCTCACCAATCCAGACTCACTTTAGAAAAAGGAAAAAAAAACCCACAGATATTCACAAATACATGAGTTTTTGTGAATTTTCCTTTGAGGTCATCTTTTTCTTTTTTCCTCATGACTACAAAGAAAACACTCATTTGAGTATATGGCAACAGATTAGTCCTTGGCAATCAGAAAGACATTAACAAATGAAACAAAAAATATGAATATTATGAATTTTTGTTTAATTTAGGGAAAATAGCTTTTACTTTTACTGACATCATAATTTCCACCATAAATTAATTCCATTAAGTAGTTTAAAACAATTTTATGCTTAAAAGGCATAAAATATCCTTAAAATGAAAACTTCTGTAGAGAAAAAGACATTAATAAATATGTATTTCTTTTGAAGAGTTTCATCCAGTAGTTTTGTGAGTGGTTAAGATTATGTGAAGAGTAGAAAGGAATTATGAGAGTATCAAAGATGCAGAAGTCTGGGATAAAAAGTTTCCTTGCCAGGAAGGAGCCAAATGGCCGACCTCCAGCATCACTGTACTGCAGGGCTTTGTGGCAATCATGCTAGGATACACCCAGGACAGCCTCCTCGAACCCTTGCATTCATTTGTTTGCCAAAAGTGAGTAAAAATCAAATAACATTTGCTCTGCATTATTTATTTCTCTTTGCACAACAAAGAGACTTTTAGCAGCAGGCTATCACTAGCATTAGATTACTGCATGAGAAAGTTCAATTCCATTTCCTACACCTGAGCTTTTTTTGCCTAGACCACTCCAGACAATCAGATGAAAAACTGTGATTCAAACATCTGGATTTTGCTAAATAACCTGATTGTTTATATCACAAAGACCAAGTTTTCTCATTTGCTTCTTTGCTTTTCAATGAGCTATTTGCATTCATGTGAACAATCTTTATTTTAAAATAACGCCATGGTGTTTATTTCAGTTTGGTGGAGATGATTCAGTAATCATCTGCAAAGTTCAGATGTTGAAGCCCCCAAATGAGAAGACACTTCGGAGGGAAGATCAGAGCTCTAAGGGCTATCACTGGCCTAGTGGTTCTACTTTGAAAAACAGCTTTGATTGCCCACTTTTTTCACTTCCCCTTATTTGGAAAAGAATTATTCTCACAAGATACTTTTTTTGGGGGATAGATACACAGACTTAGTGACTGGCAGAATCAGGATCCAAAATAAGTTTGAAAGAGTCAGCTAATACTTGTAAACCTGATTTAGTGAATTTGAACACAGAGGCTTTTATGATGTCATGAAATATTTACAATGGGATGATGAGTAAGGCCATGGTAACCCTGAATCTCATTGCTGCTGAAATGAAGGATAATTCAATGGTCCATGTTCTGCAAGCAAGAGTACTTAAAACACCTTAAAACATTTCACCTTATGAGTCATCAGAAGCTCTTTACATGTAGAACTAGCTAGCAGCGTAGCAGCCAATGATTTAGGAGAACTGCCACGGGGGAGAGTTCAGTCAAGAATAGTTTAGTGTCAGACATGAGGCCACTGTCACCTTCTCTACCTTCCCACTTTATTCTTGCCCTGACTCTTCATTAGTGGATGCATCTATTGTCATGGTTAAGGACTGGTCAGAGCTATCAGGAATCTCTACTCTACCAATATGGGCCACTGACAGTTTTCCTCTTCAGTCACCACACCTGGACCTCTACATGAAAAGGAAGCTCCATGCCAACATAGCTTATGGTCACTCTTACTCATGAGTCTTGTTTAAGAGGACTGTTTACTGCTGCTGTGTGCCCACAGTCAACCAACTCATTGTACATTATACAATCTCTTTGTACCTATTTTGGCTTTGGGGTTTATGAAATTAACATTTTCTTCAACTTGTCAGTTTTCATTACCTTGTAACTGAAAACAAGTCACGTGGTGGTAGGCCACTCTTTCGCCATTAAACTTCAGTGCTTGTCTCAAAAGCTAGTTCTGAAAAGCAGTTTGTCAGAGTAAGAGACCTGGGATTATCACTCAGTGGCTCTTGGTCACTCTTGGGGAGAATTACCAAGATGATCACCTAGGAAAGAGAAATACCTTTGAAACACAAGAAAAATGATTCCTGCTTCTTCTTTTTCTGTTAGACTGAATATTAGATAAACCTGATGATTTTACTTGTTTATCTGAGGTTGACTTCTAAAGTTGTTATACAAAAAGATTAGACAGAAGACTTTACAAGGACATATGGATATGAACTTTCTTGTAAACTTTGAAACTACTATCTGAAGTATATTCGTTATTAACTTGCAGCTCAAACTTCTCTTTAAAAACAAGAAACAAGGGAGAAAGAACCTTGACTTTCAGTTATGAGAATACTTGCTACCTGTTTAATTTGAATTGAACATATAGTTATCAAAATGTCATTTTTGATTCTAGAGCTTGTAACCAAGGTTTTGCAGGATCTAAAAGCAACAGGACAGCTAATTTCACATACAGTTGTATCTCAGTTTAAAACCAGCAATGTCACCATGTAAGAAAGCAGGAATCAAATAATTTGACAACTACGTCCAAGCAGATTTTACTCCTGAAACTGAATTAAATTCCATTTTTATAAATTCGTTATTACAATGCTGACAGTATACTCTCAACAAGTGAAGTCAGGGCAGCAACTGTACTCAGACAGATCAATCATTAAACAGATGACAATGACTTTTTTTTTTCATTTCCAAACACAAGTAGATTCGTATCCATTTAAAGGGAGTCTCCATGATCCAGTACCCATTCTCTGAGCTATTCAAGCCCCCAGGAATCCATGGAATTTTTTTCCTATTTTTTTTTTTCCAAAGCAGTGCTTACTGGCAAAAACAAATGAAGCAGATGAATATTCATTGCATGAATGATGAGGAAGCAGGTAGCACAAATTCATTAGCACTCTACTTCACAGAGGTCTTTCTCTTCAGGCCTGGGCACGTCACGTCACGTATGACACTGAAAGAGTGCTCCTTGTCACTAACTGATTAATTTTCCCTTGCAGTAGCTTGGCTACAATATTACAAGTCAAGAATTTGCAAGATTAAAGGGTCTGTTGAATTAATTAACGCAAATCACCTTCAGTAAAGCTCGACAAGTTCCAAGATGTTTCTGTAAAAAAGAAGGGAATCGATAGCATCAGCGACATGCAGCTTTGTGACAGTCAAGGCTCACATTTCTGAGTGTGACTGGCTCCCCGCCCCTCACACCTCCCCAGTCTCCTGGCAAGAGAGATTTCTTTCCACAGAGCCCAAACGTCTGATTCCAACCAAGGAAAATGCTGCAGCCAAGGTTTTCAAAACACACTTCAGAGGTCCACTTCCTTTTCCATGTACAACACATTGGAAGGTTAATAAGGGACGCTGCATATTTTTGTTCTTTGAAAGAGGATATAAAAATGACAATTCTTTGACTGGCTGAAGTATTTCCTTTGGTAATAGGATGTTATTGCTCCCTACTTGAACAGAGGAAGAACTCACATCACACTGCCAGATAGGAAGTTACCGGTCAAGGGTTAATTGCTAAATTGATGCAGCACTAGCCAAATACCCAAACACAAGGGCTCATTTTCCACAATCACAATGGATTGAAATGCTGTTGTTGATTAAGATATGTTCTACTGATTTGTAATCAAACTAGGGATTTCTTACAAGGACAGAACCCTCTAATATACTTTCAATGCATTTAGGGTGTTTTAGAACTTACTTATAAATGAATTAATTTGAAATAATTAAGAGTGTTTATTTGCTACAATTCCATGCTACTAGAATAGTAAAATTAAATTAGTTTAAACACAACATCTCCATTTGTTAATATTGGGAGCACTTAAATGAAGAATTTGATTAATTCCATTTTAATGCAAATTAAGCAATAGAGAGAGTGAGCAGAGGGCTACTAGCTTAATTTGGTAGATGAAAGTATAATAAAAACAAGAAACCTTACTTTTTTTCCAAAGTTTTAATAACAGAGTAGGTGACAGAGTAGCCTTCAACAATAGGATAAGAGAAAATTTTGTGTTGGTACTGTGCTGGTAATATTTGCCTCCTAAGTTGATTAATTAGCTTTGGTGTTGATGTGTTTAGTTAAACATAATCTTTTCTTTACAAGTATCCTATCAGTAACTAAATACTTCTGGTCTGGTGCAGTCATTAAAATGGCAGTAAAAATGGTAATGCACTATTAATGGTGCCATGAACCTAGAAATCATGCCTTGAACTGGGTAACAATATTAGGTGAACTGTTTTGATTGATGCTAAAAGGGACTCATCAAAGAATTCTTTGAATTATTCTGTGCTCATAGAAATTTATATGCTTTTTTCTCTTTTCCCTACAGACTACATGTAGGCTTATCTCCCTGATCACAATTACATCACTTAGAAAAAAAAATGTTATATACTTTAGAGTTATCTAAAACCAACATCCTCCCACACCTCTGGGAAGCCAATTCCTCTGGGCCATATTGCTTTGGCCCAGAGACTCAGATTGCTTCGTTCATTTCACAGGTCTCATATTCATGGACATCTGTGTGCACAAAATTTGGTTTTTATTTTCCTCCTGCTAATCTGTATTGTGTCAGTTTAGTTACCTGACCACACAAAAGAATCTTGGGAACGTCTCTCTTTGCAGACAGGAATAGTGCCAGCAGAGTGTTCACAGTGTATCTTGCTCTCTTGACTCCTGAAGGAAATGCAGAGCAACAATTTTGCTCTTCGAAGTGTGGGTTTAGAATAACCACTCAGGTTGCAATAAATAATTAAGGTTTATACTGTTATTCTTTGAACATATTAGATGTATCTTATTTTTATGCCTCTTCTTGAAAGTAATATCTCCAAAGTTTATTCAGAGGTGATTATTTAATAATACTTTGAACCAAAATGCATTCCAATTTTTTGTTGCTTTCTGACCTTGATTTAAAATCTCTTTTGCTGCAAGGGACTGAGGTGACAGGTGGTAAAATGGTGGTGGGAACTCCATGGACCACAATTGATGTCAAATATGTATAAATAAATTAATTTAATAAAAAAAATCTCTTGCTGGAGAAATATAAGAATGATATAAAATCACTTTTCTATCATTGCTGATTTGTCTTTATATTTATAGCTTTGCCTTATGTTTGTCATTGTGTGTGGCAATTGTTTATTGTATTACATAATACTATCATGGAAAAGCTCATGTTTCCTTATCACTCTGGTATAAAGTTACAGAGTTGAGATCAGAAGGCTCTTACTCTGCTACAGTAACCAAAGCTCGAACCAAAGCTTGAAATGCAGCACACATTTTGCATTTAACTGTGTATTGCTTAGCAACCTAGTTTTTAGGTCTTACTTGTTAAAGAAATGACAGAGAATCTATTTACAAAAATTTTGTGATCTCTGAGTCTCTCTCGGTTTTGTCATCTATAAAAATGTGCTGAAGTGACACATTTCTTTTGATTTTTTAAATAAAAATCAGTGACTTCTAATTGAAGACAACTTCATTGGGATATACTTAAGTCATATCAAAATAGGACTTAGATGATTACTTGAATTTTTAGCATGCTAAATTCTGATTGATCCCTGAATATTTTTTAAAATAAACACCAGGTTTAAGAATTTTTTTGGTTTATTACTGGCTTTCTTTTTAGCATCAAATAACACACAAGCTTATTATACAACATCACTGAGGGGGTGATGACTGTCATTCTGTGGATCTTAGACATGTTACATCTAAACTGAATAGAGAGATGATACATCAGTTATTTTATAATCAATTCAATGACTATTTGTAAACATTTTTTCTATTTTTTACACATAGCCTTTAATATAAGAGCCCTAGATTTATATCATGGATCAAGCTAGTGGTATGATAATGTTAAATATTAAATTATATGACCTGCAGAACATTAATTTATGGAAAAATGGCAGTGGAATAGAGTAATATCAATTCAAAGATTTGTTAGATCTGTCTTGCTCTCCTCTTCTCCCCTCCCCTTCCCTTCCCCTCCTCCTCCTCCTCCTCTCTCTCAGTTTCAGAGTAAGTAGTAGGGTTTATTATTTGAGGTTTAACTGCATGACAGTCACATACATATATAGTACACAGGAGAAGAATCACTAGGTTAATTTGTCTTCATCACTTATTTTAGAATAGGTTACGGCCATAGATGAAAATAATTGTCTGGAATAAAGGAATAACATTTATTGATGAATTAAGGTGTTAAAAAGTAAAATTGGGGAGATTTATAGAAGACTCACTGGGTGATATGTAGATCTATTTTTAGCATTTTGAAGATCTTTCACAAATCTTTCCATCGTAGTTTGAAGGGAAACTTGCATGCTTATGTTTATTTTTGCACTATTTACAATAGCTAAGATATGGAAATAGCCTGAATGCATGGAAATAACCCCAAAAGAGATGAATGGATGAAGATGAGTTATATATACATAATGGAATACTACTCAGTGAGCAAAAAAGTATAAACTCATGCCATTTGCATCAACATAGATGGAGCAGGAAGGGATTATGCTAAGTGAAACAAGTCAGAAGGAAAAAGAAAATTATTGTATGGTTTCCTTTATATGTGGAATATAGAGAAACCAAACAAAAAATAGGTCAGAAAAAAAAAAGACAAAACTTGCAAGCTAACCATAGATCTGAAGCAGACAGTGGGTGGGGAAGGAGACAGGTCAAAATGGGGAGGGAAGAGCACAAGGGACTGTGGTGATGGAGCACGGGTGCTATGGAGGTGGGACTACACCTGAGGGGAGAAATAAAATGCTGTCCCAAAATGAACAGCAATGTAAAAAAACTAAAAACAAAACAAACAAAACTCAGTTACAGGTGATAGAGACTTACATTTCTCATCTTTGACTTTTTTTATTTTTAATTTTTCATTTCAAAAGACATCTTTCACTTTTTAATGAAATTTTCTTTGAGAGATTTGTTCATACTGCCATTTGTTTCTCTGGAGAGCTTGCAAAATCAGCAGTAGATTTTGGTTGGAAAATATTCCTTGGTTTTCTCAAGGAATTTGCTGTTGTTAAAAATTGTTAGTTGTTGTCTTTAACTCTCAGCAACAGTTTCCTAGCTGTGGGACATCTGGAAAATTGTTTTTCACTCAGAAAATTCTGAGTGTAAGTGTTGTCATCTGTAAATGGTACTTAACATATAGTTGGTTGCAAGGATTAAATGTGATCCCACGGGTAAGTCTCTTTATCATGTACTAGGCCTATAACCTCTAAATTATTGAAGATCTTATCAATATGAAGAACTATCAATATGAAGAACTGAACTGCAAGATCAAAATTTGATTTAGTCAGTGTTTCTAACTTATGTCAGTATATACTGGAAACATTTCAACAAAAAATTAGACTTTTTAGGAATGTTAAACCATTCCTTGTTTAGCAAAATATAGGCCACAAAATGTTGACTGAAGTATTGCATTTTGGGCTAGATCATTTCATGCATTATAATGAAAGTCTGATTTTTTTCCTTGTGGAATCTAGAGGAAGATCTGCAGATGGACAGAGAAATACCATGATGTTTCAGACACTCAAGGGAGAGCTTCTGACTCCTCATTTCTGTGGGCACATGGCTGCTTGCCACTGCTTTCATTTTTCTTTCTCCTGTGAGAATAGGCTGCACAAGCTACTTTAATTGTTACAATTAGCAAAATCAAATGGCTCATTGTGTTTTTATACAGTTCCACTAACATTCTAGAGTTTTACTCTTGAATGAGTAATTATATTGTTAAGGCCCTTGATCATATTAAATCATTCAGGTGTCTATTTTAAGACAACTGGACAAGGCATATGTCACCAGTGAGAGCCACAGTGGACAGAGCAACCTACTGGGGGAGAAGATGAGATGCCACCCGACTCTTGGGCTCACTTCACAGCCTGATGCAGGGCAGGGTCAGGGATTTGGAAGTAATGGGGGAGAGGTAAATTGGTCCATCCTTAGCCATCTTGAAATGTTCGAGTTTTTGAAGAGAAGGGGTGTTATGAGTCACACTTTGACCATTTTCAATGGTGACATTGAATTGCTGAAGAAAAGTGAAAGTGAAAGTGAAACTGACATGATAGGAGCAATAAACTCAGTCCTGCTGTGTTTTCACCACGCACTTCAACTATCCGCTGAGCTACATTTTTGAAAGATAGTTGGAACTATTTTAAAAAATGTCTTTAAGGAATTCTTAGAAACATAAAAATTCAGGCATCTCATCCAAGCATTATATAGAAACAGTAATGGCTAATAGCAAAGATATGTGAGAATGCAGAGGAGCATATACTTAGTCTAGAAAATGGTTCATTAGGAAAAAAAAAATCTCTGGATTCTTGTCTAAACATTGTGTCAGAACTTGTTACCATTCAAAGGCATTTGGTACATTTACAGGCAAATGTGTAACCTTCTACAGTCTTGGTAAGGGCAGAAGAGGTTTTCTTTGTTCAATTCTCTGAAGAAAAATTTTGAAATGACTCAAAAATAGTTCATTCAGCTGCTTACAAGATGAAATCCTGAAGGAGTGCTAAAGCTTACTGAAGTTAAAAGCACTAAAGTATATCTAGTTTTTTCCAACTGAAGTTCACAAATATGTTGTCTTATAGACATGTACTGTTAGCTTGAATACATGTTTAAAAAGTAGAAAAAATCTTTTAATCTAAAAGTTCTTGTATCAACATACTGATTCATAAGTATAAAAGGGCAATATATACTTTATCTTTTTTCATCTACTACTTTAGTTGTTTATGTAATATATCTCTGTGTGTTAAATATAACACACATGTACATTATTTTAAAAAGTTATTGAGGTTCAGTCATTCCTATTTACTTTTAATACATCAGACCAATAACTTCATTTATTCAAAGTATAAAATAAATTGGGCATTTGGAGATTAAGCATACATACGTCATTGTACTTTTATCTTCAGATCATCTTTGTATTTTATCTGTTGCTAATAATACTTGAATTGAACATTCTTGCCATGTCAGTAAGAAGATGTATTTCATTTGTTGGGGCCACAACATTATCATAAATGAATATTTACTGAGGTATTCATTTAATGCTATTCCAAAGTAAATGTTACTCATAGTACATAGTTAAGTAGGACAAAGTATATGTGTGAAGAGAATTTAAAGGACATAGTCATTTTGGGGGACCAAACTTTGACTTCCATGGAAAAAATATTTTCTCACACATAAAGTTCTAATAAGAGTGGAGATATATATGTTCTTTAATCTTAAATGCAGTTTTATTAGAAAAACTAATTTGAAGATGAAAAAGTTTGTAATATCTTTTATAAAACTTCATGGTCTTATGCAAAAGGTAAATACTAAGCACACGTCTTACTACTCAAGCATGGCAAGTTGGAATCCACAGAAGAATCCATTATTTCTAATTTGTATGCTAACCATCGCTTTGCCCTTTTGGATTCTCAGATACTCTCTGTGGAGAGTTTAATGACAGATTGAAAAGGAAATCATAAGAAGTACTGAAATATAGATACAAAAATCAAACTTTGTTCCATTGTATATTGACAATGTCTCTTTAAATTCTAATACTTTAAACTCTCTGTTATCTGTGCATCTAGAAATTTATAAAGTTGCTATTATCACAATTCGATGGCAGTGCAGTGCTTTCTGAATCAAGGAAGCAAGATTAAGTCATGAATTTCCTTGGAAGCAGATATTTTTGTTTTCACAATCTTGAGAAACTTGTAATTTATAAACTAGAAGAGATGTCATTTCCTTAAAAGATTTTTTGACATTATCATCTTTAAAAATGTTGGATAACAGAGTATTTACAGTATTTGGGACAATACCAAAAAATTCAAGCTTTTAACACTCTCCTGACTGCATTCTCACCTCCAAGACACAGCACAGTACATTATTTTTCACATAGCACTTGTTTTGACTCTTAACATGTTAAATGAAGGATCAAGTTGAGAAATAATTTAGAACTTACATGACTGAAGAGTGATGGCCTGTCAGGTGTGTGTTGATTGACACTATTATACTGTACTCTGTTATTTACTCATGGAATCAAAGATATAGTTCAACTGAGCATTTCAATTTCCAAAGCCCATCAATTAATATTGTCTTGGAAATAATGAAGTTAATAACTCATGGTTCTGTACACAAGAGAAGAATTTGCAAATATAATCATTTTTCCTTCTACAAAGTGGGTAGAATATTTTCACCAAGTGCTGACAAGAAGAGTGTCTTCCTGGGCCTTTATTGGTGACTAGGTAATCTTTTCACATCCGAACAAAAGATTACTATTTTTAGTGGAAATCTTGCTTGGAGGATCAAATCATGGAGTACTAAGAAAGTACGTGTACTTATAAAAATCATTAAATTCTAAACATTGTTTTGGGGCTTTGTACCAAGAGAAGTTCTAGGTTGAGCCCTCTGTCATTTCCTGTGGATGTCGTCATGGGGACAGCAGTCTCTGTGTGACACATCCATGATAGGTGGTGTCTATGAACGTGATTATTTTAAGTGATTTGGACAGTCCAGATAACTGAATAATTAAGTTAAACTGATAACTGATTTTTCTTTTCTTTTTCTTTCTTTCTTTCTCTCTCCTTTTTTTTTTTTAACATTTGGCTACTATTTAATATATCAGTTGGGTTATTACAAAACCAGGGAAGGAAATTTAAGACATCTTCCACTGTGGTCAGGTGTGTCTATGGATGGATGAAAGTTATCATTTACATTTTTTTTCCTGGGAAACATTGGCCAGTCTTGACAAGCCCTTTCTAGTTAAGCTGAATCACTTGTCACCTGATATTCTGATAGCACCCCTGGCCAGGTTCCTGGGGGCACCAACATTGCAAAGTAGTGATCTTGCAAGACAAAAGTGTTCTTAATCTGCAGTGGCAGGCTGATGGAATTTGCAGACCAGTTTCTGACATCCCAAGTAATTATGATGCTTAAAGTATTTTAAATGATTTCAGGTCTATAAAAAAAGTGATGATGCCTATATGTATACCCTATATATTTTATTACAAAAATATTGAAATAATCCATGAGTTATTCCACTCTGCACCAACTATAAAAAAATACTATCAAAGTTTGACCGGCACTTTTAATGCAACAAAAAGCACCATGACCGAGGACACTGGGAACAGAAAGCGGGGAATTTTACTTGCTGTACGGAGGTATTTAAAACCCAGAAGCTTGTTGTAAGAGTGCGACTTTACAAATGATACAAATACAGATCTTATTTGGATCTACTGAGAAGCCCTCAATCAGTTCAAAAGGTTTTCTTATAGTATATTCACTGCATTTGTCTGCTCATACTTACTAAAAAGTGTCCCCAAACCTCTAAAAGACACATCACTTTGACCTTGGATGGGGGAGGGGGTTAAAAGTCTGTACACAGCAGCGGATTGTTCATTCTCGCATCTGCTTTTGTGGGACTCATGCCAATCGTTCTCAGTTGATGGGACTTCCCTGTTAGTCCTGTGGTTGGGACGGTGTTTGGCACTAGAAAGGTGTGACGTGACTTGTGGAATCCCGCCTGCCTGAGATGGCGCAGTCAGGCGCTCCTGGTCCTGCAAGTCCAATTATAGCCCGTTCCTCTCCCGCCGCTCCGCTCGGCACTTAGCTTCCAATGTCAGCTGCACAGGCCGGGAAATCATTTTGCCTTTTCCCCCACTTCCTCAGTGTGTCTTTATGACAGTTTTACAATTGAATACTGAATCACGATTATCATTTAATTTACATCACTAAGTTATCAAGCTCCTTGGTCGTCTCAAAAGTCATACATGTGCTGCATAGAATTTCTGTCAAAGGATGGTCTCAACTTAAGAGGGAAGATAAAGAACAAAATAAACAAATCTTGTGCCAAAAATGTGTCAAAAACCAACCAGTCTATCAATTCTAATACACGTGTAAACAAATTTGAGTTTACTCTCCATTGACTACATAGGCTTTTCACACCTGGTATGGGTTTCAAAATGAAAAAAGAAAAAAGATTTATCCATTCTCTTCTAACTAGTTCTACTTTTTCCTGCAGTCTTGAAGGATACAGTCCCTCTCTTTTTATTTTCCTGTGGGAACCAGAACTTTGCATAATCACCTAAACTATTTGGAGAGAGGACTGGTGTTGTGTGCGTGTGTTAATGTGTGTGTACACGTATGCAGATGTGTGTATGACTGAATATATTTTTAGGCAAACATCAGTTAACTCCATCAAAACACCCTTTTGATTGGAGGCAACATTTTCCATAACAATAGTGACCCTCCCATGGATGTGCTGAAAGACTGTGCAGGAAGAGTTGGTAGTAACAAGGAGTCCTATGAAGCTGGCATGTTCCCTTCAGTGGAGTGGGACACTTTCATCTGATAATTTGAAAGGACACCAGCAGTAGGCAGTCAAACAATATCATGGTCAATAATATCAAGGTCAGATTAAGGACATTACAGCTCGTTGCCCTACACTAGGATGAAGATTCTTTATTGCCACAGCCCTGCTGTCACCCCTTCACGTGGAGGTTGTGGCTCCTCCAAGTCCTTTTATTTTATAAAGTGGTTTCATACTCCAACCGCTCCTGAATCAGGGCATCATCCTTGTACTGTAGCCTTGGAGGAGACGGGGAACATTCAAAGGCTAAAATGGCCTTTCGTAGACTTCGGTCCAAAACGTGTCTCTCCCATGCTGGGTACCTATTCCTGAATAGGTCAATTTTAATGACAGATTCTTCAATCCGTGGTGGGCGAGATGATGGAGTGGATGGAGCAGTGGGTCTCACCTGAAAGACAGGTACACACCCATCTCGCTCTGCAAATTTCTGGTCACGTTCACTGGCAACACTGCGGTTGTTGGAGATGGACCGTAGAGTGCTAGTGGCCACTTCCGGAGGCAGAGTAAAGGCAGCGACGGGATCCTCGCAAGCACAACTTGGTGACTGCCCAAATCTGGGTCCGTTGGGGTGAAAAAAGGCATAATACATCAGCATAAAAACAACGCCAGTTAAGAAGCTACTGAACACCACACACAGAGCTGGGATGGCAAATGCATCTGCAATCTGGGGAGACTTGTAGAGGTACCAAAGGGCACTCAAGGCTGTATTTTCTAAAAGGATCACAAAATAGTAAATGAAGAGCCTGCAGCGTGTCCTGCCTTCTTTGACGTTGAACCAGCTGAAAATGTAGATGATCCCCACTACCATATCGAACACAATCTCCT
Source organism: Galemys pyrenaicus (assembly GCA_019455555.1). Taxonomy (NCBI): domain Eukaryota; kingdom Metazoa; phylum Chordata; class Mammalia; order Eulipotyphla; family Talpidae; genus Galemys; species Galemys pyrenaicus. The sequence goes on from JAGFMF010011524.1 coordinate 907,630, forward strand.
CCCATTTGGTGATGCAGAATTCTGTCTCACAGTGGACGATCCAGAAGGTCATGATGCACCAGTGAAGGACAATGAAGATCCCAAAGTACAGCTGGAAAACTGAGGCAAAGAGGGCGAAGGTGATAACCCTGGCAGCAATGGTGAAGAAGTGCCAGCAGAACTGGATGACGACGGCCATATAGCTGATGGGCTTCTTGTCATCTCGAGAGTCCCGGAGGGCTTTCTGGTAAGAGGCCAAGGCCCAAGCCAAAGACACGAGAGAGGCTGCTGCTGTGAAACCTACAAAGGCAAAACAGGAAGACATTCTGTCAAAAGAGAAATGCAGTTTGTCTCTTGGAATACATCATGTGGAATTGGGCACGATGAATGGGTTAGCTTTGACTCTAGCAAAGCTCTTAGTTTATTTTTGAGCTGAAGCAAACACTCAGATGGGGGTCCAAGCATCAGCCCTGTATGATACCCCAAGCAGATAAAGAAGTCATGAAGCTAATGGGAATGCCAGTCAAAACCGGGTGGTGGGGAGTGGTCTGAGATGTAGGGAAGGGGTGGTATTTAACTTTCAAATTATGTTTTGCATAAATAGATGAAGGAGGTTGTTTTACATAGGACAAAAATATGGATTGGATTGCTGGGTTTTGCTTCAGCTTTGCCACTTATTACTCGCCTAACTTTGGACAATCATTTAAACTGATTTCCTTGTTTATAAAATGGATCATCTCCAAGATTCCCTGTCAGCTTTATGATTGGAAGGAACAAATAATCACAGGAAACTTGAGGGACTGTCTGGTTTACTTTTCAGCTTTCAACCTAGAATAAATGTACTTCATTTACAAAAGAAAGTTTACTCTTAAAAACAAGTAAAGGAGTCACAAAATAGTCTTGACAACGTTTCCTGGGATAAATGGTGTGTTCTTCATCCTCATGTAGTCCAGGACTCTTCCAAAAGCTTTGATCTGTTCTTTACTGCCTTTCACTTGGAAGAAGAAATGTCTTCTCACTGTCACTTGTCTCTTATCCTTTATAATGATTGTACAGAAATGACTTTGCAACCGCTTCTCGTAATTTTATGAAACCAGTATGCTTCCAACCTTTGAAAGTCATTTATATTACTTTCTTTTTTTTTTTAAATTTTTTTTGTTGTTGTTAAAGATTTATTTATTTATGCATACAAGCATTGGGGCACAGACCAGAGGTGTGGGGGCGGGGGGCGCAAGAGGATTCACCACAGAGAGCAGGGAGCAGAACAGGCAGATAACAGAAATACACTGCTGAGGGGAGCAGCGGGCACAGCAGGAGAGGTCTGCTGCACCATGTGGGTCCCCCTCCCTGGCCGGCAGCAGGGATCGAACTCATGCTGCAAGTGTGCGCTGCTTAACCCATTGCGCCACCAGGGGAGGCCCTATATTACTTTCTCTGAATCTGACTCCATCAACTATGTCACATTATCACTATGGATCAGACATGGATAGGGCTTATGTAAAAGACACACTGGTATCCTGTGTGAGAGCTCTTTTGGGTATTTCCACTTTGTCACTGAAATGTTATATAAATCTGTATCATAGTTGGTTTACTTAATGGGCCATTCTGGACTTACCAAGACTAAGAATGATCGTATTTTAAAGTTCACTTGGGTTTTCTTCAACAGAACTTTTACTAATAACATCCAACCTATACAATAGTCTTTCTCCCTCTTTGGACATAATAAGAGGGGGATTTGTAATTTTCTTTTTATATTTTGATAGAGAAAATTTTTATCTATAATCCTTGAAAATTGGTTTGAGGAACTATCTTGTGGGAAAGAGTCACTAATTGTAAGAAAAATATTATTCATTTTTATTCTTCATTCCTCATTTCTTACACATCTTATTGAATAAGATAAATCCCAAAATACCATTATTAGTAAAGAAATAGCCAATAGCAGTTTCTCATGTAAACTGTTAATAAAACAGCAAAACACCACTTTGGGCTTCATTTTTTCCTGCCTACTATAATAATCTATCATTACCACAATTCAATACCAATTGGTTGTGGCAATATTTCTAGGTCATTTAGAGAGCAGTACACAAAGGAGCTTGTAATAATATATTTTCTATGTGGTGGAAAAAGCTACACCACTTATAAAGCATATTCAGATGTGAAAAGAGAGGGAGGGAGGAAAAGATTAAAAAAAGGAAAGAGGCAAGCTCCGCTTGTTAAGAACATTAACAAGAGCTAGGGGAAGGAGCCAGCACCATCTCAGACTCCAGGAAGTCCTTTTGGTTACCATCCCTGGCCGCTGTAAAAGCCCATACCAGTGTGTGTGTGGGGGGGAGAATACTTGCCCAAGAGACAACAAACTACAGCAGCACAGCCCCATTGCAAATGATAGGAAAATTAAAAAATAAACAAACCCACAAATAGAATAAAGCATCACATGAGTCCTCAGGGGAGTAATATACCACATAGAGAGAACAAATCTCCAAGACCTAAACAGAAAGACATTAATGATATGCCCATCCTATCAGACACAAAATTCAGAACTGTCATGATAAAGAAATTCAGAGACAGAAGAAAAATTTTAAAATGCAGAAAAACAGAAATAAAAGCAATGAGCAGAAAATTAAAATTGATGCTTTAAATAAGAAAATAATGGAGATACAGGCAATAAAAAGATTAATAGAGGAGATGAAAAATTCTGGAGAAAGCTATGGAAGTAGAATAGGACAAATGGAAGAACAAATTGGTGATCTTAAAGATGAGAATGAAAAAATAAAATTCAGGCAAAAAGAGAAATGAAGTAAAGAAAAAAATGAAGAAATACAAAGATTATCAGACTTTATGGAGAAAGGAAATTTAAGAATAAAGGAAATATAATACTCTAGGGTGGGAGAGGAGAAAGAAGGGAACTTATTAAGAGAAATAATAGAAGAAAACTTTTTAAACCTGGATGAGATAAATACAGAAATCTATGCAGCATAAACAACATTAGGGTACCTAAATAAAATTAGATATATTGCATGGCATACAGTAGTAAAAATTTCAAGAGTCAAGACAGAGAAAGAATATGATAGCTGGTGAGGGGGAAGAAGAAGAAAATCTCTTAAGGATTGCTGATCAGGCTAACATTGGACTTCTCTGAATTAGAGAATTAACTTTGTTCAAACTCTGTGGGCATACATACCTACAGAAGACAACAGGTGAGTGAAAAAATATTCATCCTCACTTATCACCAGGGAAATGCAAATCAAGATCACAATGAGATACCACCTCACACTACTAAAAATGGCCCTTATTGAAAAGTCCAGAAACAAATGCCTTCTACACTGTTAGTAGCAATGTAGAATGGACCAGTTCTTATGGAAATCAGTATAGACATTTCTTAATAGAATAAAAATGGATCTGTCATATCACCTATTAATATCATTCCTAGTTATCTGTCTAAAGAATTAAAAAAAAAACCACTAGTTTGAAAGGACAGCTGCACTCCCATGTTTACTGCTGCACTATTTACTATAACCATAATATAACTATAAGCTATGGAAACAACTTAAGTATGAGTGGAACAGTAGGTATTGTGCATACATATATACACCATGGAATATTACTGAGTCGTCAACAAAGATAAAGTCATGCCATGTGTGGCAACATGGATGAAGCTGGGAGGGATTATGCTAGGTAAAGTAAGTCAGAAGGAGAAAGATAAACCCTAACTGGTGTCATTTACATGTGGAATATAGAAAAATCAAATGAAAGGTCAATAAAGACAAGTCTAAATACTAATCTTTGATAGAGACTATAGAACTGAAACATCCAGAAGGGAAAGGGGCATGGAGGAGTGAGAACAAAGTGGGAAGGAAGCATAACGAACTATGGGTGAACTGGGCTGAATTGATGGTCAAATGCACTATGGTAAATATCCCTGAAAGGGGCGGGGGGGGGGGGAATCTTCTACTTCCCCAGTACTAACAATAATGTAAGCCAAAATTACTTTAACAACAACAAAATAAAATACAACAATTAAAAAAAGAAGGAAGGTGGGACATTTGTAAGTGATGGAATAATGACTATGCAAATGACATAATTTAGGACAAAGATTGAGCCATTTTAATTTCAATATCTTTATATGGCACACAAGATGAAAATTTCTCCTTCCTTTTTCTGTGCAACTTGCATTGGTATGGATTTCTTCTTGAATAGACTGTGCGATCCTTTAAGCTATACCCAGCACAGATTCTGAAGCACAGTGAACTTTCAGATGACTATGTTATTGGTCAGACTTGAGCAGATAAAAACATGTGTGAGTGACCTAGATCTGACTATCCATTTACACAGAAATTATTAAAGGCTGTTTATCAAAGCAAAAAACAAAAGCAAAAATTAAAGCCTTTACATATTCACATCATGAAATGACCTATTGTCAGATTTAAAAGAATTAGAAAATTAACTTCATTCAAATTCCCCTATAATATTCAGCCCTTTTTTGCAACCCTTTTTTGCCCTAAGAAAGTAGTTCAGCTTATATTTGATAATGCAGAAACTTAAGACAACATTCTGGCAGTAAAAAAATTATTTTCTAACAGCTTTACTTTCTATGTATCTTACAATTGAAAATCTTTATATAGCAAAAGCAAATTTCATATGCATCATAACTACTCTCCTTATGAGTTCTCTGCTTTAGCAAGAATTAGAATTTCCTTTGTTCATTTGACTCTGATTTTCTTTTTCTTCTGCTTAGCAACTACTTTTTATAAGACAACTGTATACCCGAAGAGGAAATATTGGAACCATTTTAGAGTTACTTCTCATTATAAAGTCACACCTTCTATGAAAGGTTTAGTTGCTTCCGCTTTTACACAAATAATATCATTTCAATTGTTTCAAATGCCAAGACAAACTCCTTCTGCAGGTTACTGCATTGTTAGAGAAGAATTCTCTGGAACTTCTGATATATGGTGACATGGTGCTGGACCACATAACCTTCAACATTACTTTAGCTAACAATGTATATTTTAACTTTTCACTTGAAAACAATAATTTCAAACTTAGAGAAAAATTGTAAGAATAAAAATATATTGAACACCTGTATGCTCTTTGCCCATATTGTGATTTGACCTCATTTGCCTTATTACTACCTTCCCCATCCCACCCTAGCCATTTGACAGTAAATTGCACATATCTTGGTTGGCATATTCTGAACATTTGTGATCCCACCGTACATATTTTGAAATCTTAACTCCTGAAGGTGATACTATATTCGTAGTTGGGGATCTTTCAGAGGTGGAACCCTCTGAAAGGGATCAGTGCTCTTACAAGTATCAGTGTATAGATATGTATATATATATATATACACACACACACTGATATATATGCATCTATACACATATACATATATACACACATATATGTATATATACACACTCATATATAATTTTATATATTATAAATAAAAAGGCTCCAATTGTTCTCCACGGATGCAAGAATACACGAAGTTTCCCACCAGGAATAGAGTCCTTATCAGACTATTCTAGCACCTGATCTTGGACTTCCAGCTTCCAGGACTCGGCACAATAAGTTTTTGCTGTTTATCAACTGCTCAGTCAGTGTGGTATTAGCTATAGCGCCTGAAAAGCCTAAGAGAATGGCCTTTTATTTTAAACTACATAGATGTCTGTTATCTAAGATGAGAGATATTCTCAGAAGTCACAGTAAACTCAAACTGAGTCAATTTAACATTGTTACAATATTTTTTGCTAATTCACCACTAATATTCCAATTAACTTTTAATAATGCTCATTATAGGATTTCTCCCTTTGGTACAGAATCGCATCCAGAAATCAGGTATCACACTTTATCTTTTAGGACATTGACATTTTTTAAGGAGTACAATATGTAAAAAAAAAAAAAAAAAAGAGTGTTCCTTTTGGGGTTTGTCTGTTATATCCCCAAGGTTAGATTCAGATTATACATCCCATGTTAGAATGCTTCATAAGTGACACTGAAAAATATTGCACCCCCTCTACACCATTAAAATACTAGTATATAAGAAATCTAGCATATAAGACATTCAGCAGTCTCAGGAAATATAAGGTATGTCTGTTAGTTATATTCAAAATAACAAATAATGTATCATGCATTAAAACCAAATAATGTATCATGCATTAAACCTAAAATCAAACTGAAAATACTGAGGCGTCAGCGGGATCAAATTATTAAAATGTTGAAATAGATGGTAAGGCCTGAGAGGTTGCCTATTGCAGTAGTCTCATTTTATAGAAAGGAAACTTGAGTCTCACTTTGAGAGGTTAAATGATATACTTTCCTTTCCCTCACTTATCTGTGATGAAAATTGTCTGTTGCTTCCAGGCAAAAGGACCCTATCAGTTTCCTCTCTCCGTGTAGTCTGCTTCATCTTCTCCAAGAGGTCCTTCCTTGGGGATTACAAATATGTAACAAGCCTCATTTTATCCCAAGAATAGTCCTTCACTTGATTTTATCTCTTTCCTTTAGTTCAAACTTGTCTCTCACTTGCAGTCCTTCTAATTCTTTCTCTCTTATTACCCCATTTTTTAAAAAACTGGGGTAAAATTGAATATATTTTCAGAGTAAAGGTTTTTAATCTGCTTATTCTTCAGATGTTGGCATTGTGCAGCTTGCTGCCTGGTCTTTTTCTCTTTCCAGCTTCTCCAAGCAATTCCATGTATTCCTATGCCTTGAATCATTGCCTCCATTCAGCAAATACCCACCCCCACTTACTAGCCATTTCAAGCTCCAGGGCTACATCTTTGTTTACCTGACCCCTCAGGCCTTCAGTCAAAATGTGCCCTGTGTCCATATGTTCAAGTACCTGGAAGCATTCTGGTGTGAAATGAAATTTTTTTTCTCATGGAAAGAAGACAATTTGTCTTCTCTTAAGCCCCCTATTGTTAGTGTAATACACTTCTCAGAATGAAAGGGAACATAAATTTCCACATAGTCTGCCACAATTCCAAGAAGGTGGTTTCATGTTCAACTTGACTGACATACCATTTTGCAAAGCCACCCAAATCCAAGTGTTCACAAATTGATAAGCATATCTGATGGGGTCTAGAATAAACCACCTTGGAAAAACTATATTGAGCTGAAGGCACTTGAATTCATGAAATCCATTATCTGCTTAAGAGCAGAAACTCTCAAAGAACTTAATTGTTATAAATCATCTTCCTGGGAGTAACTCTAATATTCTTTTCTAGGAGAGAAATTGGCAATATACCCATTAGACATTGTGACAACTATCATGTCTCTCCCTTCTATTCTCCCGAGTCCTTTATCTTTTCAAAAGGTCATTTTCCCACCATAATGCCCTTATTTCCCCACTTTGAAGAGATTGTCCTTCCAGAAGTAAGATGGTATAAAAACACCCAAAGAAATTTTAACCATTTATTTGAATCACATTTGTTTGTGAACTCCTGTGCACACATAATGTAATTCATATATGCACATTTGTAATTACATACAAAATCACCTTTTGGTTTTGTCTTGCTAATACATATTTTGTTTTGTCAATTTAATTCCCAGACCCTCAATTCCCAGACCCTATTTAACCTAGAAGTATAGAGGGAAACTTTATGCTCCCAGAAAAAAAACTGTCACCAAATCAAGTCGAGTTGATCTAGCTGTTTTGATTTTGTTTTCTCTCTGCTCTACAACCCAAACAATTGATGTCACTTGGAATAAGAAAACTAAATGAACATAAAGTTTGAATGACAGTTTACTTCAACATTTTGAGCTGATTTTATCTAGCTACCTATCTACCTAGCTACCTATCTATCTAAATCTATCATATATCTATAACATATCTATAACATATCTATAACATATCTATAACATATCTATAACATATCTATAACATACTATCTATCTATCTATCTATCTATCTATCTATCTATCTATCTATCTATCTATCTATCTATCGGTCTGTCTGTCTGTCTGTCTGTCTGTCTGTCTGTCTGTCTGTCTGTCATCTATAGACATACCTGTCCAGTTTAGGGATAAAGATTGGTAAGGAATATAACACTCCTGAAAATGTTATAATCCAAGATTTTTTATTTTAAAACTTACTGATATACCTCCACGCAGGGAAGGCAACATTTTCCTTGTCCCCACTTATATGTGGCCACCTTGGATTAAAAGTCTCAGTATGCCATGAATCAGATTTCTTGAGTGGAGGAGCTACTGGGAACAAAGAGTGGGGCTGAGCAGCCATGGAAACATATAAAACATGGAAGACAGGCGGTCTCATGCTTCCTGACTTTTTGGCTCTGACACGCACCCTGGTACTACTGGAAAGTGATATTAGAGAAAAGACATGCAGGGATACCTGGAGGAGAGACTTGTAAAAGAGATGTAATGGGTGAGAGACACATGGGGAGGCTGTTCTTGGTCCTCAGAAGAAAATGGCAGCTGTTATCTAGGATTCATGTTGGATTATATGGTGTAATTTGATGTGATATATTTTGCATTTTCTCTCTCTCTGTCTGTCTCAACTCTGTGGGACCTGCCTAACCTCTTACTTGTGATTCCTTGCTACAAGCTACTTTAGACTTGGCAAGCTTTCAAGCCTTAGTGGCCCCTCTTTGTGCTAAGCTTGTTTGGTTGGGCAGTTGCCAGTAAGGGCATGGGTAATTTTTAGAGTTTGCTGTTATTTGAAATCCTTTTTTTATTTCTCCCTTTACACATACCAATTCTATTAAAAATCTTTCACATTAAAGTCTGTTTCCTTTGTCTTTGTGCATGTGGATGACTATATCCCTCTTGGAGCATCCACCCCTTAACAGTTTGTGGGTCCCCGGGTATCCCTTGGCCACAGGCTAACAAAACATCTGGACTAAGAGGGAGTTACTTCTAACTTCTCAGGTCAGTGCATTTAAAGTTTAATATGCATTGCTTAGCGACTCAGAGACTAGTTTCTTAGAGGAAAGATTAGGATACTTGTCCATTTTGAATAGCTTTGTTTTATTTTTCTGAGTAAGGGTTAAGAGACTATTAGTAGTTTGCCAGATCTCTAGCATGTCAAAGGGAGTAGAAATCAATAGCATGCTGTCTAAAGTTGCAAACTTCTTCCTTCTTTTCTTGTGGATGTCTTTTCCCATCTGGTGTTTCTCTTAATGTCTTTTCCATCCTTCCCTTCTTTTCCATCTATCTTTTAGTCTCTCCTCTCCTGCTTTGCTTCTGCTCTCACTCATTCTGTCTTTTCCCTTATCCCCTCCTCTCATTGAACATATCATGAAATAAAATTATTATTAAAAAGAGTTTCTTCAATGAAATAAATTTGGTGCTGTCCAAACTGACCTCACAACTGTTCCTAACACTTAAATCATAAAAGGAACTTACTTTAATTAGATGTCAATGGTCTGCTGTAATTACTCTTCTCCTATTCCTGCTCTGAATCTTATGATTTGGCTCCAAATTCAGAATTGCTTTAAAGGATACCCACAGCTCCCATTAAAAGGACTCATTATCTCTAACCTCTGTTTTTGATCGTAAGTAACTTGCTTTCTTATATTCTTTCTCTAACTTGGATCTAAATGCAATCTTCATGAGAAAGGCAGAGAATTCTTTATATTTCATTTAGGATTATATAAAAGAACAGATTAGAGTTAGGTTGATGAGGGTTAGGACAAAAGCTCTATCACTTCAATTTAAATAGCATTTCTTCTGGGAAATAATGGAGAGGGAAGAGCATGGGCTATAGATTTTTTTAGATATTATGATCTAAGAGATCTTTTCACCTTGAAACCTCTAGACTAGGAGTGGGTTACTTCTGGTCCCCAAGTGTAAATTAGTTTTCATATCAATAACCCCACCTCTTCCTTCAGAGCGCTTATCCCAGTTTAAAATTATATTCCATTTTGTGCTTGCTTAATTATTGTTTTCTTACTTGAGTAAAATAAGGATAAATATCTATCTTATTTACCTTTCTGCTCTTAGTGCCTTGCACAGTACCTGGCATATATGAAGAATTAATATTTAGAAAGGAAAGAATGAAAGAAAGGAGAGAGAGCGAGTGAGAGAGAGACAAAGGCAGAGACAGAGACAGAGAGAGAGAGAGAGAAAGAGAGAGCGAGAGCATGAGAACTCAAGATATATATTAGAGCAACAGAAAAAATGAAATGCTAAAAAAATGCATAATTTTTCATTGTTCTCCTATTCATTTTTTTGCAATTTCAGTCTGAGTTGCAAATGCCAAAATACTGTGAAATAAAATCTCTACTTCTGTCATGTTGTTTGTGGTCTGGGTGTAAACAAGAATTCCTGGAAATCTTCAGGGAGCACTTTATAGGATTGATAGTCTAATTCCCTAGATGTAGGAGGTTTGGGAATTGAACCAAGTAGTCAAATTCTTTGATTCTTCAACAAATAAAATGACCTGTCACTGTTCTTCTTAGTGAGGGAGCATAAGTAGAGCCCTTCCTCTGAACCAGACTAAAGGTTACTGCCTCAGGCAAATACCTGGTCATTGGACCAGACCATGTTTACAGCCAAACGGCAAATGGTGAGAAGAGTGCTTTTGCTGCTCTCTCTCTCTCTCTGAAGTGTATTATTATATAAGGTTTTAAACATATACAGAGCAGGGAGAATGATACAGTGAATGAACCTTCCATGCAGAATCAACTAAAAGGCCTCAGTTCTGACATTCATCACAAGGGAAGCATGATTCTTATCGAGAAGCTACTCCCTCTTGAATCTTCCTGCATCTACCCTTTTCTGCTAGTGACTTCCCTGTACTGGCAGAGACAAAAGAACTATGCTGAACGTTAACTTGCTGAGAGCTGATGTTTTACTGACACATTTTGGAAAACCCAATCTGGAAGCTTTGTGGATCACCTGCTCTCCTGTGGCTCATCTCGTTCCTGTTGCAGTCACACTGCCACCTCTCCATCCCTCAGGTGTAAATACAAGCACATTCTCTTCCCAGAGACAGGAAAGCTGTTTCTCTCCAGTTAGTGTTTGCATCCTTCAATTGTTAGTTTAAGCTGAACATCATTCCTGTCCTTAAGAAAGTCGCTCTTAGCCGCTTGTCTAAATCCAGTCCCCTACGTGCCCAGGACATCCTGCGTTTGTTCTTCATGGCACACCACTGCACTTAATATCTATGCAGGTGCTGATGAACATGTATCCCTAGAAGGTTTGGATCTGGGTCCCCACCATCTGCCACTCTGCTGTGTGTCAGTTTCTGAAGTGCACTGTGCATCTGTCATCAGGAACTGCTTTCACATTGTCTCCCTATCTATCCACCGTCTCCATTGCAACATCATCACTTCCCTTCTTTTCACTCAATTTCTCCATTCTGTCTGTCAGTTTCAAGCTTTAGGAAGGAAATTTAAAGTATTTCCCCATCAATAGTTTGGAAACAGATAATTTACAATATAACTCTCCTTGGGTGGAGGTAAGCTTATCATATAGTTATTTATAATGTAGATAGTCTTTCACCTCAAACAGGATGCATTTTTCCCTTAAAGGTATAGTACTTGAGCAAAACAAAATGTTGAATTTCAGATGACAACATAATATTGTGTTCTTGAAGAAAAATATTTTTACAGGTTTTGTGATGAATTTGAGTCTCATAATCATAGACAAATGAAGAGGGAGGGAGCATTCACTGGGGCACTGTTGTGTGCACAATGTTGTAGCACGGACTTACAGTCTTTGTCCAATTTAAATTTTATGTTAGCACTTTGAGGCAAATACAGGAAACAGAGACCCAACTTGATCAAACTCACATAATTAGCAAGGATGGCAGGCACCAGAATTCACACATCCAGAAACACACAGCACATCCACTCCGACAATAGACTGGAATGGTCATAACAGCAACAACTGGGAAAATGGGCTCAGAAAATTGGAGAGAGTTCTTGAGTTGCTCACAGTCCAACTCATGTGATAACAACATGGTGGATTCTAAAGAGTTGGAGAAATGGGATCTACTTTGAGAGTGAAATTGCTGGGTCATAGATACATCTTCAATTTTTCTGCATATTTCTAAACTGTTCTCCAAAATTGTACTGATGAATAAAAATTCCCATTGCTTCACATCTTAAAAAACAAAAAACAAAAAAACCCAACATGGTGGATTCTAGATAATTTTGGAGGCTCATTATACAGTCACTTTTTCAGGCATCTGACTTCCAAAGGCCTCCCTTTCACCTGCTCCTTCAGGCTCACAGCCCCCATATTTTTTCTCAGGTCAAAGGATTCCATTTTGGATTTACTTCACAAAATGGATCAGAAGGACAAGCACACAGGAGGAAAATCATGTTTTTATTTTCTTCATGTTTCCTAAATTAAAACACTGTCCTTCATTTTCATGTGAGAAAAACATTGCTCAATTTTAATAAGCCCCGTGAGAGCAGCAGGTAAAAAACAAATACCCAAAACTAGAATGGTTTTTCTACTTCTTCCGTAAATTTAAAGCTTGTTTCTTAGTTACAGATACAAAAACAGTAAACCCATTTTATCTTATCATAATTCTGTTTAAAATATTTAAATTTACTAATAGATTTAGTTTTGGTAGGAATATGCATTCTTTTTGTAATTCTTTTTGAGGATTTCAACTTCCTTGTAAGGCAAATTGCAAGTCTGCTATGGAGTTGAGAAGGGAAACACTGAATTGCAATTAAAAAATATTAATATGAGAGTAGCTGAAGAAAATCATTGGGAGAAGCAAAGTTTTTCTCTTCTTCCTTAACAAACACATACATTATTTCCTTATGATTGGAAAAAAAACCTCAGATGATTTCATGTCATTTTTTCTCATTTAAACTTTTAATGTTTTTTAGCTTTCTGTTAAGTTTTTGTCAAGAAGACAAATATTTGTGTGTGGGAATTTAAAAAAAGCTAATATTCTCTCTAGGAAAAGAAATTATGTATGTAGAAGATAACTCTCTGTAAAATATTACAAAGTACATGGCTAAATTTACATTAAAGATACAATGATGATAGAAATTACTACTTAAAAGACATAAGTAACTTGAGATACCCAAATTTAAATTAAAATTTCCTTTGGAGTAAGTTTATTTCCACCCTTTTTACCCCCCTTTTGTTAACCTCTAGGTTTTTTTTTTTTTTAACCTCCAGATTTTTTTCTCGAAGTTTTTCTCTTTGGCTGGTATGGGTTTAAGGGGGTGAAATTGAAACTGCGTAAACCTGGGAACTATCATGGTTTATAGGTCCTCACCTGTGCACTTACAATTTTAAGATATTGCGCAGACACAGAGTGTACCCACAACAGGGTTTATTTACAAGGGGAAAACTGGGGAAAAGGAAAGAGTTTCTAGGGCCACAAATAGTTGGTCTGTGCTACTCCAGAGAGTGTCTGCAGTGTCCCATAGTCCAGACCAAAAACTGCTCGTGGATGATGGCACTGTCCCTCCAATGAGAACCTGGAACTGATAGCACACTACCAGTAATTGGTAGACCAGGACCCAACTCCTGGTGGCAGCTGGAGATGATCACAGGTGTTACTGCTGAGGGCGCACCGCAGCAGAGAGCAGTATGGAGGCCAGATCAGGCGGTACGGGAGGCAACTTCAATGGGAGATAGCTCTAGAGGTGGTGCAGGCTCAGACCAGTGGTGCTGGTCGCCAGGTGATGTCAAGGAGCGGTGGCAGCAGACAGCTCCTACAGTCACCAGTTATAGGTCAGAGGTGCCAGACAGCAGGCAATGCTGGTAGTGTAGGAAGCAGGAGCTGCAATCAGGTGACAGAGCCAGAGGATTAGAAGTGACCGTCTTCCCAAGGCGGAGTCCCAGGCGAGATGTGGAAATGGAGTTTCTGATCCTTGTGCTGCACCCACTTTTTATGGATTTTAGGATCCGATTGGCCAGTGTTGAAACTGGTGCTGGTTTCATAATTCGATTGGCCCAGGCATGGGTTCAAACATTACTGGTGGGCTTGGAAAACTGGTCTGAGTTTCAAAACCCAAACTCCACTGACAACTGAAACCTGACTTGAGCTGGGAAGATAGTTCTGTGGCAGATGTGGTGGAGGGTGCAGTGGGTACAAGGGAGCCAGGCACAAGGAGCTGAGAAACTTCTCTTATAAAATGAGAAGTGAAAAATGAGAAGGGAAGTGAGGTTAGGGACAGTCAGAAAGGAGCTGTCCTCTGCTCATGAGGGCTGTGGCTGGACAATAGCACACTTAAAATAATGGTGATCATTAAAAATCTTGACATGTATCAAGGATTATGATATGGCTAGCATTTTTGCATTAATAATTTCATTTATTTCTCACAGCATTCTTTCTTCCATAAAAATAATTTGCCCTTTTTATAGATGGGGAAACTGAGGCTTAGAGATATTAATCTTAGCCAGGGTCCAGGGTCCAATAATAAATATTTTGGTCTCTATCACTACCATTTAGTGTTGACCTTGCCAAAAGAAAGCAGACACAGACAGTACTTGTGTGGATGGGAAAATAGTGGGCTCTGTTTGGCTCAAGGACCTTAGTTTCCCTACCCTTCATCCAACCCACAAACCCACTTCAATTTAAAGAAGCAATAGAATTAGGAATTACAGCTATATTTTTATGACTTTAAAGCCCTTACAACTTTTCTCTGCACATTGAAACATTTGGGGGCCAATCAAGAAACCTGGTTACCATGAAAACACTTTTTTGGGTGGGTATAGGGTGGTGTCTGTCTGAGTTAAAGTTCAGAATCCTAAATAAAACAATCTAAATAAACCAACTAAATAAAACAATCAGATCCGCGAGTGAGTGTCTTATACACAGATGAAGTTGGGGCACGAATAAACCTCTTGAGGGTTGACAATTAGCACCTAAAGTTAATGAATAAGAAGCACAAATGTCACATCTTAATAAATTATTGATCCTTCTTTAAAAAGCAGGGAGGCATTTGCAAAGTGGAAGGACAAGATGGCCACTGGTTCAGGCTGGCCTCCCTCCCATTTTATTCTGTCCCTGTCTGTGAAAAGGCCAGCTCCTGCATCTGTTGAACCCCCACTATGCCACCAGAAGCATCTGAGACAGAACCTTTAGTTGTTTGCTCTTCATTATGTTCTCAGGTGTGTTTGCATGTATAGGAATTTCCTGTCTCACAATTCACCTGCTAGATCACCAGTATGGACATCTAGTAGCTTACTTGTGGAGGGAGGTGTCCTATAAGTCAGGGTATTCATGGAAAAGCATCAGAGTCTAGGTCCCTGGTTTATAACCAAATGGTAACTCTAAAGAGAACGATGGACCATTCACCCACATTCAGAATTATTCATGCTAGAGATTGGAAGGGGGCCCAGAAGATGGGAAATCATGATATTAAGCCGGCATCACAAACTGTCACTGGGGTAAATAAATCCAAGGAAATCAAAACATGCTTGAGCAACAGTTGTAGGGGTGAGTAACACAAGGTAGAGGCAGAGCCAAGGATCTGTCAGATGGTGCTGGCATGTAATGTTCATGGCAAGACGAGGTGGCATAAATATTTGTGCAAATGGACATGAAAGCTGAAGCTCTTTTCTGGTAACAGTTGAGAATCTTCCCACCTGGGAGAGAGGAAGCTGGAGAGAGTGCCAATGACAGGAGAGTTTCCAAAGGAGAGACTAAAAAAAGCACACTGGTTGTGCCCTTTTATGATGCGTTTGGCACAATCTTACCAAGGGGGTTTGCATCTAGAAGTCCCTCGTTTAGGATCTCCCTCCTGGTTTCCTCTATTCTCTTATAGACATTTGCTGAACACCTGTTAAGTTCCAGACACAGTGTACTTTAGAAGAACTGGAGATCAGTGTATAGTACTGTGTACAATGCACACACGTGTCATGTGCATATTTACATTATGGTGAGTGGCACATGGAGAAGCGAGAAACAGTCTTCATGCCAAGGCTCCATCTAGGAGCGGTGGCAGCTCAAGAAAGATGACACATGACAAAACTTGTAGGTTCCACTGTGGTTATTGCAAGGAGGAGCAGAGAGCTGGTCAGTATGGACTTGATATACCACACACACATTAAACACATGCATATCCTTATCTTGGTGACAGTGGCACCTACAACAGCCTCATGTTCAGTTCCTGGAGTGAAATGGTAAACTAGAGTGGAGGTGGTGGCTGGGAACATGCAAAGCGTAGGTGGGAAACTTTGCAGTACATCAGGGAGAGAGTAGTGAGTATAGAGGGAAACTCCACCGCTACTAGCTGTGTTACTCTGGGAAAGCGACTGATTTTACTGATTCTTCATGTATTTGAGTGGAAATCAATAATAGTGTCCATTACAGTACTCTGTGAGCAGAACTCTATCTAAATATGATTAACATTCCAAATCCTGAAGAGGTCCAACACAGTAAAGAAACTTTCTTTCTCGCTCTTTTTTTTTTTTAAGGTTTATTTACATATGCATACAAGAACTGGAGTACAGGCTAGAGGTATGGGGTTGGGGGATGAGAGGATTCACCAGAGACAGAGTGGGGAGCAGAACAGGCGGATCTATTGAAATACACTGCTGAGGGGAGCAGCAGGTGAGACAGCAGTCTGCTGAGCCATGTGGGTTAGTTCCTTGACTTGGGATTGAACATGTGCTGCAGTAGCTGTCAATAGTGTAATAGCACTGACTTTAACCCCTGTGCTAGCAGGGAGGTACAACTTTTCTTCTCTTAAGAAATTCTTTTGAAAGGACAAAATTTCTAAAGATCACTTTAGAATAGCTGGTGTTATTTATGTAGGTGGGCTATCTACTTTGTTTTATTTGGATTAAATATTGATAACAGAGCCCCTTTTCCTTCTGTCCTTAGCCCCCTGCTGTTGAAAGTAAGGAGTTGGCAGGGGAGAAACTGTTGGGAAAGCCAGTGAGGAGACATGGAGACCAGGGATGATGCAGGGGAAAGGCAGCTGATTGGGGAAAGACAGGGAGGGAGTGGGAGTGGCTGCCCTGAGCCCAGTGGAGGGCTTTGGGAAGAGCAACACACGCTTGATTTAGCTCCTCTGGCTGCTTATTTTCCTGGTTTCATTTCTTAAACAATTTCTAGCAGAAATGGAGACCTTTTAAAGATACTTTTTTTTTTTAAACACAATTTATCTTTAAGTATCTTGAAGATGTAATTGTTTCCCTGGCCTGAAGTGTTCAAGTGAGCAGGGAGAGACCTTTTGAATAGTGGGGCCTGGAACACCCAGCTTATGTCCTATTGTCCAGTGTCTTGCTCTTTGGGTTGCCTCATTTTTACTCCATTAATAAAAAGAACGTGACATGCTGCTGGGACCATTTAATAATACAGCAATAAATTGTGCTCTCAAGTCTGGCAATGCCATTGTAGGTGATTTTAAAAAAATGATTCAACCCCTGGAGGATGTGGATTTTTAGCATTATCTGTTCTTACAGTTGAACTGGCCCAGGCCCAGTGAAAGCCAATCAGTGAGGATCCCAAATGGGTCAGAAGCGGTACAAAACCAGAGACCTGGGCTCAACCTTCTCAGTAACCTCCTCCCCCATTTTCTCCATCTCTTGAGACCTGCATCTTTTCTCCTCTCTTCTTGGGAAGGAATTATTTGTCATATTCTTCCTACATTGGCTGTCTCTGGGAGACACAAGGCCTTTGCGAATGGATAGATGAGTTTTTGCCAGAAAGGAAAACCATGATAGCATCTAATAGCATATGACTTAAAGGATAGTTGTGGCTCTATTTTTCTGGAGCAGCAGCAGGTTCCCAGGATCTGGAATCATAAGGCAGGAAGGGGTGTTTGCATCCAGCTCGGTAGGGCTTTTGGCAAGTTAACATCTCTGCATCTCCTCCTGCTTTCCCTTCACCAGTTTAGGGACCCATAAGTCACATATCTCTTGAATCTTTTGGGTTTTCTGAATTGTGAAAATGAATATACAGAAAACCCAGTTAAATGAGGTCAGGAGGCTAGAATAGTCACAAAAGTGCAAACTCTAGGAGCTAAGATACCTTGCATCTCTGGTGGAAAAGTGATGATCCTTCTCTGCTCCAGTGGAATGAAAGAAGCATCTCCACTCAGAAGTCTCCCCTCCCCCTCAAAGTGTATATTAGGGGGTGCTGGGCTTTGAGGAAGGAAAGTACATGTGCGTGTCACCATGAGACCGCCTTTTTTGGGTTTCTTAATAATACCATGTTATTGGTAGAATACCAGATTGTTTGGGGTCAATAGACCCATATCTTATCTTGGATCTCCACTGTGTTCTATGTTTTGTTCTGCAGACTGTCTGCTTTATGATTTGTGTCTGAGACATTTCCTTTGGAAAACTTAGTCTGCCCTCTATCCACTGGAGCTCCCCTTGCGTGCGCTCTTACCACCTGGTGTATACCTTGATTTTAATTTCAAGTTCTTCATTAGTATTTTTCTTTTTAATGGAATCCATGAGGGTAGAGACTGAATTCTATTTATTGCTATACTACCAGAGAAGCAGAAAGTGCCTAGCACACTTGATAAATTACATTGAGCTGAACTGAAATGAATTTGGAGATGTTCTAAATTGAGGTACTGCATAGGGGACATTCATCTTTGTAATAAGGAGATATAAATGATGTGGATCTGGAACTATTTATTAGTGTCCTGAGAATGAGCTAACTCTCAGGGACAGATTGTGTAAAACACGAATCATCAAAATTCCAATGTGCAGTGCTCCCTGACCAAGACATGCTCTTAATACGACAGAAGCAAATTAAATGCATGTTATCAACATGTGTAAAGTTTTTTCAATTAGGGTTTTGTATGCTAGCAAGCAATAAAAAACAGTGATTTCCCATATGGCATACTTTAAATGGAAACAAGCAACTCCAGATTTAGGACTTTCTCCAAAAATTGATAAAATATGTACAGGGGTGATTTTGGTAGTATTAAGGGAAATTTAATTCTGAGTTCTTAACAAAAACGCTGGGATTATATACATTTTAGAATTTTTTTGATTAATATTATGAAAGATATGGAGTAATTTGGAAATACTGATATTTCCAAAGAAAATAGTTATCATTCAGTTTATCTTCAATGATAAACTTATAGAAAAGACTTGAAACAGACAACTATAAGATAAATATATCGAAATAAACAACAGAAAAATTTTTTTTAAAAGTGAGAACACAATCCTAGGCTAATATTCAAATTGAGCATTGAAATTTCTGTCTGAGTTTCCAGATACCAAAAATGTCACCAGGCTAAATAATTCTCACTGTGGGATAATAGTAAGTAGTCAAATAGTACTTGTCCCGGCCGAATTCCTAAAAGCCATGAGCCAGCAGCCATTGCACTTTTCATGGAACATGTGCTGAGTTCATAGACTATGGTTCTCATAGCTGCATTATTCACAATAGCCAAAAATGGAAACAATCTAAATGATCGCCAGTGGGTGAATGGAATGGATAATAAATATGTTGATTGCATACAATGGAATATTATTCAGTCTTGAAAGGAAAGAAAATTCTGATATATGTACCATGTGTGAAACTTTAGGACATCACAGTAAGAAAAAACTAGTTAGTAGCAAAAGGAGAAATACCACATGACTACATTTATATTAGATTAAATTCACACAGATCATAGAATGATTTCCAGGAAGTGGGGGAGGGAGGAACAGGGAGTTTTGTTTAATAGACACAGAGTTTCAGTTTGGGAAGTGAAAATATTCTGAAGATGGTTGGTGGAGATGGCTGAACTACAATATGATCTACTTAATGCCATTGAAACTAAACTTCAAAATAATTGCTATTACACAATTTATATTTTGTATACTTTATTACAATAAAACAATCAGCTGCTGTTTTCAGGTTAGCAGAAATAACCCATTCTCCAAATCAAATCTGACCCTAGATATATTTAGATTTCTACACAGTTAAAAAAAATAAATTTTTTGCCTTAGATTGCCCGTCCCTCCATTCGGCCACAAGCTCCAGCATTCTCTACTACTTACTTTTTGTCTATTTCATTTAACTCATTGCCTGCCAGGATTCCAAAGTTATTTGGCTTTGAATCCCATCTAACTCCATCTTGCATCACTCATTTCTATCAGCTTGCCAGCATGCTGGCTGAATATCTGCCTTAGGTACTTGTAGGAAAGTGTGGAAGGACAAGAAGTGGTTAGCTTTTGGCCATTGTTGTAGCCCTGGAATTGAATGCTTGTTCGGCCTCATCATGTATATGGCATGTGGAATTTCAGTTTTCTCATTTGTAAAATAAGGTCAGCAACATTAATTTTGTGGGGTTTGGTGAGGGCTAGAAGGGATTGTTAACAGTTTGCACGTGACTAACAGCCACTAGAGCACTTAACATGTTGGTTTCCTTCTCTTTGTCACGGAAAATGACCAGATGGGTCTCAGGAGTGGAAGGGTGACTGTCTCATGCCATTTCATAGCTTAGTGATGAGAAGACAAGGAGAGTGGTTTGGATGGTGTAAGAGTCTCTGTGATAAGTTAAACAGCAAGATCCTGGTTGACAATGATCGGTAGTTTTTGTCTTTTATCTACAGGTCTGATATGCTGCTTATGAAGAGCTTGGAAAACAGTGTCTGTGTTTTGTCAAACACATCAACCTGGCATTCACCTACATTTATGACAATCTCAGGGGGGTAATAAGTCATCTGGACCCTTGGAAATAGAATCTAGCTTTCAACACTGGTGAAGATATTATCTTATGCTTGCAAAATTCTGGAGAAAAAATTAAAGTAGGAACAAGGGAACTTAAGGATTATGAGCTTATTTTTCTTGTGATGTTCTCACTTCCTTAAGTTTTTGGCCCAGTTTTCAGGAGCAAGTGTCTTTCCAGAACTTCTGACCAATTTTGTTTCTAAACCTGTCTTTCTCCCTACATACTGGGGAAACATTTTTGACCATTAATGACATTTCTTCTCACCTTTAATTCAAATTCTAGAAAAGTAGGGGGGTAGAAATGAAAGAAGAAAATAAATGTTACCAGATCTTCGACCCAGGCTATTATCTTTCCTTCCTCTCAAGAAATATGCATGCTCTGTTTTATATAGAGATGAAGAAGTCACACCTAATAATTGATAAATTCATAAGCTGGAGAAAAATCTCCCAGCTCCATCCTGAACTCCAGCTGTAGCCCAAACAAAACAAAACAAAATCAGAAAGGAGAACTGTAAGCTAAAGATGGAGCAACAGCTGGATAGTTAGTCAACCACTGTGTAAATACATAATTAGAGACCAAATTAGTATTATTAGTGCATGATGGCTCTCTCTGTCAAGCTGCTGCAATCAGTTGTTTTGAATTCTTCCCATCATCTTTGCAAGTTTCAGCTCTGTGGCCTGATCCGTCCCAGGGGCTGTCTCACTACAGATGTGGAAAACAAGCTCTCCCTGCCCATTAACAGACTATACTTATGGAACATTTCAAAGGTTCTTAACTTAAAAATTTGCACAAATAGTGCCAGAAAAGTTACTTTACCAATCATTACTTTTCCAGAGATGGACCCCTTTGAACCTGAAAATCTCTATTCCCAGGGTCTCAAAGACTAACCACTGTAAGTCACATGCTAGGCAGGAAATGTTTTTCAAATGAACAGGAGAACAATATCGACAGAGGCTGCATTAATTTAAGGAACACACTAATAACCCATTTTTTAAATGAACTTCTACAGTGCTATACTCCAAGCGTTTAAGCTCATAATGATAATGCCTTGATCTCAAATAATATAGCCCTATATCCCTATTTTCATAATAGAGATTTTGATTTTATATTAGTCACATTTAATGTTTAACTTTGGTGCCTAATGTTTTCATATTGTACCACTTAGAAGTCAGTCAACACCCTTTCTGGGTTCAGAGATATTAGTTAAAATTTACCTATCTATGCAGGAGAAGATAGGCAAGCAAAAGAAAAAATGGCATTTTTATCTTATGTTCAACTCAAATACCAGGAGATAAATCTGTAAAGGTTTTATTTATGGCCGGCGAAGACTTTTCTCACTGCAAATTTTGCCAGCTAGAAAGGCACTGGAAATACTGTGATTCAAAGCAGGGCTCCAAGGCACACTGCTTGCTTGTGAGTGCTGGTGCCACGCCATTAGGCAAGTCACTTCACATTTTTGAGTCTCAATTTCCTTATCTACAATGCAGGGATTCCGTTATTCAGCAAATTTTCATGAACTCCTGCTTGGAAAGCATCCAAAACTAGAGATATAACAGTGAGCAAAACCCATGTCCTTTCTCTTCTAGAACTTAGATTTTAGTGGGTGGAGGGAACAATAAACAAAGACTCAGGAGGATGAGCTTGTTCTGAAGAACACAACCCAGAAGGGGAACTTAGAATAATGGGCGGGGAGAACTTGTTCTGTCAGGTGAAGGGGAGGCACCCATTAGGTGGCTTGGCTTCCAGTGTTCAGAGTAAGTGCTAAAATGAATAGGAAAATGATAATTCAGTAAAAGGGCATCTGCGAAATATTGTTCAGAATTTTGATCTTAGAGTTCAATTTTTTTTCATTGATTACTGAAAAGAAGGGAAACATTTCCCTTTAATGCATAGACTACATTTGTAAATCAATTTCTTTGTCCTGAGGTCTACAGGACTGAAAGTATTTATTTTACATTTAGGTGGGGGTTTGGGGAAGTTCATAAGCAAGTTGTTTCAGGTTTCATTTTTCTGGTGAGCCTCACCACTGAATACTGGGTATAGATTGGCATGAATATTTAACTATAATTCTGAGCTATTGAATAAATCCTGATGTTTCAAATGCTAATTTATTATGATAGAATTATCATCATTGATGAAAATATTTCAAAAGTGAGAAGAATTTATTAAGAAACTCAATTTCTGTTTTATCAAGAATTAGCTATTTAGCTATTTTGTTTGAAATGTATTCATAGACTGCATAACAGAAATTTAAATACAAAACCACATTAAAATGTCAAATTAATTTTTAATCTTTAGTTTTAAGGAAAATAACCAACATAGAGTTGCTTGCAATTGCAGGTTGATTTTACAACAAATATATCCACAAAGTGAGAAGTACTAAGCATTATTAGCGATCCTAATTTGTAGGTGAAGAAACTGAGCTGCAGGAAGAAGATTCTTAAGGTCCCTTCCTTTGTAAGAAACTGAGTCAGAATTTGAACCGAGGTTTAGGCTGACTTAGAGACTTACATACATTATAAAAACCCCACAGTATAAGTTTGTGTGTGTGTGTGTGCAGCAGCTGTTTAAAGAGATATTCATGCTATTCATCCTTGGTCCATGACAGACTGAGATATTGAATAAAATGTGGTTATTCTGTTGAATTTGGAAAGGTTTCCAGTGTCTTAATCTTTATCCATTAAACATTAGACCTTAGAAGGATTCTCCTTAACTTGAAATCTTTATCCACACAGTATATTAAGTACTTATTTCCCTTATTACTGTTACTTAATGTATATCAGTGCCTAATGTTGCCCTTGGTTACTTCTAGAGCCAGCACCAGTCAAGCCTGCAGAGGCCAGAGGGGAGCCTCGATTGAGAGACTGAATTAATTCATAAGTAACCATTTCTGGGTTCATATTTGCAAGCGAATTTGACCTTGATGTAATGCCCGAGGAAATTTTCTAAACTATTTCTCATGTGGTGCTTTTAATGTGTGTGAACACATGCACTTGGTAAAGAACTTGCTTTATTGTGAATGGATAGATACAAAGGTTATTAACTTACACAGTGTTTGGGCACCACAAGCAATTAATATCACAGTGAGCAGGAAATCAATACAATCTTTATTTTATCCCTCTTTGCTTGGGAAAATGAGAGCTATGTGAACAGGTAGTACCACTGGGTAAAGGGCACCGTCACCTTTACTGTCTGTTTCTCTAAGTACAGTCCAGATACAGAGTAACTTTTCATTCCATTGCTTATTAACTAATAATAACTAAGCCCATGACAATTTTTTTGTGAGTTTCCTTAGTGCCACACATGTTTCAAAGAAAAGAGCTTGAGAAACTACAGCTCCTTTAATTTTTGCAATAACCCCACAAGGTAAATAATATTATCATCATCATCACTATTTTATGGATGACGAAACAAAGTCATAGCTAGTGGGTAGAATAGTTGATCTACTAAATTGTGACTAGAATTATCTGTTGACACACAGTCCCATATTCATCTCTAAACCACTGTGGCTGGAAAACTGAAAGCTTCATTTTCCAGAATCCCTGCTTAGGTGGGGTCCACAGGAGACAACTGGAGGTATTACTACTAGTTAAATGAGGGAATAAAATAAAAGTTACCCTGTTTCTGCCTGTGGCAGCTGACTATAACTACTGTAGCAGTTACCAGTAGCTCTAATACCACTGAAAGATTGGCAAAAAACTCTTAAGGAGGCTGCAGTTAGTAAGATCCAGGCCTTCTGCATCCTACATGCTGGATCCCAACAGAAGGTTATTTACCTTGAAGAACATTTTCTTTTTCCAGGATATGGCTTTCTGAGTTTCCTACCTCTGGGTATCATTAATGTTTTGTTAAGGTACTTAAAGGAGGTAGTATTTCCTTTAGTGAACAAATGTCCTGTCCAGTTGGCGTATGTTATTGTACTGAGCCCATTCCTCATAGTCAGAAGTATGGAAAAAGAGTCCTTTTTGCCAGTGTCAAAGAGCTATTGTTGGCATATTCACCAGGGCCCTGCTCTAAGTATCCCATCTGCCCTGTCTGTCTGTCTGTATCACTGCTCTTTAAAGCTGTGCTGGCACAGTGCTCATGGATTCATAGGACTTCTATGTCAACAGAATGACTTCAGATGTTGTAGCTGCAAATTTGATAAAGTCATGTGAAATGTCTAAATCTAACTGAATATAAATGTCATCTTTAAATATTGAGACTGAAAAAATGCAGAATTCATATAATTTAAAGGTCTTCTAAAATGTGTGTGCTAGGGAAGAAAAAAATGCAGAAACTGATTAATTGATCAACCTGATGCACGTCTCTGAAGAATTAGGTGACATATTTATTGTGAATTGAGGTGTGTAGGTCAAATGCCACTTTCTTTAATTTTTGGAATCATTGATGTAGCAATTACACTTAATACTCAGTGAGTCTTCTCAGTAAATGCAAGAACATAGTGATGTAGTTCTGCTCTGTTTGGCTAACTGGAATGGCAATTGTTTCTTTAATGTGTGAGGATATTTCAACCAGAATAACTATAACAATGTTTAAGAGAAATAAAATTATGAAATTAGTATTTTGGGGTTGAGAAAGTTTATGTGCATACTTAGTATTTAATGTGCATGCAATTTTTAAGAAAATCTGGTCTATTAAAAGACAGTCTTGTAACTCAAGTAAATTCTTGAAACTTTGACAATATCAGATTTTCCCCCCTTCCAATCAGCAACTAGAAATCTGGATGACACACTAAACAACTGGACAGATACTGGAAAACAGACAGCACAGAGCTGTATCCTAAACAGAAAGAAAAAACATCAGGTGAGACCAGCTGATTTTTTTGGGAGGCACTTCCTGAATTACTACACAATAAGGGGAACTCAAGTAGAACACAGTTTTGCAAGGCAAATATCAGTATATAGAGGAGTGAAGATGGCTGGAATTTGTGGAGAACTATATTGGAGAGAAGATATTGATGCAGAAAAAGAGCCCAGGAAATCTGCTTAGGTATCTTCTTGATTTTTTGCTGTTGTTGAACACATGTGCATAAGTCACACAAAAATCTACTACTGGGTAGCTGTAAGCTGAACCATTTCCTCCGCCTACATGGGACTAGGAGACTGTAAATTCTGGCCAGTAAGAAATAAAGGACCTACTGAATAACTAAAGCTTACAGAAAAGACCCCAGAAGATGATGTCTTAAACAAAAAAGGGTAACAAGCCCCAGATTGAAGAGTGTTCCAGACTTTGTAGACATTAGAAACAATACAAGCCAAAGACTTGGAACAGGATCTTTGAAGAGTTGCAAACAAACAAGACAAAACAAAACAAAAACACTCAACAAACTGGAATTCTATGACTTAGAAAAAATATCCTTCCAAAACAAAGGCAAAATAAAGACATTCCATACAAATAAAGTTTAGAGTTTACAGTGGACTGCCACTAAGACATGGTGAAGGACGTTTAGGTTGTAGGAAATGATATTGGATGCAAACTTAGATCAATTCAAGGTAATGAAGAATGTCAGAAATGAATGGTAAATATTTGGCAAAAATAAGGTATTTTTGCTCATTTTTAATGGACTTAAAAGATAATACTTTAGGCAAAATGATTACAAGAGATTGTAGAATTTATAACATATGTAATAGTAAATGTAAGAAACAGTATTATGAGGGAGGTAACTGGAAGTGTCTATTTTAAGGATTTTATGCAGGGTGGTATAATGTGAGTCTAAGGTAAATAGTAAAAAGTTAAAAATGCATATTTTAGTTTGATGTGTAATTGATTTTGATTTCATCTTTTATATTGGAAACTTACTAAATATAAACTTAACATGCATTATAGCATTTTTAAGTGATATGTTCAAAATGACTTGGGAAATTTTTAAATGTCAGGTCATTCTTAAAAAGGAATTAATTATGTTAAACACATAGATCTAGTTTAAATTATTTACTGCATTGTCATCTTTTCCTTTCCTCTCAAAAAAGTGAGATTATAAAAAAAGATGAAATGCTGCCTTTTGCAACAACATGGATGTCCCTAGAGGGAATTATCCTTAGTGAAATACGTCAGAGAAAGACTAATAGTGTGATATTGATGGAGGATAAGAATAGAGAAATTGGAAAGAGGCACCATAAGACCAGACACGTGGCTCACACAGGAGGTGGGGGTAGAAGAGATTAACAGTCATTAACCCAACTTTAGAAACAAAGACCCTTAGATGTCAACTCCCAGATTAGGGATCACAACACCCAGACAGGTATCAGACTGCTAGAGGGGGTGTCTGGAGCTCAGACCAAAAGTAAAGATATGTGAGCTCGTTATTTCCAGAACCCATTGTATTATCTCAAGAGCCCATTGTAGAATCTCCGGTCCCTTTCAGATTCTCCATAGTTTAAATAAGCAACCCATTCCATGAAGGAGTGAGCCCCTCCCAAAGAGAAGAAGACTATCTCAGTGCAGTCTCTGCACTGGCACAAGGCAGCCATCCTTCTGCCCGCCTGTGACAATGCAGGTGCTTCTCTTCACCAGCTCTCTCCTCTGCAGGGCAGCAGTCTTCCTGCCTGCCCAGGACCTGTACCATGTAGGGGCTTCTCTTCACTGACCTCCCTGAGGGGAGGCAGCTCTCCTCAAGGCCACCTGCCTGCAACTATGCAGGCCTCTCTCTTATCAAATCTGTCCCTTAAGGGCCAGCTCTTCCCTCCCTCTTGTGTCTATACAAGTGTACTGTGTTGTTCTAGTCCTTTCCCTAATAAACTGCTCTTAAAAATAACTAACATCTCTGCCTCATGGAGAAACTCACTTGAGAATCTCGCCATGTGCTGCTAAACGGGGAGCTAAATGGGGGAGCTCTGGTGAAACCTTTCCAGAGTGAACCCAAGAACCCTGACTCCAAAAAATGACATCAATATCAATCAGATGATACACAGAGAAAACAAACTAACAGATGAACTAAATAATAATTAAAAAAAAGACAGAATTTTAGACCACAAGATCAAGTAGTACTCACCAGAAGGGAAGGGGGAACAGAAAGATGGGTATACTGGGACAGTAATATAGTGAAGGAGAGAAATGTAAACCTAATGTGGCACATACCCATGCTGATTCTCAGCGACACACACCTGACACTTATATAATATTATAATGCACTACTGCTTTAATAAAGGGATTTTAAAAGTATTTGAGGTTTAGAGAGGTGAACTCACCTACCTGAAGGAACATAATATGAAGAGTTGGTACTTAAAATGTTCACTCCTAGTTCATTTTTAAATATAATTATCCATGGCTTTATATTTTGCAAAAATATCTCCATGTCTTTATTATGAATGTTCTTAACGAAGTACTCGAAACCATCTTTTGTAAGAAAGTCTAGACAGCTTTGAGAGTGTGTCATTGTTATATCTTTTAAAAAAAAACTAATAGATTTTATTTTTTTAACAGTTTCAGATTTATAGAAAAAGTGAGTGGAAAGTACATTGAGTTCCCATGGACAGTTTTGCCACACATTCATCCTCACCTTATTTCCATTGTTATTAATATCTTGTAGTAACATGAACATTTATTATAATTGATGAGCCAGTATAGATACATTATTATTAACTAAAGTCCACAGTTACTTTCAGGGCTCGCTCTTAGTGTTGTACAATCTATGAATTTTGCTAAAAGTATAATTACATATATCAACTATTGCAATGTTAGAATAGTTTCACTGCCCTAAAAATCTTTTCATTCATTCAGTTCATTCACATATCCTCCCTCTCCCTGTCCTTCTTCCCAGCAACCTCTGATCATTTTACTCTCTCTGTCGTGGTGATGGATGTCTTTTCCAGCTGTCATGTAGTTGGATGGATGGGTCATTTGATAAGACTGTGTTTAGTTGTGTGAGAAACCACCATGCCATCTTCCAAGTGATTATACATTTTCATTCCCTTCAGCAACAAAGGGGAGTTATTGTTGCTATACATCCTTATCAGCATTCAGGACTTTGGTTATTCCAAAAGCATGCAGTAGCAACTCAGTTTTCCATGTATCATTTACTTACATGCTACAAGCCACATGGTGGGATGTATTGCTGAGTTACCCCAGGTTAATAACTTCTGCTCCAACTCCCAGAGACAGGATTGATGTAGAGGGAAGAAAGGGTCTTTCAAAGATAGGTGCAAATATCCCCAGGGGTGACGTTCTACTTAGAGGTCACTCCTTGGAGAAGTGGGAAATGGCCTGGGGGTGGGATAGTCACCTGGAAAAAAAACTCTTCCAGCCCTCATGCCAGCTTGGGACAGACAGCTCTCACCCACCAAATGGGTCTGCATACATTTCGAAAATAGACTTCTCCTTTCTCGTCTCTGCAACTTCTAACACAATGTGGCACATTTCTCAGTTGACTATTCCAAGGTGAAATGGCATGAAATTCTAGCCCAGGACAGTGGTTTGGATTTTCCACCCCAGCATCTCCTGTTCAACTCCTGCACCTACAGCAGTAGCCTGTCCGTCTCCAAGTCCATATGTGGACTGACCATCCAAACAGAGAGAAAGTACAAAAAATCGTGATCAACTCTGTAACCAACAAGGAAACATATTTCTCACTAATAAATTGTAAGCATCCTGGTTATCCTGTTTTACCCCACAAGGCATCTTCCTTAGGCTGAATTCATGCCCAATCCTTTTATTCTGTCAAAGTTTCTCAGCTCTGTTTAGATTCTCTCTTTGGCATTAATGTGCTTCCCTCCACCCTGTCCACCTGGAAGTATGTAAAGGGGGGCTGCACTGAGTAGAGGGGAGCTGTTGGGAGTTTTCTCAGGGACTTTCTTTGGCGCAAAGGTCTCCAGAGACTTGTTTCTTTTCCCTTGAACATCCTTTCAGCTTTACCTGGTGATCCCTCTGAATCATGTTCTTAATGCTAAGTAAACCATTTGTTTGCTTATGCTAATGCTTTTGTGCACATTTTTTGTGTTTAATGAACTAGACATAGTCACCCTGTGCACACTGTTTTATCTCTTAACTGCACATAGCCTTCACCACAACTCTTTCCTGATTATCCAATTCTGCAGTGATTCTTTACTTCCAATCCCCGCTCTAGCATAGGAGGGAGTGGCTATTTGTTTCATTATCCCCATTTTGCATTTTCCTTCATTTGTTGATTTATTTCTTCATTTGATGAGTACTTATTGAAATTGTGCTTAATGTAAGGCAGTGTGATAGACGTTAATAGCACACAAGACTGAGGTCAGTTCTTGCCCTGATAGGCTTGTCAGCGGGGGAAGGACCAAAGTGAGAAGTTAATGATGATGATGAAAAGTGTCAGTTGCTTCTGTGTGCAGAAGTGTTGCCTCAAGGACAAGGAGAGAATTGCCTTCAGCCCCTAACTTGAACTGGGGGTGATCTAGGGAAGGTTTCCTGGAAGGAAAAATGATCAAGTTGACGTCCCAAAAGATGCAAGGGATAGGTAGCTAAAAAGGGGAGTCCTGGAAGAATGCACAAGAAAAAAGTGGGAGAATGGGACGGGAAAGGTAATGAGAATCTGAAAGAGGTTTGATGTGGTCAAAGGAGAGATTGCAGAAAAAAAGCAGGTGATAACTTCCAGAGCTGCTGAAAATGGACTTATGTCCTTGGGGACTAATTTGTTGTTAGGAAAGAGAAATCAAGTGCATCGCCTGAATATTTGACTTGGGCAACTGTGTGTGTGGACAATGATGTATTCACCTAGATTGATGATAACTACGGACAACATTTTTGATATTTAAAAAATTAATATATTTTATTTTTAAGAAAATTTTTAGTTTCACAGCAAAATTGAGAGGAAAGTCCAGGGATTTCCCATTGAACAATCTGGTCTTCTCTCTGTCTCTGTCTCTCTCTCTCACACACACATGCGTGCACGCACACACACACATACACCCCTTTACTGTCAGTATCTCTCACTAGAGTGGCATGTTCGTTACAGTAGATGGACCCACTTTGACAACCAGAGCTCCACCACATTTTAACATTTTTGTTAACATTAGGATTCACTCTTGGTCCTGTGCATTCTGTGGGTTTAGACAATGGAGAGTGACTTGTATTCACCAATGCAATACAGGCAGAAGCATTTCACTAAAAACCCTCTGTGCTATTCTGGCTCATCCTTCTCTCCCTGCAGCCCCTAGGAGGGGCTGATATCGTTATAGTCTCCATCACTTTATCTCTTTATACTGTCATAATTGCAACCATACAACACACAGCCTTTTCAGTTGGACTTCTTTCATTTAGTAGTATGCATTTAAAATTCCCCCATGTCTCTTTTTGGTTTGATAGTGCATTTCATTTTTGTGCTGAATGACATTCCATTGTCTGAATGGACCACAGTTAGTTAGACAGTCACCTGCTTGGTTACTTTCAAGTTTTGGCAATTATCTATATAGCTGCTATAAACATTTTTGGGCTGGTTTGGGTCAACATGAGTTTCAACTCATTTGGGTACATATCAAGGATTGCTACTGCTCAATTTTATGGTAAGTTTAGCATTGTGAGAAGCTATCTCCCAAGGTAACTATACTATCTTATATTCTCTTCAGCAATGAACGAGAGCTCAGTTCTGCATTCCTTTTTTTTTTTTTTTTTTCTGGTCAGCATTTGGAGCTGTCAATGTTCTGGATTCTGGCCATTGTAATTGCTATGTACTATAAAAATGGTTTACAAAACTGAACTCTCTCTTTCTTATGGATTAGCGAAGAAACCATTAAAATTCTGAGAAACACCACTCACACCATAAACTAGAGGCTTCATTTTTACTGAAGCATTAATGCACTAACAACCTGCAAGGGTGTAACATTAAAGGTAAAGCTGTTTTGAGGCCTCCCTGGTGGCGCAGTGGGTTAAGCAATGAACGCACTATGAAGCAAAGTCACTGCAGTATGAGTTTGATCCCTGCTGCCGGCCAGGGAGGGGACCCACATGGCGTGGCAGACCTTTCCTGCTGTGCCCGCTGCTCCCCTCAGCAGTGTACCTCTGTTGATCTGCCTGTTCTGCTCCCTGCTCTGAATCCTCTCACCCACCCCACACCTCTGGCCTGTACCCCAGTGCTAGTATGCGTAAATAAATAAATCTTTTTTTAAAAAAAGGTAAAGCTGTTTTATATATAAAAAATAAACAATAAAAATGTAGGTTAGTAGTGGTATCTTGTAATGTTCATTTGCATTTCCCTAAGGACATATAATGTTAAACATCTTTCTTATGCTTATTTGTCATCTGTTTAATATTTGGTGAGGTATCTGTTGTTTTTTGTCTATTTTTAATTGTGTTGTTTTCCTGTTGTTGAGTTTTAAGAATTATCTGTGTATTCTGGATAATAGTCCATTATCAAAATGTGTCTTTTGTAAATATTTTTCTCCCAGTCTGTGACTTACATTTTTTTAACTTTGTTTTTGTGTTTTGCAGAACAGAACTCTTTTTTTTTTTTTAATTTTAATGAAGTCCAGTTTATCAACTATTTCTTTCATGGGTCATGTCTTTGATGTTGAAGACAGTTTTGAGAGAAAAATGAGTTAAGTTCTTGACTTTGAGCCCCTTTGGGTACCCTGAGGAGAGAAACCTTAGGAGAATGGATTTGACTGGCTCATCAGTATCTTGTCTTCTTGCCTTCTTCACCAGCACTTATACACCCGGATGGAAGCTTAGTTCCCCAAAAAGGCATTGTGGTACACATTACTGTCTCCCTTTGAGACCTTCTCAGGTTACTGTTAATGGCCTCTCTCTCAAAAGTGGCAAGGCAGCTATCAGAGATATGAAATTGCTGCTATTTCCTTGGCATGCTGGGACCAATTTCCTGCTCTCTACCAATCGCAAAGCAAAAGCTTACTATATTCATTGTCCTCAGAGGACACTCTTGGCTTTACGTGAAAAGGTACTTGACTTTGGGTTCCAAAATAGGACCTGGAAAATCTGATTTTGAGTTTCAGGACAGTACGTAAGAGAAAACAGTTTAATTTGGATTCTCAGGGCAATCTGGTTCAGATGATCCTGAGTCACAATCTGTTGGACTAACCGTAGATTTTAAAACAAAAAGACAGAAGCAGCAGCTTGTTTCAAGGCAGTGGCAGACCTTCAGGGAACCCAAAAGGGCTCAGTGCTTTCTTTTCCTACCTAAAATTGAGTATAGAAATGGCGTATGAGGCTTGTCACTGTGGATAATACATGACCAATGGTGCTTAGATCTCATCCTATGTCATCAGTTCTTCAGTCTCTGGAAAGGAGTCTCCTTGAGCCCCAGAAGCTGTCAGTAGGGACAGCCACAGAGGCTCCTGGCTTGGATCAATTAATAAATAACAAATGCTTAGAGATGAAATGAAGGTGACATTGTAATCAAGCGCTGGAGCAGTTATGTTTCCCCTAATACCTGGACAACATTAGGCATTAACTCTGGAAACATAGCCCACCTCCTGAGAGAATCCTTAATTAGGCCTCATTTTTATCTCAGATAGACCAAGTTGTGAAACATGAGGACAGAGCTGCAGTGAGAGGGATTAAGACTTTTTGTTTCTTTTTTCTCTTGTTTTCATTATAAACCGCTGCTCTTGAGAAGGGTAAGATATGGAAAATAAAGTTCCATTTCTCCACAACTGATGTAGAGTGTGAGATTTTATGTTTTCTATGAAAATCCCTGTGTCACTTTTAGAACATGAAACTCTTTGGTTCTGAAAGTCTGTACTGTCCAATTATAGCATCCTTTCCCTACGAGGTCTTGTCCAATACCAGCAAATGAGTGAAGCATTTGTTTATGCTCTTGCTCTTTACCACACTCCCTGACAGCTGTCTCTAGACATTTCAAATATTTCAATATCTGTGTTGGCCTTTAGCCTCATGATTCCTTGACCTCCTTGTCATGAAAATCTCCATATCCTAATAACACCCACAAAGTAATAACCTTGTTACACTACACTGCTCTACTTTCAAAAGCTTGGAATTGACATGCCTCTTCTACTCTCTTTCCCTTTCTGCAACTCTAATTCAGCCTTCAGCTCTTGGGACCCAATCAACTTACTCTATTCTGTAACCAGATTTATTTTTTCATTTTTATTTACATATTTTTACATCATTGTTCATTTTTGATTTCTCCTCTCCAATATTGTTCCCATAAAATTCCCACCACCAAGACACCCATGAACAGTCACCAGACTCTTGTGCTCTTCCTTCACATTTTGAACCCTCTCCCTCCCCCTCCCTATAACCAATTTTGGTCTTCCTTTCTTCCTGTCCAATTTAGATACCAAGTAGCTATTTTAACTCCTTTTCATTAATACTCAATGTCTTCTTATCATCCTGCTGTGTTTAATTTTCTGTTATTGCTATATTCAGGCTTCATATTTGCTGCAGGACGACCAATCATTGCCAGAGAAAACGCTTGAGCTTTGCTGACCTACACATTCATGTTAACTTCAACAGGGCATGCATTTTTGCTCATTAATTCCATCCTTCACATCTTTTTGTTTCTCACAAGACCACAATCGTCTAAGCTGGTGTATATCCAAAAAATTTAGAAAATCTGTGTACATCCTCATGCATTTAAATTAACTTGCAAAAGTTTTCAGTCAAAGTTCAAGTAGTTAAAATATGTATTTTGGTGTATTTTAATATTGACATTAAAATAAAATGTCTGCATCGCTCCTTTAAATGAATCCAGTGTAATAGAAATATAGTGACTTGCTTCCTGCCATAATCCACTTAAAACCATATTGACAAAGCCTTTCAACACATAAACTTTATAGCCTCCCTTTTATTTCTTGAGCTTATAATCCTGCTTTGCCCAAAGTTTTGGGTACTGTACTTTTATGTTTGATATCCTCTGTTCATCACTCTATCAGAGTTCTATACAACGAACTACATGTGTATTTTATTTATTCATTTGTTGTTTACTACCACTAAAAGACTTGTTAAAATTTTTTGTGCACTGGTTTATCATGAGCCTTATATAAATATAGAATCGCTCAAAACATCCTACGTAAGTCGCAGAGTTTGAGAAATATTTATTAAGCAAACATTTTATTGGGAAGACATTTATTTCATAATCACACAAAGAGGAATGGGTACTTGGTTACTCACTGAAAAGAATAAGTTGCAGTTTTCCTTTGTTTCATGCACCTGAGATTTTAGGTAATGTATGGGATGGATGAAAGATTCTCTTGTTTTGGAGGAACGGAAGGAATAAGAGTGTTCTGAGGAGGAGTAAACAGAGTAGTGAGATGTGCCTAACCACAGGGACTTTTTCCAGCTAGTCCAGCGGAAGTTTAGAATGAGGATATCAACTTCCTTGAAACTCTCCATGCTTTGTGCTCCCAAAATTACTGGTCTCCCACTTTGAAGGCTCTTAGCATGACCTTCTCTTAAGCCCCAGGGCCAAGCAGCGAAGAGAACTTGCACAAATCTTCACTTTCTGTCCTTGCCATTTCAGGAAAGTAGTTCTTCCCTCCCTCCTGTTTTGTGTCTTTCTTCCCCTTTTGGAAATTGTAGCCTTGCTTGAAAGCTAATTTATTCTTTCTCACAAATGCAATTTCTTCATGTTTTTAATTGCATCCTTTCTCCCATAACCATCTTCAAGTTCTCTCTTTCCAGGTGCTTTTCCTTCTGCTAATAAACTTGCCAGGTCTCTTCTATTAATTAAAAAATTCTTCACTTGATCTTGCTGCCTAGCCAATGTATTTATATATCCTATTTCCATCCCTTTTGCAGTTATATTTCTAGTATTGTGTAGTCAATTGCAACATGCCTAATTTCTCTCAATATTTTATCTCCTTTCCTCAACCTGCAATGACCAACACTTACATCCCTTCCTAGAGATTGTCCCCTGTTTTCCAGCCTCCTAAGTACATTTTCTAGGTTTTCCATCTTTTGGATGCCAACTAACCTGTTCATGTTCCTATTCCTTTTCCTCCACAAACTTGTGCTTGGTATTGGAACTCTCCTCTAAATGGAGATTTCTAACTTGCTCTGAAAATCTGCCCTTTGCTGAGAAGTTTGGTTAAATGTACTTAAAAATTTCCCCTGAAACTTTATCTTTGACCCATTTTGAGGCATGATGTTCAGCTTCCAGGTGTTTCCACTTGGTCTCCATGGACAATGCAAGAGTGAAGGGATTAGCTTGTCTTTTAAATCCTCCACAAATTGACTCAGTCTATTTCGCAGCTCCACTTCCCATGACTGCCTGCAACAGAAACCCTGTTTCCAGGCTAACGTAAAGCTACATACTGAACATTACTTAGGACCTTCCCAAGTTTAATTTTTTTTTTTGCTTATATTTAGAATTTTTTGATGATTAATTTTTTCTCTAGTTTCTCAAACAATAATAATGAAGTTATTTTAAGGCTATTTTATTTCTTAGTTTAGAACAAAGTTGTAATTGAAATTATAGAAATAGAATAAGGAGTGATAATTCAGTGGGGTGGGGGGGATAGCCTCCAGAGACTAGTCAGATTAATGTCCAGACTTTGGGATCCTAAATATGTTCCCAACTTGTTTCAAAACAACACAAAACATTATACCTTAAAAATGTAGGATGATTGTCTAGTGTCATATAAAGTAATGCTCAGTAGTGAATTTGATGAAGGACAAAAGAATAGAAAAGCTGGAAAGGAGGCACCTTAAGACCAGAGACCTGGCTTACATAAGGAGGTGGGGGTAGAAGGTATTAACAGCTATTAACCCAACTATATAAACAAAGATCCTTAGGCATCATGGCTGCTACAGGAAGTGTGAGACTAAAAGTAAAGATAGGAGAGTGAGCTCTACCTCTGGAACCCATTGTAAAATCTCTGGCCCCTTTAAAATTCTACATAGTTGATTCTAAGTCTACAAGCAAGTCACTCCATGAAGGAGTGAGCCCCTCCCAAAGAGAAGAAGACTATCTCAGTGCAGTCTCTGCACTGGCACAAGGCAGCCATCCTTCTGCCCACCTGTGACTATGCAGTTGCTTCTCTTTACCAACTCTCTCCTCTGCAGGGCAGCAGCCTTCTTGCCTGCCTGTGACCTGTACCATGCCAGGGCTTCTCTTCACTGACCTCCCTGAGGGGAGGCAGCTCTCCTCAAGGCCGCCCGCCGGCAACCATGCAGGCCTCTCAGCAAACCTGTCCCTTTCGAGGTAGCTCTTCCTGACCACTTGTCTCTATACAAGTGTCCTTTACACTTCTGTCCCTTTCTCTAATAAAACTGCTCTTTAAAATAACTAATATGTCTCTGCCTCATGGAGAAACCTGGAAACACTGTGCTGCTGAACAGGGAGTTCTGGTGAAACCTTTCCCAGAATGAACCCAAAAGCCACATTCTCCAAAAAACGACAACAAATTCACACATAACCATTTTCTCTGAGAATTTGAGTAAATCCTTCATGTTTTTTTATTTTTATTTTTTTTTTGAATAGGGCCAATAATTACTCGTTTCCAAAATGCCTGGGGTGAGAGGACCTCATATCTGCAAAGGTACTTGTAAAAAAATATAATTAATAACAGCAGGGCATGAGGTTTCACTGAATATTATTATAGCATTTAAACTGAGAGAACAAATACATCTAATTGAAGTCTGTTAAATAACGAAGAATGAAAGTTTCTTTTTTTGAAACACAAAATACATTCAATGAAAATTATTAGGTAGCAAATTTAATGCAAACAATCCTATTTTATTGTAGCCTTTTAAATTTATATTGTACTCTTTTCAAAGTTTCAAGAATTCAATTAACTGATTTTTTTAAAAGCCTAACATATAATCACCCAGCAAAATGTACCATTTAGTGAATGAAACATAGAATAATACTATGTAGGTGTGTCCATGTGTTTATTTCTAACATGAAATTTTACCAATTAAAAATGCTATCCATTCCCTGCTGTGTATGCTATTTTGACCTTTGGTAGGCCCCGTCCAGCATCTATATCTCTTCTTTGTATCACTTTTTTATTTTTTTTAAATTGAATTAACATCATAACATGATATGAGTTTCAGGTATGCATCATTGTAAATCAGCGTCTGTATTCACAGCATCAGGTTCGCCATTGAAAGTGGGGTGTTGTTACCGACTTCCCCCTTACCTCACTTGATGCTAGTCCGAGTGGCCTTGGAAGAGGGCCTCACACCAGGGTCCTTGAACGTACTCAGTCTATGGGAGTCTTGTGGAAATGCAGTTTCCTGCCTTCACCTGATGCCCACATGTCGGGTACGTGAATTAATCAGGCTGTTTGCACCACTAGCCTCTGTGGCTATCACCCTCTGCTTTGATTGTGCTAGTGCAGGAGATGCTTGGGAGCATGGGTGTGAGGCACATGTGCCTGATTGTGGACACCTGGAGCATGGGTGTGGTCACTTGAAAGTGGGCACACCTGTGTCTACAGGCCAGGGCTATAAGGGTGGCATCACTGAAGGATGGGTAGAGGGAGACAGCTATGAGAGGACTAGTGACTACAGAAGAGGCGAGAGAACACCAGAGAGAGCCCAGAGGGAAAGAGTAAAGAACCCTAGGCTACTGGGAGTCTAGGTTGACTGCCTCCTCCCAACTCCTCACTCCCACCCCCCAGCTTCCCAGCCTTGCCAGTCTGCACACTTACCTCAACACCATGGAATCAGAATATCAAGAACTCACTAGCAATCTGTTTACAAAATATACTCTAAGTACAATAATCAGAGCTCAGTAAAATGTATGAATCCCGGACCTGAACAAGACAATTCACCTTTTTAGGAATGGAATTTCCCTATACACAGCATAATTTGGCTCATCCGCCCACATCCCAGGGACATTAGAAAAGGAAGAGTTGTAATTCTATTTAATATTCTCTCTGCTTCTGGGTGCCATTTTATATTACATTTTACATTACTCAGGCGTGGGGACAGAGATCACTACTCTTCATTCTATGAGTAATTGCCATCCTTACCTACTGACTTGACATCTGTATATTGTTTAGTATCACTGATTATATTCAGTATCATTTTGCATGTGTTTGTCAGTTTTTATTATTGGTTTACACTGTATAAATTGTGTGTGCATTTTCTCTCCCAACCAGATTTTAGATTCTTTAAAGAAAGATAAAAAGCCTTGTTTCCTTAAGATTCTGGAGCAGTGTCTGCTCAGAACTCAAAGACCGGCAGGTGTTCATTAGATATATTTTAACAGACTGCTTTTCTGTATACACCTACTCAGTTTAGTATACAAGCATGCCCAGGGAGCTCAGTGGTAATTGAAAAACTGAATATCCATCAGTAGATTACTTAAAGAGACACACAGATACAGCACTAGATGCATGGCCTCATGAACAGGAAGGAGCCATTTCAGTATAGCTTTATTAGTGTCCAAGAGGGAGTTGTGATTAATTAAAAATGTTAGTGATCATCAGTCCCCGAGAGTCAAGGGAGATGATTATTTAGCATCTGCTCTAATTATAACTTAAATGCCTATATTCTAGCCACCTCAAAATATAGTCATTGCAGGAATATCTTGGAGTAATAGATGGTATTTCAATTAAGCCAAGTTGCATTTACTAAAGACCCAAGAACACATTAGTTTCTTTATCTAAAAATAACTTCATAATACTTGTTTCTTCTTGTTAAGATGAGAGAGAGAGAGAGAGAGAGAGAGAGAGAGAGAGAGAGAGAGAGAATACAAGAGTGCAGATACTTAGCAGGACTACCTGATTTTTAATTCTAATGAGGCAAGAACATACTCACCTAACATGTACTAATAATTACATGGCATTTATCCAAACTATGAGAGTTGAGATCCAGCCCAAGATATAAGGTTTTATGTCCTTATGGTAACTGCCCATCAGTAATCAGTAAATTAGTACATGTGCTTGTGCTGAAAAGTCAGTTTTTAACCTAATGTTTAAATGAAGTTTTATTGAAAGAAATCCTAACTAAAGCCCCACATGAAGTGTTTCATTACCCTTGTGGAGGGTGAGTTAATGAGGCTTTGTTACACCCTCTACCACCAGTCTCTGCGACCAGCACTCATAGTCTTTGTGGTCTCGCACTCCCCATTATTATGGATACCATTGCCTAAAAGGGAGGAGCTAAAAGGGCAGCTTCAGTCTGGGGAGTGGGGACCCAAATCCTGTCTCCTTGCTGGTTGGTTTCTGTCGTTCACTATTAAAACCATACTATTTTAAAACCTGTAAAAACCATACTGAGGGCTTTACAACTCTCCTGTAAGCTTTGACAACTGATGGTGAACCTACCTGGCCTGGGATGGTTGCACAACACCTTGTTTATAGGAATACCCTCTAAAATTCCTTCTAGAACTTAAGCAAGGAGGTACTTTGGTTTCCCTAAGAAACAGGCACACTTCATGTAAATATGAATTGCATAACTGACAGTGTCTGCCATTTTGTTTGGTTGACAAAAAACTTAGAGATAAATTTAAAGCTGTTTGCCAGTTATGTAGAGATTTAACAGCTATCTAGGTTTGACATTCTGCTCACTATTTTTCAAATGCCATTACCTGGAATTTTTCATGGAAAAATGTGGAATGAATAACATTAATAAAATAGGACTATTACTTTGTGATATAATAGGGAGAGATATTAAGTCCTGGTACCTCAATTTTCATCTGAAAAATAAGCACAGTAATAGTTTCCTTCTTCACAGGATGGCTACAAAGATTAATTTGGACCAGATCAATTGTAAGGAATAATACAAATGGCATTTTCATAGAGAAGATTCCCAGCTTTAAAGCTTAAGCTATATTTACTCTGAAGATCCAGACACATCATTAGGTATATGGAACAGGCCAAGCAATTCTGTGAAGGATTAGAAGAATCCTAGAAAGAAACCCATCCTGGGTAAAGAGAGGATGAAGGTGAACTCAGTCTTTGTCTAGGATCCCTGGGTTTTTATTAGTGGGTGGAATGACTATTTAGAATATACTAGTTCTTTCATGCATACTTCTACCCAGGGCCCTGGGGAGAGGGAGGATTAAAAACTAGAATTATTTCACTGAAATACCCATAAGATACTGAGAATGTAAGATGATATTTTTACAACCAAGGAACGGTGCCAGTATAAATCTACCCTGGCTGTCTCCATTTCTTCATGTCTTAATTTTTCCTCAACCACTTCAATGTTCTATCAGCCAAAATGTCCCAACTGTTTTAGAGAAATTGCTTTGAAAGAATTAAAAAATGACTGCCTGTTCAGTAACCATCCCAGGCCGGTAGGTTCACTGTCAGTTTTAGTGATTTGAGGAAAATTTTGGAACCCTTAGCATCATTTTCACAGGTTTTAATGGAAAGCAGGGGAAACAAGTTAGCAGGCAGACAGGAACTTGAGTCCTCTGTGAATTGTCACCCGCTTTTTCTGGGCTTTCTCTGGAGTTCTCTCATGGACTCTTTCTCTTGTAGGCTCATTCATGATTTCACCTATATCTATTGTTACTTTCTAATTGAATTCACCTGTAGTTTAACATACTTGTTTGATAGCAACCCTTTATTGAGATTGTTTTATGGTCTAGCTTATGGTCTACCCTAGAAAATGTTCCACGTGTACATGAAATGAATGAGTATTCTGCTGTTGGGTGCAATTTTTATATTGGGTGCAATTTTTATATTGAGGTTAGCCAGTTCAAGTCCTGTATATAATTATTAACTTGTTATGCAGTCTTTTCTGTTATTGAGAGAGGAATGTTGCAATTTCCAACTATAATTCTTCAACTTTATTTCTCTTTTCAGTTCTGTACATTTTTTTCTGTTGTTAGGTACATATAAATTTATAATTGTTATTTCTTCTTGATCAATTTATTTATTTATTATTAGGATATCTTAATGTCTTGAAGAATATTTGCCTTTAAGGCTGTTTTGTCTGGTGCTAATAGTCACTCTAACTCTCTAGAGGTCACTGTATGGTAGCCACCCCTCATCCTTTACCCTCAATTTATTTGTTTGTGAATCTAAATCTGTCTCTTATAGACAAATTAGAGTTCTATCATGCCTTTTTATACAGTCTAACAATCTTTTCCCACTGAGTAAAGTATCTATTTCATTTACATTAATGTTTTCATTGATGTGATGGATTTATACCTGACATTTTGGCAGTTATTTTCTTCCTTGTATTATGCTACTTTATTTCATGTTAAATAAATGTTAGTGTGCCATGTCAAATTTTTAAATATTTTAAAATATTTTTGAGTTTTCTTCTTAGTGCAATTTAAGGAATAGAATACATACATTTAAGTTATTATAGTATACTTCAGGTTAATACTAATATACTATACATATATATACACACACACAAACACAAACATAAACTTTGCTACAATATACATCCATTTCTCTCCTCTTTTGTGTTAATACGTTATATATTTATTTGTTCGATAAATATATCAGTATGTATATAGTTCATCTGTATGTATTACACTTAGCAATAACATTTAAGAAATTTTTTAAAAGTATATATTCAAATGAAATTAATAGGAGTCTTTTACAAATACTAGATGATTTCATTCATATGTGG
Source organism: Galemys pyrenaicus (assembly GCA_019455555.1). Classification (NCBI taxonomy): domain Eukaryota; kingdom Metazoa; phylum Chordata; class Mammalia; order Eulipotyphla; family Talpidae; genus Galemys; species Galemys pyrenaicus. Next base: position 949,623 of record JAGFMF010011524.1, read on the forward strand.
GAAATAAAACAAAGGAACAGATTAAGCCAAAGCAAACCCTAGAAATCTGAATGTAGAATGGAGACTACCAAAGAGGGATGGGAAGGATGCAGAAAAAAGTAGGGAAGGTCCTATGATCTGCAGTGGAAGGGGTGTAAGCCTATTCCCTAAATCATGGAGAATTTAAACCAAAGTTGCATTGGTCTGACGAAAATTTAGGTTTCCTTTGAGTTTGTCACTTTTAGTGGACAAAGTCACAGAATTTTGATCAGCTGCTCTACCCATCCACCCACCCAACCACTCACCCACCCAATTGAGTTTGTGCCCTCTGGCACCAAAGCTGATGGTTTCCAAGTCCAAACTCAGCCTGCTAAAATTACTGTTCTCACAGATTAAACAGGAAGGAAGGATGGAAACAGTTCCTGTGAAGACAGCCACAGACTCCCACTGTCCTTATGTGAAGTTCTACAAAATTTTATTAATAAATGCTTCTCAATTTGTTGTCTGTCTTTAATTTCCAGAGTCTTAAAATGTTGACTTAATACATTTTCTCAGTTTTATAATATTTTTTTCTCCCTGAGATAGTTTGCTTATCTCTTGCCATCTTAGATGGAGTTTCAAGTCACTTATTGCTTAAATAATTAGAAAAAACCTAAAACACTGTTTTTGCTGCTACTGTGAGAGTCCAGTGAAAACCAGTTTGAGGTTTGTAAGACCATTGTCTACAGAGCCACAGCGGTTGCATGTCTTGCACTGCCACTATCTAATTTTCTTGATTTGTATACATGGCTGTCTTGGCTGGTTCACCATGGTTTTGAATAATGCTATGGCAAAGCATGATGTACACGTTTGATTCCTGGCCTCATCCCTATACCATGGAGCAAAACTCCAGCAAAACAGGTTGACCACATTGCATTTTGGTAGATTATTGTTGTGTAAGCCATAGAGTAGATCGTCAATGTTGCAGAAGAGTGCCTGGCAAGAAACCGGGAAACCAACAATTTTGATCATCTTGTCAAACAGTAGAATCTCAATTAAAGGAGCATAAATAGAACATATTAGCAGATTCTTCCTAGCACCTATTTCACAAACTGTAATCGCTCCAATGATGTAAACCTCTCACTTATGAGTTAGGGTTTTTTTTTTAATTAATCTTTGTTTAATTAATCAAATTTTATTAGCATGGGTTTGTCTGGACCCATTTTGATCACAAAGATCCCTTCAACCAGTGATGTGTAAAACAAATATCTAGATTTTCAAGACTGAGTTTTATTTTGCAGAAAATGGTTTTCTTGTCATTGATTTTTCCTTATACACATTGTGTCTTGTCTGACTAGAAGTCCAGGGGTATGAGAAGATAAGCAACTTCATGAGTCACTGTTTTCCAGTTTTCCAGAACAGTGACAACTTCACACGAATGAAATGAAATTTAATAAATCATCTGATAATGCAAAATTTATGAATAAGAATATAGAAAGCATAGAAAAGAAGCCAGTTTTTGTTAACCTAAATATACACTGACAGAAAAGAAAGGAAATGAAAGTTGTAAAAGTTTGGCTAGTCCAAGCCAAGATTTTTAACTAAATTGACAGACAGCTTGCTTGCCTGGGAGCTTTGTACCCACACTTGACTCCCTTCTCTTGAATGAGGGTGGCAACTTGATGTTGACTGATATCGTACCGAGAGTATTTGACAGACAGGCACCATTTACTGTGAGGAGTTAATGCTACCCTCCTTTGAAATGAATAGTTTAATAAACCAAGCATCAATATGGAGTTAAAGAAGTCTCAAGATTACTCTCAATTCTGCTAAAGAAAAAACAGAAGTGGAACTGTAAGGGGCTTATTGGCTGTCCCTGCCAGTTCTACAGGTTAGAATATGGCTCAAAGAAAAAAATTTATTGACTGAATTTTTATTGCAATTCTGCAAAATGGCTGCTAGTGCTAAAGTGTTTTGTTTTGTTTTTTTCTTTCTGTAAAGGGAGGCCTATGAAACAATCTCTATATAGAGGAATGATGGTTTTTCACAGCGTCAACAAACTCTTGATGAAAGAATGATAATGGTGGAGAGTGATACTAATGTAGCAGTAAAAATTAGTGTCAATGGACTTACTTAGTGTGGTCTTAGCTTCCACCCTTGCTTTACACTTGTTCTTTCCTTCTTGGCCAACCTTGAAAAACTATTCCACATTTGTTACATTTACTTCTTCCCCTCTCAGCTCATAGCAAAAGCAATGGTGAGAGTGCATAATTTATCTTCCATGATTTCAAACTTAAACACTTATTAAATTCTATATTTTTGGGGCATTTATAGAAACATGGATGAAACTAGAAGGAATTATACTCAGTGAAACAAATCTGACGGCAAGAGAAAAATATCGGATGGCTTCACTATGAGGAGGAATATGAAAGAACAACAACAAAATAAAGAATAAGCTCAAGGAAATGGGCAATTATAACCAAAAGTAAACAAAAAACTCAACAAGACCAAAAGCCAGGATAAACAAAAGGGACCATGGGGGGGGGGGGATGGGGGAAGGGCAAAGACGGGTAAGAAGCCAGAGGGTGCACAAAGGACTGAGGTGATGGTGCACGGGTGAAATGGTGGTGGGTACTCCCTGGGGACTACAAATGATGTCAAATATAATTAATTAAAAAAAATTCTATATTTTCCTGGGCCTCCCTGGTGGCGCAGTGGGTTGAGCAACGCACTGTGAGGCAAACCGCAGCCACTGCAGCACGAGTTCAATCCCTGCTGCCGGCTAGGGAGGGGACCCACATGGTGCAGCAGACCTCTCCTGCTGTGCCCGCTGCTCCCCTCAGCAGTGTACTTCTGTTGATCTGCCAGTTCTGCTCCCTGCTTTGTCTGTGGTGAATCCTCTCACCCCCCCACACCTCTGGCCTGTACCCCAGTGCTTGTATGCATAAATAAATAAATCTTTAAAAAAAAATTCAATTCTATATTTTCCTGATTTGATGGCATAATAGAGAAATGTAATATATGTAAAACCAGCTCTTTGAAATATGATACTTGATTTATGGTCCAGAATTTGATCAATTTTACAAATAGTCCATGCATAGTCTAAAATAATGTATTTTCTTGTGCTGAATGCTATGTTTCATATATGTACTTTATTAGATCAGGCTTATTAATTGTGTTTCAAATGTTTTATGTATTTCCTCATTTTTGTCTTAACCTATTACCTCCTGAGAGTTGTGTTAAATCTGCTTTGATGATGGCCATGTCGATTTTCCTTATATTTATGAAAAAATTTGCCTTGAATAATTTTTCAGTATATTATTAGATGTCTATAAGTTTAGGACTATTATATTTTCTTGGTGATTTATTTCTCTTTTTTTTGCCCTTTAGATTTTTTTGAGTTACTAGGGTTTAGGATTATCATAGAAAATCTGAAAATTCTCATGTTTTAACTAGTGATTTTACAGTTACTGCTATTTTTAACATGTTTATATTTATCTCTGCAGTATCACTTATGCTTTGTATTTGCCACGCTCCTTTGGCCTTTTTTATTTTTTTTATTCTTGCCCTCATTTTGATTAATACCTCCTTCCAGATTACATTTTTCTTGCTATTAGTTTGGAAATTATATGCTCGAATTCTTTTAGAGATTGTCTTAGCAATCTAAACATACATATTCAAGCTGAAATCTTAATCAGAATTTTTACCTCCTTTTAAATAAATCTCAGATCATAACTTCTATTTTTATTTTATGTAAATTTTAAATTATATTTCATTTTTGTACAGTATATACTTTCTCCTCTCAGGTGTAGTCCCCATAAATTCCCATTACCAATTCACCTGTGTCCCATCACCATAGTCCCTTGTGCTCTTAATTCTGATCTTTCTGTCCATATTTATATACTATTATTTTTCCAGGATTTAATTCAATTTCAAAATCTAAAATCATCTAATACAGTCATTCTTTTTCTTTAATATTCTCATTATTTGCTTAAATTTATTTTCACAGTAATCCTTTGCTTTTGTTTTTAAATGTGTTAGTGTAAACCAACAAGGTAACATTGGTTTACAACACTGTAACTAAATTAGGGGTATTTGTTCACACCTCATCAGATGTGTGTTATCACACCATGCCTACCACCAAAGCACCCACAGTGCTCTACCATAGTCTATCTGGACTCCTCTCTCCTTTGTTCCCACCCCTCATCCTTCCCCCGTGGTAGCCTCACTTCTACAGTCAGACTTCTAAGGTTTGTTTCGGTTTTGACTTATCTGTCCCTTTGTCTTTTGTTGATTTCTATCCCACATATGAGTGAAACCACCCAGTATTTGCCTTTCTCCTTCTGACTTATTTTACTTAGCATAATCCCTTATCATCACAAATGATAGAGTTCATTTTTTTAAATAATTGAGTAATATTCTATAATGAATATGAACCACATTTTATCCACTTATCTGTCATTGGGTCCTCATGCTGTTTCCCATAAGAATAACTTTTTCAACTCCTTCTACTCATTCCTTCTGATGTCATTCTTATTCTATTTTTCAAGTTCCTTTAGTGAACCTCTGTTGTTTTGTTTTTATGAAAATGTCTTATTGAATCATACTGAAACATACTTTTTAAAATTTATGCATACAACAACTGGGGTGTCGCTCAGAGTAGCAGGGCATGAGAGGATTCAGCAGAGACAGAGTGGAGAGCAGAACAGGCAGATGTACTGAAATACACTGCTGAGGGGAGCAATGAGCGAAACGGGAGAGGTCTACTGTGCCATCTGGGTTAGCTCCCCTGTTGGGGATTGAATTCTGTCTGTAGTGGTTGGAAATAGCTCGATAGAAATGAGACTTAACCCTTGTGCCACCAGGGAGACCCTTGAAACATGATTTTAATGGATATACACTTGTAGGTTACTACTTTTGCATTTTCTTCAACTCTGAAGAGATTTTTTTTTAATACCTGTTTTCAATTTCTTTGCTTGAGAGACCAATTGTAAGTCTAAAACTAATTTATTTGAAAAAAAAAATGTATTTTCCTTCCCTCCAGCTCCCAACCCTTTACATTCCTCTTTATTTTTGGTTTTATTTGGTTCTTGTAGCTTTACTATGTTGTGTCCTGTTGGCCATTCACTTTTATTTATTCAGCTTAAGAATAATTGATAGACCTCCCAAATGTGATAGGTATAGCTAATAAATTTTGGAAAATACTCAGTTACTAATTCCTCAAATATTGCCTATCTCTAAAATTTAATTTTTTAGTTTCTTATTTTAGAATGGCAATGAAATAACTCTTTTACTACATCTTTTACATATTTCACATATTTAAAAATATTTTATTTATCTTTGTTTCTTTATGCTATTTCTTCAAATATTTCTTCTACTGCACCTATTACTTTTTCTTTGGCTGTGTTGAATCTGCTATTTATTCCATTGTTGGTATTTTAATTTTAATTTTTCAGTGTTTCACTTTTAAACATTCTATTTGGTCCAGCTTTATCTGATTGTCTTTTATTTCTGTACCGTTCTTTATTTTCTTTGAAAATATTAAAGTTATGCTTCATATTTCATATTTTGATAACTTAATTATACCTGACTTTCTGAATCTATTTTTTAGGCCTTCTAATTCTCACTCCTGGTGATTTGTTTCCTTGTGTATACAGACAGTTTTGGCTGGGAGGTAGCTCGTGTTCCTTGAAGCTTTATGTGGATTTTACTCGAGGCATAAATTTAAAGTGTGCTTGTGTTTGCTTCTGATAAGAGCTTCAGGTAAAAAAGAAATCAATCCATGATACTTGCAATGAGATTTTTACCTGGAGGATTTTCATGTTGCACAGTTTATGTGAATTTAGGACACATGTATGTGACAGGAGCAACATGAAGCTTGGCATTCTTAAAAGACGTTTTTAATCTTATTTGCTTCTGCCCAAAGTGAAGGTCAAGACCTGCAAATTTCACTGTACAAGATTGTTTCCTCTATTTCTCATATCCTCTTTGCTCTGCTTTTCCCAAACTTTGGGCGGCTGGTTTTATGTGGGGATTTTTGATTTAGTTCCACTTCATGGGCTCTTCAAAACTCAGGTTCTCTGCCGTTAAGGAAGACCAGATGCTGTCAGGGCAAGGACTGGCTTCATACTCACTCTGGATCATACCTTCCTTTCGTTGGCAGCTTCTCTCATCTTTATTTTTCTGTCAATTCAGCTATGCCTCAATATTTTAAAATGTATTTTATCTGACATTTTATGAGTTTTTGTACTGGAGGGTTTTCTTCACTGTATATTCTACCATGTTGCCTGGCGAGAGACAACTGATCTTTTCTTTAAATTGATTTGGACACACTCACTTCTTGACATCTCCTTTAATAAATCTCACTCTTTTTATCCTCTCTTTGTGATTTGCTCCCTAGTTTCATATTTTATTCACTTTCAGGCCGGGAGGAGCCCATTCTGAGTCACTGTAAACTGAATGTGAAAGCTGACTTTACACATTGCTTTAGGTGTTCGCTTGTGAATTGAGTTCAGACCTAAGTTGACTTTTTTCATCTGGTAATGTGCCTCTGGTATCCTAACCACTGGATCCAACCTCTCTGTCTTCAGTTGCTACAGAAATCACATCTATCAAGATTACATATGGGACGTTTATAGTTTTGATCCATTTATCCATTTCTACCTCTTCCTAATTTCTTTAAAGGTGGCCCTAAGATTCTTTACACTCCTGTTGCTTTGCTCTTTGTACCTCAATAGTTCCTTTAAATTTTTTTTACAACTGTTCATGCATAAAAATCAATAGTTAGACTTATCTATAAACCAGATGCAAAAACAATTCTTACTCAATTGTGAGTTTTCAAAAACAAAGATCAATTATTTGCCAGCTTTACTTGGGTATTTTCTATGTGTTAGGTGTTGCTTTAGTCACTGTATAGCATTATCTCATTTACTCTTCCAACTACCCCAAGAAGCAGCTATAATTTGAAATCTCCATTTTACTGATGTGAAATTTTAGCATAGTCAGATTACCTACATTTTATTGTTCTGGAATAGTGTAGATGGATTTAATCTAGACAGTCTTATCTACCACCCATACCTTTACCAGTATGAAATATTGCCTCCCAATAAATAAACCAATGTATGCATAGTAACTAGCAAGATCTGTGTTACATAATAGGCACTGGAAAAAGAGTTTGTTCCTCTTCCTTATATATTCAAATTCTCAGGTCAAAATGATTTGGGGGACTTTTGGGGTTTCTCTACAAAAAGGCTTTAAAATTGACCATGTAGGTAGGTGGGAATCTAATTGCAACAAAGGAAGATTTGGACTCATGTTATAAACCCTTGAAATTAGATCAGACTCTTCAGACCATTAACTGTGTTACTAATTAACTTTGATTTAAAATCACATTTATACTTCTAAATCTGATTTAGGCTAGAAAGTTCTTTTCTTAAGATAGTAAATACGTGTTTGCTAAAATAATCTTTTGATTCAAATTGACTAGCAGAGTCCTGCTATTAATAACTTATGCACAATGTACTTCCTTTACAAATATTTGTTTTTATTATGCAAAAACACATATTCAGTCTTCAATTCGTGTTGAGTTCTGATCAGGACAATGAGATTCCATAACTTTTATAACAAAGACTTCTTTTCCTTATTTGTAAAACTAGGTAGAACAGAAATTGCAATGAAATATGCTGAGCATCTTTCAGAAGTGTGTGTCCAGAAGTGTGTGAGCTCAGACTCTGAGCTCAGAAGCATTAGCTGCTCAGTCTTCTATGGTATCTGGATCAACCAATCCTTGAAACTTGAAAGGTCCATAAAGACAGTCCAACTCAACACCTTTACTTTGCAGAGGGGGAAATGTTGTTTCAGAGAAGAGAAGTTAGTTGTGATACCTAGAAGTTAGTGATACCTTGTGCCTGGTATCACAGAAGCACAGGGTCAAACCCTTTCCCCATTTCTTTTTGTAGTTTAGAAAAGAGAACATTTATTAAACCTAATTGTTTTTGTAAGTAGCTTAACAACTGAATATAACAGCATAACAAACTGTGTAGCACTTCTATCTGTCTCATAAAGTCTTACTATCCATACTTCCATTTTTAGCCATGCAAGATAAGAGCTACAATAAATGAAAGATGTAGTCCCCAAAATGGAGACTTGGCTTTCTGATCATGTAATTGAGAATGATAAATGGCATGATGCATGTCCATGAATTGCAGTCAGAAAGTTCAAGAAGTGTCTCAGTGTGACCAGGCAGATGAATTTCCCCTGATGCTGACTCTTACTTGCTTAATGCTGGGGCTCATCAATGTTCACTTTTAGGAGACCTGGAAAAACGACTGCAAGATGAACAGTAGTATTTTCCCTATAACAACGTGTGAAACTTTAAAGTTGCTGCAGCTTATTATTTAATCTGTCTTGCAAAAATATTTTTTATGGTTACGTGGAGTTAGCTCTATAGCCTTTAGGGTAAGCTAAGTGATATGTAGCAATGATAGGAAAATGAACAATATTCAGGATCAGGCCATTTTTTGATGACATTTACTAGGCAGTAAACTGTCAATGAGGTTGGGGGTCAAAGGACCACAAGGAAAGGAGTCCCCTTTGAGTTATAAAAAAAAATGTGGCCAAAATATCTTTCCAAAGTAATGGGAAAAGATTGCTGAGGTCAAATCCGAACACATCTCAGGAATTTTCCAGGATAAACTTCAAGTTCTGTGCAACACCATTCTAATTTGGTTGTGTTAAATATAGATTCTGATCAGCAACTTGTCAACTGCATTTATTTTTAAATCTCTTTTTACTTAAAAGCACATCTGTGGACTATTCTTAGTGGAGCTGTAACATCAGTGACACATTCTCTTCCTAATTGACTGCAGCAACACAAGCCTCTCAAGGGTTAAATTGTGGTTGGCTAAACATTATCATTGACCATGGAAACAGAGTAAAGCACCTGGGCATTCTGTGAGAATCAAAACTCTACCAATTTATCTTAGTAAGTAAATACAATGTCCCTGATTGAATATGTTACAGGGCTCATTTTAAACTCAATGCATAAGGTGGTGTGCTTGTTAACAATTAACATGGAGAATAGATTTGTGGATGCAAGGAAAATGGTGTACTTGATAAATTTGTAACATTGGAGAAATATATTGCGTACCAAAAAAAAGTGATTTGTACAACTTGTTTTGGGCAGCTTACTGGGCAAAAAATTTTGCAATGTTGTCTTTCCCGTCCTCAAGTGGAACACTAGCAACTCATTGAAGGTTGCTTGAAAGATTTCAAGGGCAGATAATTTGTCCATAAGTATATATTTTATTTTTTATTTTTTTAAATGTACTAAGAGTGAAGATCATGGTAGGTGCTGCTGTAAGCACAACTATGAAATGTACAAACTTTCTCTTCTTCAATCCTATGCCTAAGTCTTTTTTAAAAAAAAATATTTATTTATTTATGCATACAAGAACTGGGGTACAGGCCAGAGGTACAGGGGATGAGAGGATTCACCAGAGACAGAGCTGAGAACAGAACAGGCAGATTGACTGAAACACACTGCTGAGGGGAGCAGCAGGCGAGGCAGGAGAGGCCATGAGGATCACCCCCCTGGCCAGGGGCGGGATCGAACTCGTGCTATAGTGGCTGCAGTTTGCTTCATAGTGCATTGCTGAACCCACTGCACCACCAGGGAGGTCACCTATGCCTGAGTCTATATGCCCCTCTGTATTGTTCACTGTCCCTGCTCCTACTCTTGAGGACTCACAGTCCAATCTTCAAATTTGTCTCCTTTATTCTCCTCATGAACATTTTGCTTTATTGCATCTCATTATAAGGAAGGAGACACCTCTGCTGTTCAGGGCACAATGGGTAATTATGAGTCAACCATTCAAACTAATCCTGGTTATATGTTATCAAACCAATATGTAAACCCAGTAAATGGACTCACTGTTCTAACCAAGATAAAATGCAGGCATCTTCTGAAATCCCTGAACAAGTGACAGTAATTGGAGGGTTGGCACAGACTGTGGGAGACAGAGGATGGCATGCTTTGACTAGCTAAGAGTTTTGGGACAATTGTGTATGTGTGTGTACATGTCCCTGTTTTTAAAGCATGAACATTCCTTAGATTTTTAAAAGTTCTTGAAATTTTGCTTGGGTATATGTGTGTAGTGACTTCACTGATTTTTGTGGGGTAAGGAGCTTTTATATCAGGGAAGGAAGAGCTGGTAATGTGTGCCCCCCCCCCCATATGGTCTTTGAAGCCAGGCAGGAGAGTGCTGGAGCTTAATTAAGCAGCACAAAGAATTGTTGAAATAAACTGTCCTTCCAATGAAGAAGCAAAAAAGCAGTTAAATAGAAATGTAGTGGGGTTAATCTTCACCACCATGAATGAGTAGAAATTCCATTACCATGAACAAATTTACACTCGTGAGATCAGCGCATCCACAGGAGACTGTTTGCAAACATTGTATGATGAATAATAAAGATAAAACTATAATCTTAGGGCAATTTTGTGCACGTTAATGAGATAGAGCTTCTGTCCTCACATCAGTACAATGATGGAATCTCATTTTCCATTTGGTTTGTGCATTATGAGTGGATTTCATCCAATTAATTAATATCTAAACAGTCTTGAATGTTATTGCTTACATGTACATATATATTACATACATACCATATAGAAAGTGTGTACATATACTAAAGTTTTATCTGTAAATATATATATCTGTAAATTATATAGATATATATGTATAGCCTTCAATGCCATTTACACACACACATGCACACACACACACAATGACAAATAAAAATTTAACATCAAGTCAAAACTGCCACAGTGAAGGTTTCCAATTCACTTTGTTCTCTTATGAGGTATTTTCAAAGTTGCATTTAATTCTTTACTATTGGTAGGACATTCAAATCTACAAAAAGTTAAACTAGTAGAGCGCCCTTCATTGCTAATTCAATTACGTTACAAATTTTAAGAAAAGAGAGAAAATATAATGTAGATTTATGCTGTGGTTCACTATTACATTTACTGAATGGTGATAATTTTTCGTGTTTTACATACATATGTATAAAGTAAGTAAACTATTTTACATAAAAAGGAGCATTATGCTGAATTAGTTTTTTCTCTAGCTAATTATTTAAATAATTCAACTCCTGCTTATTGTCCCCCACTTCCAGTCTTCATTTAACAAATATTTATTGGCTACTCTACATCAGGCAATAAGCTCCCTTCTCTCCTCTTCTCTCCTTCTATACCTTTGCTTTCCCAAAGATTTGATTTGTTCATGAATTGTTTTCCTTTTGGAGAGGTGATGATTTTTTTCCCCCTCTGTGGTGAAATCCAGACTCACAGAAACTGAAACTTTTCTTTATTTATAAAAGACTGCCAGTATATCTGTAAGAAGGGTCTCACTTAAGTCAGCAGTTTTAAGGCTAAGAGTATAAAAAGTAAATAAAGCTGGGTTTAGTGATTTGTTGTTATTATAATCTTATCTTACATTGACCATTATTCAGTCACAGTTATAATAAAAGGAACCTCAGGATGCTGTAGTCAAATAACTGAAATGCAAACATTTAGTGAATTCTGGATAGATTCACTATTAACTACATGTTATTAAGAACTTCCATAATGGTGGGTTTTGATTCTAAGACAAACTTTTTTTATTGACTAACATTTAAGAAATTATAAGCCAATTGAATTTATAGATTTTAGTTCTTTTCCTTTGTGATATATTTGTATCTTAATATTTTGAATAGAAGAAATTAATTATTGGGTTGGAAAACATTGTTAAGATGAGGAAAGTACCATATATACTTATAAAAATTATCTGAGTTTTAAATTTAAATTTTAAACTATTTTAAGCAAACTAACACTCTTTCTTTAAGAGGAACAGCATATCCTTGAAGGTTGGACATGGAGGGCACACCAAGAATAGTGATTTGACATCAATCAGGAAGGAGAAGTCGGGTAAAAATCTGCCACCTGACTGAAGAGGCGTTGGGTGAACCTCAGAAAGGCCCAAATTGAAACATGTGACATGATTTTCTTTTCTTTGTCTTTTTTTTTTTATATTAACAGGGAGAAAAAAAGCAAGGAAAGATAGAGCTTAGATTTTAGAGGATCAATTTTTCTTAGCAAAGTTGAAGAAAATAAGGTGAAAGGAGGCAGTTTGATAAGGTTTTCTGAAAGAAAAGAAAAAGGGAATAATAGGATGTAGTTGACATAAATTCTCTGATAAATGAAAATTTCTGAGAACTTCATATTCCCTACTAATCATTTCCATATTCACAGAACATATAACCTATATACATGTTCAACAAGCCACCACTCAGTTTACATTTAACATTACTACCAATACCAAATCCAGATTTTCCATGGCTCCCCTATTCTTCCATCTGCTTCTAATTGGAAACAAGCCAGACTGAACACTAAGGATAAGGCAGCGCAGGTAGCTTACAAAAGTTCAGGGGAAGAACATAGGCACGTACCCAGTGCTTACTTTGTACCACATGCTGTTTTAAAAGTTTAATAACTTGTAATCTTCACAACACCCTGGGAGGTAGGTATGATTATTGTTCTCACTTTACAGATGAGGAAGCTGAAGGCAAAGAAGCTAAAATAGTTGCTCTGAGTCACACTGGAAATGAATGGTGGAGCCAGGCTTCAAAACCTGCGGCCAAGCACTAGAGCTCCCTCTGAAACCCTTTGCTTTGTAGACAACGCTGCCCCTGTCCCACCATCCACCACACACAAAGACAGTGTTTACATTGCAGTGAGCTTCCTGTAACATAAATATGGATAAAATTTAGACTTTATAGCCACCTAGAGGTTTTTGCATGAATTATAAAAAGAGCTGACTATCACAATCCTTAATATTTTGTGGGTAGAACTGGATTAACTATCATAAGATTTTTGCTTCCAGTCCATGAAGACTGAACCAGATGCCAGAAAAGTTCAGCTTAGCAACCCAAGAAATGCTTATTACCTGATATTAATGAATTGTTCTTGAGTAATTTGTAAGCTTATCCAAGAACACAGTCAAGGAAAAAACTAATGTGATATTATATGAAGAAAATGTAATACAAAAAATGTTTATACCAGGAACTGAAATGTCTAATTTCTGGTTACTGTATGTGGTGATAGTGTTCAAATGCGGTAACAGGGTTGAGAAGTTACATACACAATCTACGTCTAAGGTATTTTTGGTAAATGCTAAGAAATAATTCACTTGGACAGCACAGATACAGCAATTCACAGTTCATGCTCAAAATAATAGAACATAAGGTGTTCTCAAGCTAAAATTCCTGAATTCTCAACAGATAGAGTTAATTGATCTTCAGTTGTTGTTAATGATATTATTAAATACTGGCATTTAAAAGCATCTTCAACTTTGATTCTGAATTCTTTTTAACTTGAGATGAATTCATGTTCAATCTATATGTAGAATTATACAAACAGCCTAAAGATGTTTTAGGGATTAAAGACATTGTATCAATTAAAATCATTAAAACTTTCTCTCCATATTTGAAACAAACAGAGGCACTTAGATGTTCTTTATCTTTTCTAATAGCAATTTCTTTTTAAATTTAAAGGCAAAGACTAAATTCAGTATGAGCAAACCTAATTACTTCTACATTTAATCAAAGTCCAGCCACTTGTTCCCACTACATTTCACTTATTATTTAATCAACCACATTTATGAATACTTTTTAAACTGAACTTTTCACTTTGAGATAATTGTAAAATTTATATGCCATTATAAGAAGTAAAACTCCATATACCCTTAACTCAGTTTCTCCTACTATTGTCATTTTATAAAACTAGAATACAAAGTCACAACTTATAATTGTCATTGATACAATCAAGATACAGAATAGTTTCAACCTTATTAGGTACCTCACATTATCCTTTTATAACTACACCCAGTTCTCTTTGTCTCTTTATCCTCTGTAACTCTGGGCCACCATTAATCTATTCTCCATTTACATGACTTAATAAAAGAATGTTGAATAAATGGAGTCATAAGATTGTTCAACCATTCATCTGTGAAGAAAATCTGGGTTGTTTCTAATTTTTAGGTATTATGAATAGGTTATTATAAACATTTGTATATAGGTTTTTATATAAACCTAAGTTTTCCTTTCTCTAGGATACATACCCAGGAATGCTGGGTCATATAGGATTTAAAGATTTAGATTTTTAAGAAATTACCAAATTTTTTCTTGAGTGACAATACCAGGTTAAAAATTATTTTTTAATGATGTACCATTACATTTTTACTTCCTTGTTAATTTTTGACAGTATAGGATTTCTCCTCTCTGGAGTGGTCACGATAGCTTTCCACCACCAAAACACTCATCATTCTCCACCAATTGACTGTACCATTTTACATTCCCAACAGCTGTATCTGTGGTATCTAGTTTCTCTGTATCCTTAGCAGCATTTGGTATTTGGTATAGCCAGGATATTTTTGCTGTAGTCTGTATGATAAATGTTCAGTAATACCACATGGCGATGCTTTTTGTCATCTATATATCTTCTTCAGTAAAATGTTGTATGTGTCTTTTGTCCATCTCTTAACTGGATTATTTGCTTTTTTTTTTTAACCTTTAAGTATTGAGAAATCTTTGTATTTTCCAGATACTAGATCTTTGTTGGATATGTGGCTTACAACTATACAATTAATAGTTATAGCTAATAATAACTATACAATTAACAGTTTGTCTTTTCATACCTTAAACATAATCTTCCCCATAACATAAGTGTTTAATTTTAATGATGTTTGAGTTACCAGTTTTTCATTATATGGCTCATACTTTAGGTGTTAAGTCTAAAAAACTCTTTGCCTAGCTTTGGAGCTCAAAAATTTTCAAATGTATTTTTTTATTTAAAGGTTTTACAGTTTTGCACTATGCATTGAAGTTGTCATCCATTTTCAGTTAATTTGTGTATAAGATATGAGGCTCATTTTAAATTACTTTTCCCTCTGGATGTTCCGCCACCATTTATTGAAAAAAATCTTTGATCATTAGAATTTTTTTGAATTTTCATCAATAACCAGTTGATCATATTTGTGTTTTCACTCTTTGTGAGTTCCACTGATCTTTCTGGCTACCCTCTGCCATTACCACAGTCTTGATTATTATAGTTATATATTAATTTTCACAGACAAATTCCGCCCACATTGTTCTTAATTTAAAATAATTGTTTGAGCTATTCTTAGTATATTTTCTTTTCTATATGAAATCTTAGTATAATCTTGCCTATATCTAGAGACAATCTTGTTAGGATTTATATAAGAATTGTATTAAACTCATATGTCAATTTGGGAAGCATTGATAGCTTTATAGTTTTGTGTCTTACAGTTGATGAACATGATTTATTGCTCCATATTTGAGATCCTCTCTTTCATCACTGTTTTGTGACTTTCAGCATAAACATGCCATACATGTTTTGTTTGATTTACTACTGGTTAAGGTGGAGGTGGAAATACACTGGCAAGAGGTGGGATTGAGGAGAGGGAACTGACTGCTGTCCAGTGAAATAAAATTCGGACTCCCTACTCACCTTCTCTAACACTACCCTAATGGAGCTCAAGGCTGACTAGGGGAGAAGTCTAGGCCCCCCACTCAGCTTTGCCAACTTGAGGGGGCTGGGATGGCAGTATTTTACATGGTGTCTGACTGGGATAGAGCAGCTGTTGTCTGAAAGATTTTTATTCTGCTAAGACATTTTTAATTGACTCATTCCTGGTCTTTTGGGCACAAAAAGCATATTTTCTTTAGTGATTTTTTGTTTTTTTCTGTCTGCACCTATTGGCAGTTCCATAGTGCCAGGCTTGGACTTCAATTCTGAGGTCTATGTGGCAAAAAGAAAATTCAAGAAGCTTACTACTGTGTTGTTCATTGAGAGCCAAGGTCATTATTTAGTTGAGCTTATTTTTTTATCAATATTTCTCTCAGAATTTTCTTTCACTTGTTTTCATTATATAATATGCAGGGCTTTTAGTTGTAGTTAACTATAATAAGAATATAGACATTTATTTCATCTTCCCAGAAGTGGACTTCATATAAATATTTTTAAGGCACAGAAAATTACATAATCCTCATTCAGTTTTCATAAACTAAAAAGAAAGTATACAGCATTCTACTTGTCTCCATAGAATTTAGTTCACACAAATGAAAATCTGCACTCAGAGACTGCCTACAGCAGCCCAATTATGAGGATCGAGTATTGGTGTCCCCATTAGCTCATCTTCAGAACTGCGGTAATGACTTGAGCTACATTAAAAGCAACCGTGCCTCCTTTTCAACATTGTAGACTTGGAACACATAGTAAGGGCTTAATAAGTATTTGTTGAAAGAATAAGCAAATAACATATCTGGGATGATACAGCAATCAAGTTGGTAGAGAGATTTGGAAGTAGAGACATTTGTCCAAGAAAATATGTTCAAGAAAACCTATTAACAGGGGATAACTAGCCCTAAAATTAAACATGGACAATTGCACAGCACTTATTACACAGAGCATTTATGACAAATAGATGCTAATTTTCTAGAAAAGTGGAGAGAATTCTTCCCTCTTGTGTTAAATATTTGCCTGTAACCAACATTTTAACTAATTGTTAAAATTTTATTCTAATTAATGCCATAAAATATATTTACATTGATACACTTGCTCATATCAAATTGTAGATACTTCAGAGAAAAAGCTTTTTTTATTTTTTAACTATTTTGGTAATAATTATCTAATATACTTTTCCTGGAGTGTATCTCTTGTTTTTTGATATATTTTTTATAGACAGTGGAATATTGTTTATAACTGATTTAAGATAACCACTGAACACCAAATTCAATAATGGGGCTATTATCTAAATATATGTTTAGATGAATGCAAAATGTAGCATTACAGCAATAATCTAAAAGACTGTTACTAACAATTACCATATGTTATATGTAGCTCTGACCTAATTTGCTTTTACTATGTGGAACTTCTGGTAAATAATTTTCTGTGAAGGGCAGCAATAGGCAGTGGTAGGAAATCATTATTCCAAGACGTTATTACATCATCTATGAATTTACAGAAAGTCACTCAATATTAAAAAATCAATTTATCTCTACAATGGAAGGACAATTCATTATCTACAAATACTAAAACATTCATACAAAACAAAATGCGTCTACTTACTCATTTTTTTTTTTTTGTGCAATTTAGTTGGTTTCATGATTAGGAGTTGTGAAAATGTCATCTGATTTCAAATCAGCTAGTAGCTTGAGCATCTTTTAGAACCTGTACCAGGTTCTTTTTTAGTGTCTGTTCCAAGTTTAAATTTTTTAGTGCCATCATTTGTGTATGGACAGATACTTAGGAATACAAATATTAAGAGCACTAATTACTCTCTCTGTGTGTGTGATGGAAGTGGGAAATGTTATATGAGTTTTCAGGAATGACTTCTGGAAGAAGTTACCTAAGTAGTCTTAACTATTAAGTAGGAATTAGACAGACAAATGGAGGGAAGAAAAGGAATTAATTGGGCAGGCACAGTTAGTATTTCTGAAGCAAAATACACTGCAATTTTCCATATTTTACATTGAAAAGTCAGGTTTCTTTCAACTAAATAATAGATTTCCATTGTTATGTTTGTGAACAAATGTCTTACTTAGAAAAGTCTCTACCTGTTTTAGCATATATCACCTTAGAGACAGCTTCAGTTATTCACTTATTATTTGACAAGGGAAAGCAAATAAGTTTGTTATTCCCAGGAAACCAAGAGGGAAGTAAAATGTTATGGGAATTCAGTCTAGAGAAAGGGTAAGTAAGATGGTGTCAACTCTGAGGGACTCTATGCTAGATTTCAAGAAAAAGGACATATGAATTTTTAAGAATTGAGATTACCTAATTACATTTAATTTTTAGCTTTTACTATTGCTTCTGTGCTGGGTGATCTTGGAGATGTCTTGGGCAGAAGAACTACTATTACAGAGGATCAGCTGAGAGCTGTGGAGCTCAAACTTATAAGAAGCAGAGCAGATGGAGAGAAGATAGTGGGCTTGAGAAATCCTTAAAAGATATAGTTATCAGGTCACAGTGGTTCATGATAAGATGAGAGGGAGAAAACCATGGAACATCCAAATTTCTGGTATGGATGGTGAAGAATGTCATCAATACATATCTACTACAGGAGAAGAGATTACAAAGAAAAATGCATTTTCACATTTGAACATGCTGACTTGGCAGTGTCTCCAAAACATAGAGGTGGTGAGGTGAAAGAAAATATGATAGCTGTAAGCTTAGGGGTAATGTAAGCACTGGAGGTGTCCTTCTGATAATCATCAGCCTCATGGTAGTCGCTAAATCAAGATACTGAGAAAGGTCAGAAGCTAAAGAACAGGATGAAATGAAGAATTGATCAGGTACAGATTATAAGAAAGAAGAAATTCCCAAAGGGTCAGGAATCAACCTCTAGGTGAGTATGTGAATTCCAGAATTGGCATTGATTCTCTTTTGCCTGACTCAACTGTGGGCTGGAATCTTACTCTAGATCTGAGCTCACTGTACACCTCCAGTGGCCAGACAGGTAGTATCAGTCATCTCAACTGCTTGGTTAAGAGAAAAAAGACCACCTATTGAGGACCTTTATGCTGATTTAAATACAATAGGGGGGGAGGGGTTGGGGAAAATGCAAATGGAGGGCATGTGTCCGCATCCACAATTCATCTTAGCAGTTGCCATTATAAACTATAGGTGGAGGCTGGTAGATCATCCATTTTCTTGTTTTTGGTGAACATTAAGAAAATCAGATTTTATGCAAAATCTTCCACCTTTTCAATTAACTTGGAAGTGAATTGAAATTTAAAACTCATTGCAGGGACCAAGGGGGAAATGAAAAAGGTCTGTGGTTTACCACTTTGTGTTCTCTGCAATAGGCAACTTGGGTTAGGGTGAGAATAACACTGAAGGGCAGGAAGTAATGAAATTCCATTCACAGGGACAGCATTTCATCAATAAGTCCTTATTTTGTGCCAAACATGTGCCAGGTTCAAAGGGTTTAGTGGTGAGTAAGAAGGTCAAAATATCTGAAAAATGAATTACATGTAAGTAGATTTTTCCCCCTGTGGTTATTCTGTTTTTGTGATATTGACATATGGTTGAAATGAACCTCAGTGTTTGTGGTGCAAGACCTAGGCCAGCACTTAGCTGCTGGAGTCAGATGGGCAGAGACTTAGCTCTGCCACTTACTTTCTGCCACATATTTAGCTCAGTAACTATTAGAAACAGACCCTGGGAGGGTTGTTGACTTCCCTGTGCTTCTGCTTTCTTGCCTGTTAAATGTGAGTAATAATAACACCAACCTGTAGACTTACTGTGAGGACAAAGAGAGACGATGCCTATAAAGTGGTGAGCCCATGTTCCCCACATCAACTATGAAAGAAGTTAGCGACCATAAAGATGATGGTAACAACTTGACACCACACCCATTGTATCTAAAACAAGAGATTTTATACTGCTTACAAGATGTGACTTTTGCTCGAAACAGTGTGAGTAGGCATTCTTACTTGAGAGGCATTCTTACGTATTTACAGTGATACTTAAAAAATACTGATTCCCAGGGAACAGGCTAATGGACTTGTAACAAGGTAATCCCCAGGGAAAGGTAAGGCTCCAGGTTCCCTGCCCAATCCAAGGAAGGGTACAGCTGGGCAGGGAGGTGAAGGTAGAAAGGACTGAAAGAAGAGAAGAAGGAGAGAGAGACAGAGACAGAGACAGAGACAGAGAGGAGAGAGAAGCGAAGAGAGATGGTAAAAGATTTAAAGACTTAGGAAGCATGTAGAATAGAGAGACATGAAGTAGCTGTGCTTGTTTCTTGGCCTTGGATTTGTATGAAGAACTTGGAGGACATGGAAGGAGACACTTGAAAGAGACAGAGGCATGGATAAGAGACCCATGGGGAGGCTGACAGTGACAGCCTTTCTTTTGATTTCTATTTTGCTTTTGTATTTCCCTTCCAGACTTGCCTAGCCCTTTCTGCTCCCTTTCCTCTGGGTCCCCACCAGAAGAGGCCTTAGATTTGTGGCAGGCGTTCAGGCCTCAGCAGCCAGGCTTGGGGCCAACCCTGTTTGGCGGCATATTTACCCACGAGAGGATGTGTAACTTTGGATGTTTAATTGGAAACTATCTTAACTCTCTTCTCTTTATTGCACACTAATTGTCTCCCTATTGCATGTTAATTGTATTAAAGTTCCTTTCTATTGAAGGTCTCATGCACTAGAGTCTGGTTTGTCTTTATGTGGCAGATGGCAGAACCCATTTAGAACAGGCAGGTTTGGGGGTCCTGGGCTGCTCCTTGCCTGGCCCTATAACAAACTAAGGTTATCATAAGCTGCTACAAAATCCAATGAATTGTTAATC
Organism: Galemys pyrenaicus; assembly: GCA_019455555.1. NCBI lineage: Eukaryota > Metazoa > Chordata > Mammalia > Eulipotyphla > Talpidae > Galemys > Galemys pyrenaicus. The sequence goes on from JAGFMF010011524.1 coordinate 969,985, forward strand.
AGTTACATATGCTAAAAAAATAAGATCCCTCATGCTGAGCGCCTAGGTGGACACACAGGTGTGTTTGGATCCTACAATGGGATTGCTTTGAAAATGGAGTTGCTCAGGAAAAGGTTGCCCCTGTATACCAAATGACCACCTCTTATCTTTCTTGTGTGTGTGTGTTTTACTTATATATGTATATATTTTTTAACATCATTGTTCTTCTCAGGTGTAGTTCCCATAAATTGCCACCCTAAGTCACACGAGAACCATCACCACAGTCTCTGTACTCTTCCCTCTCCTGTTCTGATCCTTCTCCCTCCCCCTCCCCTGCTGAATGTCTGTGTTTTATCTTTTGCCTGCTAGTTTTTGTTTTTGTTTTTTTCCTGATCCTTTGTTGGTTCTCCTATATTCCTGCTGTAAGTGAAACTATCTGATGTTTTCCTTTTCCTTCTGACTTATTTCACTGAGCATAATCCCTTCCAGCTCCATCCATGTTGCTGTGAATGGCAGGAATTTATCTTTTTGGACTCCTGAATAGTATTCCATTGTGACACTTCTTATCTCTCAAGTGAATCAATTCACAGAAAACTTGTTCCTGACCTGCTGTGGTGAGGGGAATTCATATGATCTCATGGGACAGAACTTGTGAGTTTGATTTGGTATGACAAGAATCATGCTTATAGAAGCATCTGTCTTGCAATATAAAGCAGTTATTACTTCAATAAATATGAAACACACATTTCCCTATGTGTCAGGAACTGAGACGGTGCTGAGGATGAGAACAAAATGCAGAGTTTGATGCCTGAGGTAGTCAGGTTGCTAAACTAGATGTAGAGTGAGTTTAGGTGCCTAGTGTAGCTCATAAAAGGAGGACTAGATCTAAAAGGAAAGCCACTTACAGAGGAAGTGATATGAAAACTGACATTTAAAATTAAGGAAGAGAGTAAGATGAGACGAGATGATGAAGTTCCAAGATGAGCAGAAGCAAGTGTATATGACAAAGTCAAACAAAGCACCTTTCAACATAGTTGGTCGTCGTATCTTAATTATGCATCAAGACTTGGTTTAAGGATCATTTTCAAGGCATGTGCTGTTTGCGTAATAGATTATGTCATAAAGTATACATTGACTTGGAACATCATTTTGGATTTAACGCCATTTTGGAATGAGGGTATTACCTATAAATTTCATAGATCTCAGTGGCACTTGCATGCATCAATAGTACAGAGGTAGATAATCCATCTCTCATTTATCCTTAGCACTCCCATTGCCACCTCTCTCACTCAGATGTTGTTACTGCTTACTGAACTAATGCAATATTGTCGTCACTGATTTCCTTACTTTCCCGCCCCCCCCCCACTTCAATTCCTTTTATGCTTTGCTGCAAAATTAAATTTCCTGAGATGTGACTCTTGTTCTAGAATCCCTATACTAACAGTTTCTCCTGGAGCCTGCACAGTCTGAGATGTTAGTAATAAGACCTTCATTCTGAGCCCCCAAGCCTTTCATAAGAGCCCAGACTACCTTCTCAGCTGCCCTGGCACCACCCTGCTCCCCGAGTGTTCACACAGATTGTTTGTTGTTCTGCTTTCCTGCTTCACTAGCTTTTTTCCACAACACTTTTCACTTTCAAATGCACATTCCAGCTATGCATGTTGAAGTATCTACTTTATGAACTGGTTCAAATGCTCCATTGTTTATAAATTCCTCCCCCAACCTCCTTACTCCCACTCTTATATTTTTTCCTTCCTTTGACTGCAGTACTGTACACCACAGGCAGCACCATGTGTATCTCTTGCATTAAACTTGTAAGATTATGCTTTATTAGCATGATGGGTGTAGCTACCCTGATGCACTTGAGATAAGGGTTATGTTTTCTTCAGCTTTGCATTTTCCTATCTTTTAATACAGGATTCTCACATCGTAGTTGTTATTTATTGAAGTCTATCAATTTTACTAACTAGTGGGTTTTTTCATGGCTAATTTCAATTGCATGGAGAAAGACTTGATTTTATATACTTGTATTTTTTATGGTCTGGATTCATGAAAGTTTTCATTTTTATTTTATCTTATATATGTACAGCATATAGAGCTTATAAATGATTCCATGTTTATGATTTTATTTTATGCCCTGAAAGTCAGAGCACATCAATACATATATCAATATAGCAGTTTTCTTGGTACCAGCACAGAATGGTGAAAAGCTCTCTGGAGCTCACTGACTTTGTGAAAAACAGAGGTGTAATTAGAACCAAGTTCTTTCATGTTCAGAGCCATGCCATTTACCACCTGCAACTGCTTGTGTCTCTTTGTTCTGAATACCCAGTTAAATGCAAAAATTTTTAATGAAAATTAGTATTTGTTCACTGTACAAAAATGTCAATAAGGATTGAACACAGTTTCTGCAGCAATTTGAGAAGAGAAATTACAATTTAGCCTGTGTAGATAGCTCCTTGCCAGTCTAAAACTCCGATGACTATTCTAAATTAGCAGTGCCTATTCCTACAGCCTAAATTTGTTAAATAACTACCATGACCTAATTTTCAATGGGTATTGCTGGATATAAGGTTGTTGTTCATGAACCTGACCCTAAGCAAAGAGTCGTGTGGCACAAACAGTCCTTTTTGTGGTGCTATACTTGGCGATTATTGCCTCCAAGTGCCTCAGGTTTCAGCGAGATGTCATCAGAAACACTGATATTTGTATTCCAACTGTGGTTGGACCTAAAGTTTTTTCTTTTTTTTAATGATTTTTTTTTTTGAGCTCATGGTAATGGACGGTTTATTTTTAATTTTTTTCTTTCCATCTTTCTTTATATATATTTGACATCGATTGTAATCCTCATGGATTTCCCACCACCATTTCACCAGTGCACCATCATCTCAGTCCCTTGTGCTCTTAACTGCTCTCAACCCTCTCCCTTCCCCCTCCCCACTAAGTGTCCCCAATTTGTTCTTGTCTTTTTGTTTTTGTTGTGTTTTTATTATTATTATTATTATCCTAAAGTTTTTTCTTTATAGATTTGCCTCTAGGTTGTATGGTAAGAATAGTTGCCTGGACTTATATTTTAAAGATAAATTTTCATCTTTTATCTACTCTACCATTAATTGCTTTGTAATCTTGGGCAAGTTGCCTAGTCTCTAAGTAAAGTTATTATGAGAATCGGATAGGTTAATATATAGGACATAATCACCTTTTAGACCTCAAAGCACTTGTTGGAAAATGGAAGTAAAGCAAGGTTTAGAATTTAATTCTGTTAAAAAGTTTGAATTAAAGTCTAGTTAACTTACCTGCTAATTTTTTTGGAAAACATTTTATAGCACCAAAATAGAATAAAGCTTGCTAGATTGTTCTTAATAACTGCTTACAAATACTTTATATTTTCCAACTTTAGTAATCAGATTTAAAAATTGCATCAGAGGAATAAGTAATATCCTTTATGATTACAGAAACTGTTAAATACAAAAGAAAAATGTAGCTCAGTACACTATCTGCATACAATAAGAAGATACTTACAAACACACTTCTGGGCTTTTTTGCTCTAGATTAGAAAGATAGAATGACTTCCTTTGACACAGAGTATTTACAGATTGAGAGAGGTTGACTTATTTCATTTATTTTTTTTTGCATTCTTAGAAAGATTTAATCTAAAAAGCAACAACAAATCTAAACCAAAAGCTACACCACACTGAAAGAAAACAAGAAAATATTTCTGTATCTGTGATAATTCTTGACTGAAAATATCAAGGCTTTGCATTGTAATTATTGGAGTTATTCTTATTTCAGAAATCAGATGACAAGAACAGCACTCTTACAAAAAGATTTTGCATTATCATTTTGTTATTGTAAAAGCTGGATATATAAAGAAGAAAATGGAAGAGCAAGATGATAAAGTTGAGAGAGATTGTTCCAAAATCTTCTACATTCTACTCATGCAATTCTCTTAAAGTATTTTGAATAAAAATTAAACACCAAACCAATGCCAAAAATTTTCTTTATGTTTCATATAATGAAAAGAATGGTAAGTTACTGATGAGAATGAGAAACTGGATGTTAGAGAAGAACAAATCAATGTATCAGTAATTTGTTAAAAAGCAGGACCCTTACTAGGTCCCAGGAAATCATTTTATTGGTACATTATATACCGAAGAAAACATCATTACCTTTGAAAGCCTTGCTTTTCAGGCAAATATATGAATCTAGAAACAGTTATTGCTTTAGAATGATGACAGTAGAAGGAGTAAGACAGTCATATTCTGCACCTATTTTTAGTGAAAACCAATAGGATTTGGTGGTAAAGAGATGTGGATATGAAAACTACAGTAGAGAAAAGCAGCAAGACTTTTAGCTTGAACAACTGAAAAAATGAATTTGCCAATAATGAGAAGGGCAAGTTTGACAATGAACGGTTTGGGCTGAACTCTCAGGAGTCATGTCAGGTTTGAAATACTGTTGTTATTGGCTGTTCTTAGCTGAGTTCCTCCCTGGGCATTGTTCTCAGACAGGCGCTGTCTTGTCAAGGTTATCCATCCCCTGTGGGTGCAGCCGAAATGAGGTTGGAGAGTAGGTGGGGACAGAGGGCCCTTCCCTTGGTGAGGGCCACTGAGAGACTCCTGACATTGACTGAGGATTCTCTGTCAACGACATCACTTCCATCAGTCCTGTTGCTTTACCCCTTGCAGTGTCATTTTTAAGGTACATCCCAATAAACTTTTGTACCTGAATTTCAGCCGCTTTCAGGGGACCCCTACAAATAGAAATCATTTTTTCTTTTTGGTGTAACAGACCCCAGTCAGTTCCTCTCTGTGTCTGCCTTGTGGATCACCATAGTGAGAATTTCCTCAGTTAGGTTATAGCAAGTTCAGCTCGGTGCTCTATTTATTTTTATACTTTGTTCTTAAAAAATATTGAATTATTTTGTGGTTTACAGATAATTGTGATGCCCCTGAACAGAAATCAAAACCAAGAACTAAAAGATGAAAAGTAACATTTGAAAACAGAATTCCTCTGTTTCCTACCATGATTCACTTATATGAATGTGAATCATATATATATATATATATGAAGCAAAATTGTAATTCTCAATTGTATTGCTTTTTTGAAAGTTTGAGTGATACTAGTCTGTTAGGGTGATGACCTGTTTGCAATTAATTGGCTTTGTGCAATCTAGATTTACATCTGTGGTCTACCTGAAATTTGAAAACAGAAAAGCCCAGGCAACTACAAGTGATTTTTGTCTATGTTGTACCAGAAAACATCAGATTTAACTCTATGCTTTTAAATAGATTGATCTGTAAACTGAATGAATCAATTTATGAAATGTTGGGCAGTTACATAGCCTGGAAGAAGATAAAGGAGAAATGTTTCTCACACAGCTGTGTACCGGGTGGAGCATGGGCTGAAAGGCATCATCTAGTCCGTTCTCAAAATGGTCACCAGAGAAAAATCTATGTGCCTCTTGAAAGCTGTATTTAGGGAAAAAGGAAAGTAGGATTTTCTGAGTACTGACCACGTGCTGGTTGCTCCATTTACATCTTACTATTACTCTTGATTGCAGTGGTCCTTACACCATCTGCCTGTTGGATTACCTCCAGAGCTTCAAAATCTTGGCTGGCCAGGTCCCATCCCCAGAGATTCTGAGGTAGTTGATCTGGGGGCAGGGGAAGGGATGTGGGGGATCTTGGAATGGAGATAGTTTTTGTTTTAAACTTTGCTAATTGATTCTAATGCAGGAAAAGTGGCAAATAATTACCAGCAGGTAAAATACTTTTTTTAAAAAAAAATTTACCAAAAACCAATCAAATGGAATCCGTGTGTCCTGTCACAAAATAGCTATAAACAACTGATGGAGGCCTAATGTGATCTTGTCAAAGTCCTGTCACATCATTCCCTTCCTATCACCCTCTTGCTCAAAATCCTCCACCCATGCTGGCTTTCTGGAATAAACCAAGATCTTCCTGCTTCCCAGAACAATCTTGTTCCAGAACCCTTGTAGCAGGTTAATTTGGCCAACTTTCTATTGATGAAATTCATCTCAGCCAAGGACTTTTGTCAGATCCTTGAGCATTTTGCTCTAATATTCCAGCAAATGATACTGTGAAGCTATGTTTCATGAAGGATTAGTAACTAAGAGGTGGGCATATAATTCAAACCCACAACTGGAAGGAAATCCTGGCACTTCCTATGCTAATCTAGAAGTTTCTATAATGTAATGAAGTGAGTAAAAACCACTATTTATATCCCATGTTAGAATCCCTCATTACTTTCTCTTTTCCATACTCTGTAACATCACTTATGAATATTTCTCATTGGTGCAATTTTTCAGCCCTTTAATCACTGTCAGTGTGTTCCTCCAGGGAACTCTCCTAGCTGCACACATTCATTTAACTTTCAGGGTCCCAGACCAGGTTTTAATTACAAATTTAAAAATGATGGTAGGAGTGGAAACAGAATCACCTCAGGTTGCTCAGTGCTGTGTTTCCTCCTAAAGACAAATGAGTTTGTTTCTCTTTGTTAGTTCCAGATAACTCTAAGACACTAGATTATACTTATTTTCATCTGGGTAATTACTAGTGGTAATAATGATAGCTTTCATTTACTATTTGGCTACTGTAGGTCAAATACTGCAGTATAGAATTTTCAAAAGTAATATCATTTAATTCATCTAACTACATAAATGTAAATCCTAGGTCTCTGTAACTACATAATCCATGCATTTTCACTGCATAATCACCCTGTCTTTAAAGCAATTTTTCTGATGAGGTTTTAACTATTTGACAATTAGAAAATAAATGATATAGACAAGGAATTCTTCTGTGATAGTACCTTTTGAAGAAATCTAATGGTTTCCCAATATGAAAGATAATATGGGTCTCTTGTAACAATAAATCGTTGATACATGTTTAGATTTTTTCTTTTTTATTCATGGATTCAGTGCCCAGTCTGTAATAGGAACTCAATAAATGTTTGCTGACTATGAGATAAGATCTAAAAGATTTATTTCTTTTCCATATTATAAGAAGATAATGCAGCTATTATGCATCTAGCTTCTGATGTGCTCATAACTTTATACAACTTTTGTTTGTCTATTTATTGTATTCTCCCCCCACCCCACCTTGTGTGTAGATCTGGCCCTTCTCCATTCCATTGTGGGTCCCCCACTTCCCTTGTCTCACAAGAACCTAACAAAGCAGGCAGAAATTCAGAAGAGTGAAACTTCCCTTTTATTCCTGATCTGAACAATCTCAGATAAAATCATGACTTTGAAAAGGCAGTGCATATTGTTGTCTGGTGTTTCTTTGTTAAGCAGTCTTTGAGATTTCAATTCTTTCTTCTGCAATATCACAGACTATTATTACTTGTGCAAGATGTGCTTTGCCTATTTTGACAGGACTAAACATTTGGAACGAGAACCATAGAGAAGTGATGTGTGAAGCTGTCCTGCACACTTAGGGTTGCTTGTCCTGTAGGCACTTAAATTCCATATGACTTTGTAGCACCTTTCTTGAGATCACTAGAAAAAAATAAATGATTCCTTAATAAAATGGACAAGGCAAAGGAAGAGACACTCAGCATGTTTGTCTCCCAAAGACTTTCATTACTCTTTTGATTCAGGATGGGTTTGGAAACTTGAGTGTGCAACTCTAGACACAGTAATGAAGCTGGCTGCTCTGTATCAACCTTTAAGTAGGATAGTGTGTTTGTGGTAGGTAGCTTCTATATGAGCCCCAGTGATCCCCATGTCCTGGTCTTCAAGTGCTTGTTTGTAATGACCTATCCTCGGATGTGGACAGGATTGAACAAGTAGCATATCTGAGAGTAGGTTATAAAAAATTGTGACTTTACTATCTTGGATATTCTCCGCAGGCTACTTGCTATGGAGAATGACAGTTGTCATTCAAGATGATTAAATCAGACCACCCCAAGCTTCTCAAAGCTGGTATCTTAAAGACACCCCACTCTGATATGAAGAATATTTTGAGATAAGAGCAATGAAATTCCTTGAGGCTGAGAAGTTTCTGTCCTTGCCTCAGTCCTTTGCCCTACCCTAATCCAAGAAGAGACTATCATGTTCTAAGTTCTACCCTTTTCTTTACTGAAGAGACAATCACTGTCCCCTTTTTTTACTGATCCAGAAGAATGTAATTTGTGAATATCATTTCTAAACATGTCCCCTCTGTCTGAGAATCTCAGTTTTACTCTGTGGCCACAGTTGACAAATTGACTGTGATCTCATGAGATACCTTGAGACAGAGGAACTCAGTTCAGCCTTGCTTGGATTTTTGCACAAAAATAAATTAGAAAATAACAAAAATTTGTTGTTTTATGCCTCTGTGTTTTGGGATAATTCTTGAACAGCAATGGATAATAATTGTAGCATTAAAGATGTGAAAACTAGAGCCTCCCTGGTGGTGCAAGAGGGTAAGGTGCAGCACTGTGAGGCTATCCAGAGCCATCGCAGCATGGGTTCGGTCCTGGCCAAGGAGGTGACCGACAAGGTGCAGCAGACCTCTCCTGTCTTGCCTGCTGCTCTCCTCTGCAGTGTATTTCAGCACATCTGCCTGTTCCACTCTGTCTCTGGTAAGTCTTGTCATGCCCCATATCTAGCCTGTACCCCAGTTCTTATATGCATAAATAAATAAATCTTTTTTAAAAAGCAGTTAAAAAACATTTAAAAACTTTCCTTCTACTAAACTCTTATCTCTTATCCTCTGTGATAAAATAGCAACACATTCTTTTGTGGCATATACTACTTTTCAACCTATATGATAGATTTATGTCATTTCTCCTCATGTCTGTAAACATCTGCAGAACAGAAATTTACTGCTATTGATTTTTGAGTTATCCTGTATCCCAGAAATGAGCCTTGCACATAGCAAATACTGACTAGATATATTATTAATAAATATGTGACTAAATCTTGCCTTTAAGAACCAAGGAACAATTGGGTAAATTGATGTCAGGCAGGGTTCTATGTGACCTGCTAATCATTTTCTTGATTCTTCACATATTTTAATATATTAATAACTGACTTCCAAGAATAATCTCTGCTTGAGATTCCATTCCACTGTAGAAAACAATTAAATTGTGTATTAAATTAAAATGTGAATAATAATGTAGTGTTGTTATTTCTTTATGATGTAGGGAATGTATATCATGAATAGTAATCAAATTACAATCTCTATTTCTGCTATTGGAAGGACATGATTTATAAGGAACAGTTTGACAGTATGTAGAAGCTGACCTTTCTTCACTAGCAATACACAGGACTGTTGATGATAACTAGCAAAGCAATATTTTCACTTAAAATCTTACTCTTAAACTCTTCTCCCATGTTAGTTTATTACTGTTATCTTTAACATGATTAAACTGGTCGAGGAAGAAGAGGAGGGTGACTGAGACCAGGTTGGAAGAGTAGAAACTGGTCAGAGACACACTGACACTGTGCAACAGAATGCACCACTCTGGTTATCCTGCACGTCAACAGAAATCAGACTGAGTTTTGAAGGACTTAAACAGAATAAGGGTTTTAGAAAATATGTATATTAAAGGATATTGAACATATGCTCTTCTGCTTCCATTAGAAAAGGATGTAGGAAGGGAATGTAATTTTAAGTGAAGAGTGAAGATATGTCCTGTCACAGGATCAATATAGCAACATACTTCTTTATCTTCATTTAGTCACACATAAATAGGAAACAACAAATAAAAATATTGCCATATATCGACTTTGGACTAAATATTACTAGCTAAAAGAGCTGGAAATGCCAATAAAATGAGCCAGGGTACATCTGGTTTCCTTTTTTTTTTTTTCTGACTCCTGTCCGTTACCACAACCCACCGCCATCGATGACTTTGTTATCTGACTCAAACACGAGGATGGTTCTACTGATGCCTTTAATTACTTTCTCATCAAAGTCACACTGGGCAGTTTCAGAAACTTCTTCTTTGCCTCCAACGACTCCAGAAAGGACAAATGATTCCCATCCCTCAGTTGTTCATCTGGATGGCAGAAAATCGTTTGGTTAATCCATCTTCAGTCAGGTTTTCAGGAGCTGTTGTGCATGGTGGGGGTAGGAGAATGAGGGAGTTCCCAGGGTTTCTCTCATCCTTAATTCAACACAGTTGGTTCACCCTGAGCCAGGATTCTCACATTCAAATCAGGTCGGCTGGTGAGAAGGTACTAAATGGTTCCTTGTTGCAAATATCTTCTCATAAATGAACTTTTGAGAGCTTAAAATGTTTCAGTTTCGTCTGTGTCCTATGGTCTCTTGTGACTAAAAGAAGTGGACAGCAGGCACTGGTTAAGCAAAAGATCTGGTAACTCAATGGACACTGGACTGAGAGTCAGAGTCCTGGGTATTAGCCTTGGTTCTGTTATAACCTCATGGATTTTGTATTTTATTTTAAAGTAAGAGAGATTGTTATTTTCCCCTTTACTTACTTAAGAACTATGGAATGGGACTATAGTTTATAGAAAGACAGCTTCAGAGCTGAAAAGACTTGCCCCTACCCACCTCAAAAAACCGACACTTGCTTCTCTTTCCTGTCTCCCCTCAGTGACTGGCTAGTCAAGGGTTGGTTCTATGCATAACTTCAGTAGAATTAATATCTATGCTGCTGCCTCTTTGATTGCCAGCCACAGATTTGAAAATTCCCTACAAGGCAGAGTCCTACAAAAGTTTTGAACTGCCTTAAAGAGACTGGAATAGGATGCAGTGCTTCCCTGAGTATTCTCTCTGTCCTAGTTTTGGGAGACTATGAATCTCCCAAAGCAGGCTTTTTAGGAAAGCCACTTCTGTGTCTGTGAACTGACAGCACGTCTCATAGTTGTCCTTCATGGATGAGAGCAGCCTGAGGGTGTCAGGCAGTTCTGGATTGGGGTGCCCACTGTGACTGATCATTACTGCATCTGTGCCATCTTACTACATTAATGGTGGGGTGGTAATATATTTTATCAAATTCCATGTCACTCAACATGCAGGCAGACACTGATTACCAGGGAGAGAGAGGAAAATGCTGACCTACTTCATGAGCTTGACCTCATTCCCACAGAGCCAAGAGGTTTGAGACTTCAGTTTCTAATCTGCATTTCCACTTTGTTTCCTGTGAATCAGTATTATATAGTTTAGGAAACGGGCCAGTTGATCAAGAAGTAGCAGAAACATGCTCACATTATTCTTACATTGTCTACATGTGACCCTGATTTCCTGGGTTTAACATTTTTTTTTTTTTTGGAAGAATTCAATTTTGAAAAATCATTCAGTGCTTTTCTATTGTTTTGTGTACAAAATTGAGAAATAATAATGAAAAAAATCAAATTTCACGATATGGAGCATGTATTATGTACCAGGTTTTGTGCTTAGCTCTTTATACATATTGTGACATTTAGTCCCCACAAGAACTTCTAAGGTAGAGTCAGTTTCAGTCCTCATCAACAAAGTGAAGTGGGATGATTAGGTTGTAGTCCCAATAATCCAGAGCTCAACAATGCTGATTTGCATTTCAGACCCGTAGTCCTTCCCTCTGGTTTGGTTCCTTAATTGCCACCCAGGACCTAAGAATTTTGCAGCCTCTAAAGGGATGACACTGAGAAATTTCTAATCATATTAGGGTTATAAATAACTCACATTAGTACAAAATTAAATGATCGTTAAATACTGGTAAAAGCAATGTGGGAGCACAAGAGAGACAATGTGGGCTCTAACTTGGGGTGCTACTCATTGAGGTATGAGCAGAAGAGGGACCAAGGCCTAGGCTTGGAGGGGCTCTTGTGTCTCAGGCATGGCTCAATGCAACATGCCAGGAGCACATGCTCTGTGCAGCCCAGGGCAGCAGAAGAGATGAAAATACAATTTGGAATAAAGTCCTGAATGGGTTTGAACCCAAAACAAGGTGTATGAACTGTATTTCACAGACAAAGGCACCGACTTTAAATGTTAGAGTGTCATGGGCCACTGTGTGTTGTAAGGAGGTAACTGTGTTGTCAGTACATGGGTTCAGGTTGGAGAGGTGGGGACAGGGAGGCCCGAAGATCCAAGTGAGGGGACAGGGAGGGTCAAGTAGTGCTGGGACAGTTGGGAGTAGACATGGGAAGAAGCAGAGACACCGAGCTTGAGGGCTGTTGATAGCTCGCAGCTTACACCAAGGGCGATGACAGCTCTGGTCGGCAGAGAGCCTTGGTATTCAGCCTGTCTGGCAGCAAGATTGGAGGAATTAGGGAAATCCCAAGAAGGAAAGGCTGTGGGAAGTGTTTTGTTGCTGAGGATCGTAAATCCAGTAGCAGACTTAGTTCTGTGTGGAAAAACTTAGGGATGTCCAGAGAGGGGGCTAAGAACCCAGGAGGAGATCAGGACTTCTGTGATTGGTGGAGAGATACCTGACATGGTCCCCCTGCAGTGAGTCTGTGGTGGAGCAGGTAATGGGAACAAGGACCAGATGCAAGAACCTTCCCCAGCGAGGAACAGGACTCAAGATGGGGACTGTCAGAAAAATGCAATAAGGAGGAGCAGAGGCCTTCAAGAAAGAGAAAAAGTTCTGCCATTCCATTTCAAATGGTCTTATTTATTTTCGTGGAGCAATGATAGTGAGAAATCAACCAGCCATGGCAAACAGAAATAAAGCAATTCTCCATCATCTCCCTTCTCCACTCAGACTGTTCAGCACAATTTATTTCAAACAGATGAAGATGTGTTTCAATGTAGCCAGGAGCAGTCAATTAAAGAGATTAAAGGCAGAAAAGCTACTGCAGCAAAAGTATTTAAGTTTTAGTTTCTTCTGCAGCTGTGCTTTCTCTGCTTCTCAGCAATCAGAATCTCCTTACCCTGTTCTTTCTGTCTGTTGGAATTGAAAGGAAGCTATTTCTTTTTCTCCCACAGGTTCTTCTTTTATTTTTTTGAGATGCTAGAATCAGAGATTTCCATTATTTTCAGTATTTATATTATGTATATGATCTAAGCACAGAGGTACTTTAAGTTTAAATTACATTTATCCCTAATTTACAGCTAAACAAATCAAAGTGAAAGGTTTTCCTGAAATTAAGTATTGTAAGTCAGGCAGTTTCAAAATATAATTGAGATTTTGTTTCATGTTCCATTGACCTCTCCAGACAAATCATATTTCAATATCTCTTCTTGATTCATGGCACTTATAAACTTATAAACTTCCCACCTCTTTTGGCTACAGAATCTCACTCTCACTAAATGATTTATACAAAATCTTATGGTCAGAAATTTCTGGACATCAGTTGTAAAAGTTTCCCAGTTCCCTGCGGTTGAAATTTCTTCTTGTCCATGCTGACAAGCTCAGCCCCACTCCCTACGGTGAACTTGCCTAGAGCAGGAGACATTTAAGAATCTCTAGAGGCAGGCATGGGTGCCAGCCACCAGGGGCATGATCTGGCCGAGCTTTGAAACAGCTTCGGCCTTCGGCAGCAGGGCTGGCGCCTGCATTCCAGTTTTGCTGACTCAGTGCATGTCTTACTTCTGGGCTTAAATTTCTATGATAGTCTTACATCTAGTGCCTCAGCCCCCCCCTCACGACACTGCAACACTCTCTTCTGAGCTTTATTCAGTGCCTGGGCACTGTCATCTTCCTATCACTGCAAGGTTCAACTGCTCACTTCCTGGTCGCCAACCTTTGTCTAGCTGCCAGGCACCCGCAGAACTTTCTTACGACCTTCTGACCACATTCTCTAGAGGAGCTTCTGTCAGATGCTCCAGACTTCCTATTCCTCTTGTGGTTACCTGTGATTGTGCCAAGTAATGCCCACAGGTGGAAGTGGCTATTGTTATCATTTAAAAAAAATATTTTATTTTTTATGTATACAAGAGCTGGGGTATGGACCAGAGGTGGGGGTGGGGTGGGGTGAGAGGATTCACCAGAGACAGAGGAAGGAGCAGAACAGGCAGATTGACTGAAATACACTGTTGAGGGAAGCAGTGGGTGAGGCAGGAGAGGTCTGCTGTTCCATGTGGGTCCTCTCCCTGGCTGGGGATCAAATTCATACTGCAATGGCTGCAGAAGCTCTACAGTGTGGTGCTCAACCCCTTGCGCCAGCAGGGAGGCCCTATTGTTATCATTTCTGATACTTACTCAGAGATTTAAAGAAAAGACACAATTAGGGGTGCATTTAGATTTCAACAATTGCAACTGTACAAGTAAACTTAAGCTTTGCCATGGCTATTCCTGACTGTCTTCATTATAGTCCTACTTAAATAAATTTTACAAGCCTAATTACTATCAAATCATTTTTTACCCAAAGTCCATATCTCTGACCAGAAGTTTTACCCACAGAGGGTGAGGAGGAAAAGAGACAATTTCATTGCTGACTCCAGGGTCAATCGATCAAGTGCAGCTTGGTAAAAATGGTAAAATCCATGTGTGTTTTAAGATGGGTCACAATCACATGACCTTGATCTTCACTGCAGCAGGTCCAGGCTCATGTCAGTCCTGCTCACTTAGACAGAAGGACCCTTGCCCAGAAGTCACTAGGGCTTGTGTCCATTACACATGCTCTTCTGTAACAAGACCCTCAGAACACAGGACTGTGGCAATAGTGAAATCATTATTGCACAACACCATTTTGAATAAGTACTACTTTTCTTTGACTCAGAGTGGGTTCTGAACCAGCCTGACATCCAGACACCCTAGAAATAACCATTTCTTCCAAAATTAAAGGGATTTGGGAATTGAAAAGCATCTAGAGCATTTGGAGCATTTGATTCTGTAGTCAAATCTAGATTAACGGAGCCTTCTGAGCCCTTCTCGGAGCAGTGCCATACACTGCTATAATGCTTCTCCGCCTTGTTGCTGCAGGGCTGATAGAATTTTGGAAACAAATTCTGTCTGTCAGCTCTCCACACTGTGGAAAAGGTGAAGGGGAATTTGAAATGTTCGGAGGGCAAACCAAGCCATCTACCTATGCTTTCTCGATAACAGTAGCTATCACAACTGTAATTTGAGCTTTTACAGGGAAAAAAAATCCCAAGGACACAGTTACTTCATTGTCCATTATGATTAGATTTTTCTTGTCCCTACCCTAACCCCACCTCTGCTTGCCCATCTGGGTTGGGCTGTCAGACCTAATTCTTTGCTACATGTATCTAATCTGAACATTATAATGCTGATGGTCTGGCCTCAAAGAGACCAAGGGGGATTTTGCTCTGGTCCAAAGACTGACAGTAGAAAGAGACTATAACTGGTATTTCAGGTAAACAGCTCTTCATTCTCAAGAAACACACAAACACTTTAAAAGCAATGTCTAAATCAGTCAGTCTATTAAGGCATCAACATTTTGCACACACTGTAATAGATATATTGTTTTCTTTGTGGAGAGACAGAGACCTTGAGAAGTTGTCAGGTTGCCTAGAGCTGCAGCATAACAGAGAATCAAAACTTTAATCTGTGCTTGTTACTCTTGAGATGAGAAGGCAAGTAGGCAGTGACACACCCCTTGAGTGAAGTGGATCCAAACACAGTTTATGCCTTCGCCATGAGGGGCAGGTGAATGCCTGGCAAGAGTTACTGTCCTTCCCTCTGCCCCTGGATAGCTATTTTCTTTTTCTCATCTACAAAACGGTGAGATGGGCAGAGATCAAGAGTTGTACATTTTAAGAGTTTTGGTAAACATCTTACTAAAGATGCACAGTCTAGGGCTGTGCATTTCAGGCATTTCGGAATGTCGAACTTGTTATGTGTTGGCCATTCTAATTAAAAAAGCAGCAGTTGGTTAAATAAATGGATATGGGCATTTCTGTAGCTATCATGAAAATGAATATTTGTTGACTTGATTTATCATTAAACTAGAAGTTCTTGGGGGAAATGGGTATCCTTGCCTCCAAACACAAGACCAAAGACAGGTTTGTTGGCAATTATGGTTGCTAATTCTGACTTCATTTAGCACTTTTTCTTATCCCCAATAAAGGAACAAAGAGATTGTGCTCTATATCATTTTCCCTCTTTCCATCCCTCCCTTCCTTCATTCCTTCCTTTTATACATTTCTACATACAACATACATTAATTTTCCTAATTAAATAGGTACCAGTCGAAAAAAAGTGTTAATATTTTAAAACACAATAAAGATACTATAAAGCAGAGTTTAAGGTATATATATAGATTATACATAACATGTTATGTTATATACACATATATATATATGTAATGTGTGTGTCATATATATTTGCTTTGAAGAGTAAAGCTACTTTTTATCAATGGGTTATTTTCAGAGACCACACCTGAGACTGTTCTCTGCTCTTCTCTCTCCCCAAGACGACAGCAGATGGTCAAGGGTGTACAGGGATCCCAGAAGAGTGAGTGATAAAGGCGAGGCTAATGTCAGGCTGGAAGGACTGCAGCCCGGTGTGCTTTGGCGGTCTAGGAACTTCTGAGAACTGAGTCTTGCTGGATCTCATTAGTGAACACCACAGAGCTTTTCACTGGAGAAAAACCAGAGTTTCTAGCTACATGAAACTCTTACTAAATGTTTTTTGAGTGAATGAGGGAGAGAGGCAGGGTAATAAAGAGAAAGAAGAAAGGTGGTTATAAAGACTAGGTGGAAGCTGTTAACAGTCTATTTTGAGCCTTCAAAAGATTAGTGATGTTGAAATGTCTCAAAAACCAACTTGCTTTGCGTGGTTTTGCTTCAACAGACACTAATTTCAGACTTGCCTGATTATACATGGGCATGAGACGAATGGAAATGCAACCTTTAATTTATTAATTGCTGGCTATAAAGTGACTTCTGATTGGCAAAACGTGAAGGCTTGTCTGTAATAGAAGGATGCTTTTTAGAGGCAAGTCAATTTAGTTTTCATTTGTCCTTCACTGACAGTTGCTCACAGTTTAAACAAGTTATTTCTAAATACTTATATTACAAATTTTCACCATATAAGAAGACTAGTTTTCAAGAGAAACAAAATATTAAAGAGTTAAGAAAATTGTTTTAAAGTCCTAAGTAAGAGAGGCAAAATTTGCAATCAAGGGACACTCTAGATATAGCTATAAGATATAGACAGAAATCTTTAACTGATAAAAGCTGACATGATACATTATTTTTAAAAATTAACAAAACTTTACTAGTGATAAAATTGAATAGAACTACATAGTATCCTATGATAGAAATGGTTTTTGGTATATTCTGGAGGGACAGCACATGGCATCAGATGGAGCAACCTACTAGCGAGACTACAATATCCTAAAGACTCTTGCTACCAACAGTGTTTTTGGATGGCAGCCAAGGCTAGTTTGCCTTTGCCCTTTCTGATGCTGATTGTGATACCCTTGAACTTGCACTGAGCTGGCAGGGGTCTCTTTTCCTCATCATGGCAGCCTTACTCTGGCTGGTGGGTCCCTTCCTTTTTGTTGTATTTCCCTACTGATTCTCATGTCCATCCATCTGGCTCTGGCTAGTTAACCAGCCCCTGGACCCTCTCTACTTGCCTGGTTTGCAGCTTCAGTGTGATGGTCAGTTTCTGAATGCTGTCCTCTCCGTGCTTCACCTGCCAAAGGAGAACAGCAGGCAGTGCCCACTATCTAGTTTAACAACATATGAAGGTCCATATTTTCACAGCAAAAATTAGCAGCATTTTGTATTAAATGCCAGTAATCATGTAGAACATGAGCTGCAGAAACAGATTCTCAGAAGATGGGGCTTATCTCTGGATCAGTCTGCTGGGCCAGGGGAATCTCTGCATGACTTCTCAGGGTGTGGCAACTCTGTTATCTAAGAAGCATAGTCTTGTGGGCATCATAAGAATGATAAGGTTGCTCTTTCTGGCCTATGTTGGCAAATGAGAAACAACACTATCCTTAGAGAGAGTTTGCACCCTGAGACTTTAAGAAGCAAAGTTTCTGAGACCTACTAGCACAGTGGTTCTTGGTCTTCGTGACTGGGCTGCATCGGTGAAGGGTATTTCAGAGCAAACAGACCCACGCTCCACCCTCCATGCAGGGGTGTGTGCCACAGTGCAGTGGTTCTCAAAGTGAGGTCTGGAGACCCTGACGTTCTTCCAGGGTAAGGGCTGGAGGGTTTGAGTAAAATCTGTTTTCAAAATAATACTAAGATATTTAACTTTTCATTCTGCTGTGAGTTATCAGTGGAGTTTTCTAGTGTCTGTGTGATAATATTGTAACAGAAAGAATCTTTATTAGCCAGATAGTTAAAAGATTTGCAAAAATGAAAAACAATGTCATGCTTGTTTGTTTTGAACAGTAATTTTTCATAAGATAATTTTTATTAGCATGTTATTTATTAACTCTTATTAATTTTATTATTATTGTTAATTTAAAATGAATTAATAAATGCCCATGTACAATTTAGCCATTTCATTTTCAAATGTGGATAATCTATAAGTCAACATAAACAAAGGCCTTTTAGGGCCCTCGAAAAATATTTGAAAGTGAAAAGGGGTCAGGATCACAAAAAAACCTTGTTAATCACTACCCTGTCGAGAAATATATAGATCTGAGAGTCAAACAGACACAGGCTTAAATCCAGTCTGATGCATTCCTAAATGCCAGGACTTAGGTACTCTCCGATCTTCTCTGCACTTCAGTTTGCTCTTTGTTGGAGCCGGATAAGACTAACCTCAGGGAGACCCTGCAGATTAGTTGAGACACGGTGTGCAAAGCAGAGGTAGCTACAGGCTAGGAGAGTTGTTGCAGTCTAGGGCACAGCCCCCCTGGGGTCCCTTAGGTGGCAGACTGCTTCTGCCCTTTGTTCTCAGCCCAAGGAGGAGGCTGCATTTGGTGAACTTTAAAGACCCTCCTCATTCACGTGAGCTCCTTTTCTCTTTTGAAGATTCATGATAATTAAAATGCCTCCTGCTCACTCTGCTTTGAGAGACCAGATGGTGGGAGATGGAACATTTCATTCACAAAGGGAGCCGCCCTCAGGATGGCCCCAATAAATGCTGGCTCAGCTGGTAGGTCCTCTCAGGTTACAGGTGGAGCAAGTGGAGTGTAAAGCACAGGGCCAGAGTCTATGCTGCCAGAGTGGGAGTCAGCAAGTAAATGAGGCTCCTGCTTGTTACGGACATTGCTTTCGGGGTTGGAGGCAGGGAAGAACCTAAATAAACACGATCTGCAGAAAGACATGGTAGCTGTAACCCTGCCAGTGGGGGGCTGGGCAGTAAGACTGTTGCACACCCCACTTCTTTCTCCTGCTGTCTGCCTTCCCGCCAGTGATCTCAAGATCTGTCTCTAAGTGATCCCACATGGTTCAGAACTTCACTAATCTCATGGAAAGGGGGTATTACAAGACTCAGAAAACAGCTCAACATGTGGGCGGGCAGGCTTGTACCCCCGTGAATGAGAAGAGCAGTGCCCGATTACTCCAGTGGGAGAGTAATAGGTAAACATGTCCAAGTCTGTGCCATTTAGGAAACCATTGGTGTCCTATCTTGTAGCTCTCTAGATCTTTCCTTTCAGTGTTAGAGTGGAGACCTCCTCATGGATTTGCACTTGTGAAGAGAATCTGACTTGGCTATGAATTCTCATGCTGTCTTACTGCCATCTCTACCTCTGTCCTGTCCAACCTCCTCAGTCCTGTCCCAGTGAGGCTGCTTCTTCTCGCCTTGTTGCCTGACCATAAATAGAAAGTGATCCCATAGGGATTGCATGTGCCTTATGGTTCCCAATCATTAAGGAGACATTTCTCCAAGCGTGGTCTATAGTGACTACGACTTTCTTAGGTGCCACCTCAGACCAACTGCACCCAAATGATCAGGGTTACATATTGTTATAGTGTGACCTTGATTTAGAAGCTTTAGAAGCACACTTTTTAAAAGAGCCTTTGGCTCTTAAAAATGCTCTTGAGCATTTTTCACAGAAGATTCCAAAGGAATCTGGATGACCAGAATGAGGAACGAGTGAATAGTTTTGGGGTACAGTGGTTATAACTGATCTGACTGGGACTCTGGAAATGAAATGAGGAAAATGTGAGGGATATAGGTCCAAAATAGATTTTTTATCATTTCTTAGAGAAAGACTATTTAGGCAGATCCCTTCCATGGGCTGGGAACTCAGATGAAAGTAGGAAAACCCAAAGGAATGGGAGGGAAATTGGAGGTAGTCTGTCACAGGCCAGAGGATTTTATGTTTAATAAAGTTCTTAGCTACTCTTGTAGATTTCTTCAGGGTCTGACAACTCTTATTTGGAAAACTGACTCGTGTGCTTCATTTTCCAAAGTGATTTTCATCATTACTTTCCTTTAGTATTTATTATATTGGGTACACCCAGACCATCTGAATTGTGCTAGGAGGATAAAAGCACAGATGAGATCTTATCTGTTCTAGAATATGTGTTTTTATGAGCGAGTAGCACATAGTCAGCCTGTTGGGGACAAGCCCTTCCTCACCTCCCTGGCACTTTCCTGGGCTCCTGGATGCTGAGTGTTATGCCCTCATGCCAGCAGTATTGCCCTGGCTCTGCACTGCTTTCCCTCTTATGTTCTTGCCAGCCCTCTGCCTGGGATGAAGTCTCCATCCTTCTGTCTCATTGGAGACTTCCAGCCAACTGAGCTTCCCCCTCCACATTGGCTAGACTAGCAAGAGTATTCATGTCAGAGAAGTGTGGCGGTAGTTTCCTTCTCAAGGACAACTGGGATTCCAACTTGGATACCTGTCTCTGTCCTTATTCTGTATAAGTACCGCACGTTAACCGATTGTGCCACTGGAGCTCCTCTGTCCTTATTCTGAGGTCTCAAGTGCATTTCTATACATTTTATGGGTGGGGATGTGACCAGAAACAGGCATTTTAAATGACAGACTGAAATAGCAAGAGAAGTTTAATAAAATCAAGGAAAAATCATTACAGGGACTATTCTGTGCTCACAGTGAACACATAACTTATGAGGTGTCTTTAGGAAGAAGCTAACTCACAAACCTATTGTTTAGCTACTAGCTTGTTTAAAAAAAAGTGGCTATAAATGCCACTTGTACTTTGGTTTGCATTATATCTTTCTTGCTTTTTTTTTTTCCTGCCTCCTTCCATGTCAGAAATCCATCTTCTATATTTCTGAAGGGTAATGGGTGTAGAAAATGCTAGGCTTGGAAAGTTTAATGTGGCTCTGCCATCAGTCCTATTGGGTCACATATTATGGAAAATCTAAACTCAGGGGCAGAAGACAAATGCCAATCCCAATCTGAGTTAATCTTCTGTCTAGGTAAACAAAAAAATTAACCTCATTGCTACTAATTCTAGAAAGCCGTTGGTGAGGGACAGAGAAATGTGAAATACAGTGCTTTTATGTACTACAATATTGCCATGATACATAAGAAAATTTTGAATTTGTAAAATTATAAATTTAACAGGCATATGAACTTTTGTAGAAAACTGTTAGCATTTCTATAAAACCCCCAAATATAAACAAACATTAATTTTTCAGATCACATTATTGAGCTTAAAACAAGAAACTTAAAGACCATCTTGTGAAAGAAAAACCCTGGATACCCTTTCAATGAATTCGCCATATTTTATTTGGCTTTAAAATCTTACATATACTTCAGATTGCCTGTCTTCAGATTGCCATCAAGCCCTGTTTTCTTAGTACCCTGTCTTGTTACTCATTTCTAGTTCCTTCCTGATGGCTATGAATCTGATACTGAATTTATCTTTCAGTTTAAAGGTGAAGACCTGAAGAGGTGAATGATTTGCTTAGGGGCACAGAGTCCAGAAAAGACTGACACCTCACCCCACTCCACCTCCACCAATTCCACTGTGTGTTCTTTCAACATATGATACTGCCTTGCTTAAATTTTTAAAAATTCAACCCAAAGAACAAATATGTTTTGATGTAACTTTACATAGCATATTATTTTGGACTGATACGGGAGTTTGCCAAAGTGTGAAACAATATCTGCTTATAACAGTGTAGGATCTAATCTAAACAATGTGTCATCCACAGAGGAGCTTTCATTTACTCTCTGAGTACACTCAGTGGTGCCTGGGCAGAGGGAAGGAGCTCATGGAAGTAATAGTCACCTTTGTTTCTGTAGGCCCTCTGGTATGGGAAGTAGGTGGGGCATTATTTCTGGGGAGCCATTTTGGCTCAGGACAACCATTTTGGGGACAGAAAGGTAAGTTTCAATGGTGGAAGGAAAGTTCTATCCCTTCTATCCTTTCAAAGTTCACATGTATCTGGGAGGCCTTAAAGGGTCTCTGGCAAAAAACTAATTTTTATATTTTACTTTATTACTTAAAAATATACTACATAGGTTTTCACTAAAGTTGGGTGATAGTTTAAGTTGGTCTGAATTCAGATAACCCTACAGTGAATACATGGGAGCTTCCAAAAAGGATGTGCCTCCCCCCACCCCCCCCCCAAAGAGTTAGATGAGACAGCCTCCAGGTGGTTCAGACCCTCAGGAAGGTTCATACTCTGGGGAATTGTGGAGACCCATGCCCTTGGGGTAATGCTTTGGATGAGTCACTAGGGCTCCTGCTGAGTGGCCCACTTATCACCTAAGTTGGATCAACTAACTAGGACTGGGCAAAGGCATCAGGGGTTTTCAGGATGTGCAGTAAGGCCTGGAGACCAGTAGTCAATTAGGCCTTAGGGGAAACCTAGCTGGCTGTTATAATGGGTTTAAATGAACACCTGGACTTGGGAGTCTCTATGTAGCATGGTAAAAGGGTAGGGAGGAGTTTCTAGAAGGGGAAATCTGTGTTTCCTTAATAGCACGGCTCACTCATGACATAGGCTCCTGTAACTGCACAGCGCTGATCGCAGGTGTCCTCACCATGCCACTCAGCCACTCTTACTTTCAGGTCACAAGCTTCCAAACAAGCACTAACCCACCTAAGACAGATGCGTGCGTTAGCTTCACTGTACTGCTCAAACAGGAGTTGGCAGTCTTGAATACAGCTGTGAGAAGGCCTCTGGCTTTCCTTGCATTGTTTCTAGAAAATCTTTCCATTGAGGTTATACAAGAGTCAAGATTAGTGAGTCAAGAGAAGGTTTAAGTATGACAAGCATTATTTACAGACATGCAGTGTGGTAAAACATTTTGGTGAATATCCATACAATTCACCTCTTAATATTTTCTTCAGTTGAAAATAGAATAATTAAAGCAAAAGCTTAGTTTTATTGTGAATTACCTAGGATATTTCTTTGCTTTTCACTTTATTTATAAAGATGTAGAATCAGATGAGTCAATGGCAGAAAAATTATGGGGATCTATCAGTCCTTAAACAAAAGAACAGAATTTGAAAAGTTACCTTTATTTTATAATGTTTTATGGTGGCAACATATACTCAATATTCTCTCTCAAAATAAAGGGATGACAATGATAATTGTTAGATGATGGAAAATATATTCAAAGGAATTCTTCAGTAGATTTTCTGCTTTACTTTTAAATGACATGACTATAACTCAGGGCATTACAAGAGCTGGAAAATTCAAAAGGAAATGCATATTCATTCTTGAAAGCACACTTTTAGTTATCGAAATACTAAAAACCAATTTATTCAAAAAAGTCATGGTTGGAATGGATCTGAGCATAGACATGGGAATCAGGATATATTCTTTTTCAGAGAAATCATAAAAAAATTCTATCCTGTTTTGCTCTGTCATCAGCAGGTCAACATTTAAGGTAGAAATGAAAAGAAAAGCAGGTGGGGATGAGGGTTGGCAGTACCACTGGGAAATTGGTGAACCTTTCTTCAGGCCCCCTCTTTGGGGCCATCATTGCTCTCTCCTGCCAGCTCTGGGGGGTGACATGGCCCTCTTTCATTTTGGCCAGCTGGTGGTCTCCAACTGACCTCCAATTATGCTGAATTTTCCACAACGTTGATTTCATTCCTTGCAACAGACCTTCTTTTTGCCCTCTCTCCCCCAAAACTTTTGTAGGTTATCTACCTAGCCCAAGCAATTAAACCCTTGATCACTAAGCAAAGATCTCCTGCTGTGATTCCCGCAGTCAAACAGCACTTCCCCTGTATCAAAAGAGGTCTTGAGTCCCACAAGACCTGAGTAATGAAGGGATAGTCAGCACTATATCAAGGTCCATGGGAAAATAGTTTGTAAAGGGCATGTAGTGCAGGCAGGCAGCAAGGCACAGGCAGTTTCTCTATGGATCCGGCAGAATGGTAAAGGAAAGTCCTGGAGCCCTCACTGGCTTTTTCAGGCTTTAGTGATTTTTCCACACCAATTGCAGTGTGGAACTGGTGCTCTTTGGGCTCTCTAGCGTTCTCTTGTGGGCTCTTCCTCTCATAGCCATTTTCTACCCCACCGTTCTCTGTGACACCCCTCGTATAGCCTAGCTCTCAGTTCAGGTGTGCCCACTTACGCATGCCCACACTGTGTTCCAGGTGTCCACCATCAGGCATGTCATATACACCCCAAGCCCATGCTCCCAAGGCCACAGGTAATAGATTGCCACAGAGGCCAAGGGTGCAAAAGCCTGAGAAATCTTTATTTAAGCAATCTTTATTTACCTACAGGCAGTTAACTCTTTCCCATGTCACAGGACTACTGCACTGCTCCATGCTTCCCACCCAGACCTAAGGTAGGCAGGTGGGGTACAACTTTTTCACAACAGCCCTGATGTGTCCTTTATCCTCACCTCTTGCTTCTTCAGTCCACCAATCCTGTGCATTTTGCTGTGTGACTCCCTTCACGAGGGCCAGGCCAGCCTGCTCTCAAAAGCCTTTGTGGGTTCCTGATTAACCGACGGAAGGAATCCAGTGTCTCTGGGCTGGACCTGCCCTCCTTCCAAGCCTCTTTATTATTTTTTTTAAGATTTATTTATATATGCATACAAGAACTGGGGTATAGGCTAGAGGAGCAGGGGGTAGCAGATTCACCAGAGAGAGCGTGTGGTGAACAGAACAGGAGGATCTACTGAAGTACACTGCTGAGGGGAGCAGCAGGGCGAGGCAGAAGAGGTCTGCTGTGCCATGTGGGTCCCCTCCCACAGAGGTGATAGCATGATACAGCTGAGCCTTAACCCCTAGGCCACCAGGGAGGCCCCTCCCAAGTCTCTCATTTGTTTACATCCCAGTAGGAATCCTAGCTCCCAGAAGATTACACAACCTTGATTTCTTGAACACCTGTTTTATTCTATTTCATGGTTTGGACTATCTTAATTCTTCTTAAGTCTGGACTATCTCTCTCTGTGGTTCTTTACTTGAAAACTACCAAATTCTTGCTTCCGGATTTAGCTCATCTGTCCATGGAAACCCAGCATGAGTCCAATTAGAGTCCCCATAACATGAATCACACTTTTTCTTGGTGGTTCTCCTTGGAAAGAGGTATTTGTTATAATTATTTGGGGAAACTTTCAAACAATTGACAACCTCCCTGTCCTGTAGAGCACTTCATAAATCTCAGGTGATGAGTGTGCATACCACTGCTTTGCTTTATGTAGGATGGCTCCTTAGCTGAGGACTTATTATCCACATCATTATAACTGTGCCACTTTATAGTGAAATAGAATATTACTAATAAATTGACCACTTGTACAACTAGCTTCCTCAATCAGACCTCTGTGATTAATAGTAGTGCCTGCCTATTTGGTGGTATGTCCTGGACAATCTTGTTGAGTTTTGGATGAAAATTCAGTGCAAAGTGATTATAATACAAACATAAAAAAACAGATAATTTCATGAAGTGGGTGAAACTGATGCTGGGAAACTCTACATCAAAAGCAAGATAAATGGGTATTGGCCAGTGAAGGCTAGATAATTAAAGGAGAATAAAAAAAAGATAATTAATGGCATGGTACTAGAGAAAATGATTTGAAGAGAACTGGTGACACTTGTGTTTATTTGTTTGCTTTTTCAATAACTCCCTTATGATTGATCCTGCTATGAAAATCCAGCAGGAAGTGAAAGGTATGACATTATGCTCTTATATAATTTGCTGGTAGGATTATGCCCTTATCCTCCATCGACACATGTAACTCTGTTGAATCAGTACATTGTGTAAGTGTAAACTACCTTCTGTAAAATAAAACAAATTTGTTTCCGGGTGGTTAGCTTCATTCTTTAGCATAAAAACTTAATTTTTTAGAGCTCTGTTTTTTTGAGGTTTTGACTAATTTATAAGTTATTTTCTGGTATCAGTTTTGTTCATATAGTAAGGAACTCCTGTTGTTAGTTATGCAGGTATCTAAATGTATTACTAGCTATAAGCGCCTTGCAAATATAAACCAATCCTATATCCATGGTATTCAGTCAGTATTCGAGGCAGATTGAATGAATTGAAAGCTAGTTAAAATTAAAAGTGAATATGAAATTTGAGTTGTTTTCTTTTGCTTAGAAGGATACTTGTAATCGTTCTATGTTTCCTGTTTAACTCCTCATGATCAGGTTCCAGTCTATGTTCTGAATGCTCATGTCCTCCCTCCCCGCCCCTTCAAATTTTGAAATCCTGCAGTCCTATATGATGGTATCAGAAGGTGAACATTTGGGAGGTGCTTAGATTTAGAGGGAGGGCCCCTTATCAATGAGATTAGTGCCTTGTGAAAAAGACTGCTGAGACAGCCTCAGGAACTTCTCCATGAGGACAGAGAGAGAAGGCACTGGCTATGAGAGAGAAAAGAGTGTGCCTACCCCCTTCTCCCTCCCTCCCCTCATTCCTATATACCATTCAGTATCCCATCCTTAATCAGAAGAGAAGCATAAGAAGTTATGCCTTAGAAATGCATATTTTTTTGATTTACTATTTGATTTCTTGTGGTGTTACAGAACTTGATGACATTTTTATTTATTTGTCCTGTAGAGGAGTTGGTGATGTGTCCTTCATATTGCATCATTTTAGGAGACTCACAATGATTATTAAAACACTCTCTAGGGTGTTAAGGAAGTCTGATCTGCACATTATAGTTTTCCATCTTTCATCAAATAGCTTTATCCATTAATGATTCTGGCTGAATCTACACCTTTCTTTGGAGTATTTTAGGATTTTTCTTATTCTATCATTCTTTTCAGATCTTTTTGATAACAAGAATGCCCCCTCATCAGTTGTGGCAACTTGGCTGGCCTTAAATGCTGAAGACTTAGTTCCCTATTTTTAATCAGTAACTTTTAAGAAATTGATATCCTAGATCTTTTTGAAGAGTTTAATAAGTATTTTTTTCTTGTTAGGATTTTATTTTTTATTTGTGGCTAGAAATGCAAACAGTTTTAAAATATATTAATGCATTTCAATCAATTGCATTAACTGTTACTTTAGTTAAAATTGTTTCATCTTTCGCCAGTGGAAGAGAACTGGCATCCAACATTGGCTTTGGTTTCCTCTTAATATTCCTTAGGATTCCTATAAATCTTTGATAACTTCTTTGCTTTCTGGTATGACAAAATATTCCAGACCCATCTAGTAGATTTCTTCTTCAGGACTATGAGTCAGCCCTTTTAGCAGGGGATGGTATTTACACTTGCTAGTGAAACTACACTTGCCAGTCATGGTGTGTTAACTGCTATTGGCTGTCACTTCTTCTATACTTTTATAGTGGACACATAGACAAAACATATATTTTTTTAAAATACTGTTAAATTTGAACCATAAATAGCAAACTTTTTAACTTATTTTCACTTTATATTTAAAGTTTTTTTTTTTAATTTGTGGTCTTGTTTCCTTATATTAACATAATTCTCTTCCTCATCATTATACATTATATATCGGATAGTTTCAAATGGTTGGTATTAATTTCATAACTATAAATTCACTGCTGAAGTTTAATATTTCTTTGCAGAAATCTATTTTTCTTTAGATTTATGTCCCCTAAATTAGCATAGTCAAAATAGTATTTTAAAGACATTTGAAATATTGTCTTTATAACACTGTTATTAACTTGGTCTATAGGTAGATTCATTAATATACTTATTATGTTTTGAATATGTGAAATATATATTTCCAAAGTCAATTCCATATAACAAGATACATTTAAGGAAGTATATTTCCATTTCGCTTTCTCATCCATCCTTTTATTTTCCATGCTCATTCATTTTAGTTTGTCCTGTTAAGAGTTTACTTTTGCAAAAGTAAGAGTATGTGCATGTGCAATTTTTCCTTACACAAAAGACTACATAGTATACATACTTTAAATAAATTTATAGTTTTTAGCAATATGTCTTAGAAATTACTCCAAATAGAACATAGATTTTTAAAAATTTTTTTAAATATAAATTATTTTTATAAATAAATTATACTCCATTTTGCAGCTATATCACATATTTAATCAGTCTCTTTGTGATGTACATTTGGGCTGATTTCAATTTGTGTTATTAGAAGTAGTGCTTTAGAGAATAAACTTACTATTTTGAGAGCCGGTCTTTAAAGTAGATTCTAAGGGGTGGGGTTGCAAGACCAAGGAAAATACGAAGATAAGCTTTGTTAGGTATTGTCCAATCCTGCACAGTTATATCCTTATACACTCCACCATCAGTGTGTAAGTGCTCCTGTTTCTCCACATCCTCCCCAACTGAGATTGATGTCAAACTTTTGGATTTTTATCAATGTTATCAGAAAGAAGTGACATCTCAGTGTATTTTCTCTCACTCTAAGGGAGGCAAACCATGTTTGCATGTTTCATATACCAACAGAGAATGTTGTATAACTTTTGGATGTTGGTTTTTTTTTTTTTTTTCTGAATAAAGCACTTAATCAAACTTACCATGTGACTTGCCAATTGGGAACTCAATTTTATTTTTAGGGAGCATGAAACTAAAAAATAGAGGATGCCTTCCAAGTTCCCTTTTTCCATAATTAAACTATGGGGCTCTCTCAGATAACTTAATCTCTCATTGCAGTTGGCAGTGCACGAGAAGAAATTCCTTATCAAGGCCACTGCCACCAAGGTCCAGGGGAAGTAAACAGTATCCAGTGGTTTGGGGGCAGAAGAAAGTGTAGGGAGACTGCAGCTGGGATAGAGCATAACATTTTGCAAATCAACACATGGGAAAGTAATTAAAACATTACCTTCAGTTTCATAAAACTGAGCTAAGTGAAACAAGATTCAAGCCCTGTTCCACAGTGTAAACCTATTCAAACATGGGTTGTAATGGGAACAAGAACTTCCAAAAACTCAGTTGTACAATCATTAACAACATCAGGATCTCCTACATACTAAGAAAAAAAGAACACACTTTATGCAAATTGTAGTGAATATAGATGGAACAAAAATTCAGTGTTTACCTTGTGAAGAATCTTTTTCAGAATTCTTCACTGTGGTAGTAGGTTATACAAGACAAAGGTGAATTTCTTTTTGATATTAAAATTATATTTCTTATAAGGCTTTAAGTATCTGATAACATCATCAATCTAGCTTCCAGTGTTTTTTTTGGTGTGATATATTAAACTTCACTGGAAATCTAAGGGCAAAATTTAACTAGAAAAAGAAAGAAATTTTTATTTTGTTTTTAAATATATCTAAGTCAGAAGCTTCCACACACTCACAAATAACTTGCTAAATTTATCTCTTGACGTACTGGTAACCTTACTGGACATTGAGATAACCACCGGTCAGTTTCTGTGTGTCAAAATTTGATCCTGTCCTTTATTTTTCGTGGGATCAAGAATAATTGCACTGACCCGTCTATAACTTATATAACAATTAGGATATAAACCAGCCCTTGGCAGGGAATTTGACCTTGAGATTGGCTTAGAAAGAGGAAAAGAGAAATGTTAGATGTGCGAGTTCTAGAAGGCATTATGATCCCGAGGACATGGATGTATTTCCAGATAAATAGAAATTGCAGTAACTAAGCAGAGATGAGAGTGGGTTGCCAGGGACTTAAAGACAGGCTTACAGCTCCACTTTATATCAACCACTACTTAATAAGCACTGGGACTGGAAAAGCCTGGCAAACTAGAGGAACTCAATAAATATTTGTTAAATGAGTAAATGGGTGTGAAACTCTGGAGTAGACTACACAGGAGATAAAATCTAGCACTGAATTTATTTTTCTCACATGTATAGTGTATTCATATTCCATTTTTATGACTTGCCAGTTGATTTATTCCATTTCCCTTTGAAATTTTATATTAAGATGCACTTCCTCAAGTACATTTCCTGATGGATTCCATGAGACAAACAGAATCCATTAGCTACCATGTAATCTTCAGTCTTTATTGCTCTTTATTTTAAAGAGTGAATTTATAATAATATAAAGTTGTCTGAACATTATATAAATTCTGAATATGTTACAGGTGATGTGGGATGACACAGTGTATAGCAAGAAATAATTTTCCATCAGTGTGAAGTTCTGTAGTTGGGGAGAGCTTGTGTAACAGAATCGAGTGACTTAATAGCACGTATTGTCTCAGATTTGGAAACCAGAGTTGAATATTAAAGTGTTGACAAAGCCATGCTCCCTCTGAAGTTACTATGGAGGTTTCAGTCCTTTCCCCTAGCTGCTGGTAGTTCCTTGATTCTCTCTATCCCCAAATTTTCCCTTTGTAAAAGATCAGTTGTATTGAATTAGGACCCACCCTAAAGACCTCATCTTAACTAAAACACACAGTAATGTTTGCTTGTTTATTTTTTGTTTTGTTTTGTTTTTTTATAATAAGGTCATATTATAAGGTTCTGGGAATTGGGACTTCAATATATGAAATTTTATAGTGTTACCATTCAACTTATAACAGAGACCGTCATGGGAAGATTATTAATGGAGGTCAATAATTGTCATTAAATGCATGAGTACAGTCTTAGTGTAGGGTAAATGAAGGTTATCAGGTTTTTCTGTCCTACTGCCACTAGCATTAATGATAGAACACTGTGGTCCTGCACACATGCCTGATGGCGGCATCTGGAATGGGGTGTGGGCATGTGTTGGTGGGCACACCTGCGCTGAGACACTGGACATATAAGGGCAGCATCACGGGGACTCCACGAGCAGCACAAGGAGTAGAAGTAAAGGAGAAGAAGGAGATGTAGCTGCAGAGAAGAGACAGGAGAGACCAGAGAACCCAGAGAGAGTGAAGATTCACCGAGGGCTAGGAGGCCTGCCAGCCTCTTGGCCCTCTGTACCCTCTGTCTGCTGTGTACCTGGTCGCCGCTGATGCAGAAAGACTAATAAGAGCCTGAAAGTCATCAATGGCTCCAAGACTTCTCCTTTACCCATCTGCCCAGATCATAGAGAAACTGCCCCATACTTTCCTGCCCATAGGAAGTAAGGTTGATGGATCTTATTTTGGGATTGATAGAACCATAATCTTTTCATTGTCATGTGAGGACATGGTCAAAGAATCCTGTCAACATGAGAAATTTAGGAGTTAAAAACTACTTTTTTTTTTTATTCCAGAGGAAGCCTTTTGCAAGTGTATTGATAAGAATAAGAAGTATATGTACTTGGCCTTAAAGGCATTATCTTGTTGGAGTACCTGAACATTTTCATCAGCTTATAAGGCAACAGTGACTTATAGTAAATAATACTCCTGTGATTATACAAGGGAAAAAGGGTAATATTTAGAGAATGTCACAATGGTAAGAACTTCAAAGTAAGGAGAGACTGACTTCCTAAATGGCAGTTAGGTGACAGGCAAACCAGTGAAATAACCCTTTACTGCTAAAAGTTATTTTAAAAAAATCCTACTTAAAGTCTCTGAAAATTTTCCTAAGGGACTATATTGAATGGATAAACAGCTATTGAAAAATGAAACTATTAAATAGCTGTAAGAAAAGTAAGACAATACAACACATGAGCCAACACCCACAGTCATTATTCTTCCTCTTTCCCAGTTCAGTGTGACAGAAGTCCTGGGTATGGGTATAGCTAAGAAGATGGGGCTCTCTCCCCTTTAGCCTCTCAGTTCAGAGTTATAGTTCACCCTGTGGGAAGCAGGCTATAAGCATCACTCATCACCCTCAGCTTCTTAATGTTGCTAAAGCGCTAGTCTAGGTGGGTGTAGACACATGGATGCAGGGCTTCTTTTCATACTGAAACCCCTACTTGGAGACTCAGCTCTAGTCCAAATACAATTAGCTGAGAATACAGGGTCCTGTTTACCCTGATGTAACGTACTCATATGACAGAAGCTGCATGCTGGGGGAGTGCAAGCTGAGAAGACCAGAATCTACCATCCTTATCCAAAGTACTTATGAAAGAGCATGGTATTGTTCTGAGACAATGGGGGTGCTGTCCCAGCTTGGCCCCCAACACAGGCACAAAGACTATTCCTAGGGGCTGAGGCCAGCTTTAAGAATTGAGAATTCTTGAAGAATTATCTCTGCCTGGAAAGTGTGAAAGTTCTTGACCAAGGCTAAAATGGAGATCTTGATAGTTAGCAATTAAGAATGATCCATGATACTTAGAGCAAGAATGAAATGGGAGATCAACTAGAAGCTTAACAGAGAGAAACAAATAGTTGACATGAGCCTTCCTGGGGTCAGAGCAGCCTCAAAGATTGGTAGCGCTCCACCTTTACAAGGGGTACTACTTCAATAGGATCAGACAATAGGGTGATATATGCTACAGGTTGTCAAAAACAACAGAGCATCAGCTAGTAATTAGTGGAGGTTAAAGGCCAAGTATGAAATCAACTAAGGCAGGTAGGTGAGGCTTAATGGAGAGATCAGGGAAAGAGACAAAGAGAGCCCATATAAAGTTTTTAACTGCCAAATTAAGACCAAAAGTTGAAGTCTCTGAGACTTCATGTATGTTACGCAACATGTAATGTTGTTGGTAAGATATTTGGAATATGGTACTTGTTGGATCTGGATTTATTTCAAATTGAGGATCTAGGATCTATAATACATATTATGAAGTTTTGTCTGAGAAAAGAGTTGAAAATGTTTTAAAACAAAATAAGTATGTAAGAGCCCTAGCCATTAAAAATGAAGGCCATTCATTTCAATGGTTTGTACTTCTACCTACCACTAGAAATACAGGGGTCCAGAGATTTTCCTATTTATTAGCTTGCATACTTATCTCCTCTCTGTTACTTCCTCCGATGACATATAAAAGCCAGATTGCAAAGGCAACATGAATGCAATCACCTTCATTTCCATTTTGGCAGTAGTGGCTAGGATTTCAACAGTACAGAAACTTCTTATTGAATCAACAATTAGGAAAGTGTGAATACATATTGCAAAGATGTCACTCTGGCTGGCCATTATTTGAATGAATGCCTTTTGATTCAGTCATATCCAGACCATTAGGTGGGATTTTTATAAAAAGACTCTAATCAGTACTTTGTGAGGTGTGCTAATTGGTGACTGGAGAAAAGCAGCCTGGATGAGAGATGGGAGCCAGAACTCCCCTTGCAGGAACTGTCAGGCTTCCCTGCAACCTGTGTAGAGGTCTCCCATGGAGTGTGGCTCTTGGGACAGCTCAGTAAAGGAGATGAAGGAAAGAAAAGCCCAGTAGGTTTGTAGTGAGTAGTGATACAATACAGAAAGGGTCCCTATGGATTTGTATGTTACTAAATTTGGCATCATGGACATTTCAGCTCATGTTGGTGATTATTTGCACTTTTCTTGTCCTGTAAAATGAATAAGCATTTTGATATCTTGAAATTTCATAGGCATGAGTGTATTCTATTTCAGATAGATGCCCTGTGTTCAAAATCTCTTTAAATACACTTTATATAAAATGATTTTAAAAGAATGTTAAAATATACCTATGAAATATCTAAGCAATTAGTGGAGAAAAATAAAGGCAGCATGCAGAATTTGAAGGCATTAAGTATACATTTTTTTCCTATTAAGTTCATTACCAGTTCTTTCTACTGAACAACAGAATATCTCTTGTTGCTCTTTCTAATGGGGTTAGCATAATATACACATAAGTGAGGCTAAGTACTTTCTAAAAGGTGAAACTAAAAATGGGCTAATTTTTAAATAAATATACCAAATGCACACATTAAAGCTAGAATTATTGATGTTTCCAAGTAATTTTCTTGTTTTACTTTGCTTAACATTCTTTAGAAATTATTTCACTCAGCAAATATTTATTGAGTATTTATTATATGCTAGCTACTTGGTAAAATCTAAATCAAAGACAAATAAAACATGATTCTTGACTTCATGAAACATACCGTTTGGTGTGGAAGGGAAAGAAAGATACCTGTGAGTTCCTCGTTTGGATGTGTTTTAAGTTGAGAGTCAGAGATAGCGTCATAAGGCATTTTATCTTAACAAGTACTGAAAGGGGATTTTGTCAGACTAAAATGGAAAGGGATCAGGGTTGAGGCCTAGTGAATGAAGGGTCATTGAAAATTCCTAGACAGAGTGTTGAAGCCAGTTTGCTGGCTTCGGGTGGGAGGCAAGTCCCTATCCAAATGGGTGTAATGGGAAATGCTGGAAGACTTGGCCAGACTGTGAGCAGAGCTTTGGGGTAGAAAGTCCTCCTCTCCAATAACACATTTATTTCTTTATAATTGTAAAGTTTAATTGACCCTAGAGCATACTGCAAATTTGGAGCATTCTTTACCAGACTTAATTTTGTGATGTTTTTCAACCTTTTCCAAAAATCACACTTACTTTCTAAATAAAAGTAATATACTTTTTGTTGTATTAATAGAATTCATAGTATCAGTCACAGTCACAAAGGTAATTCTCGAAGATGAGTCCTCGATATATTTTTAGCCACGACAGTAATAAGTTCCCTGTGGAGTCTGCTCTGAGGGTGAGTAAAATTATTTGAAATTTGTATGTTGGGTGTAGCTACTAAAGAGTCAGACTTAGAACCTTAGAAATACCCTTCACGTGGGTTGGTAGGTGCTTTCTGAGGCACCATGCAGTCACGAGGTGCTACTGACTTCAACTGCTTTTCTTCACAGCCTATATTTGCTGTCACTCTGTCTAATTCCCTGTTTACTAATTTGTAGGTAAATGTCTCCAAGGTGTTCCCCTGTCCCTTACTATTTGCAGGAATCTTTCTCCTCTAATCAGAATAAACTTCACTCCTTTAGTCTTTCTAGCCAATGGTCCGGTAAAAGACAACAAAGGAAAAACACCTGCAATTGCCAGTTTGCCTTCAACCTTTGGCTATTATTTTTCCCCTTGGTAAAAATAGTTCAACAGTTCAAATAGTGAGTAACAGGTTACTATTTCTACAACTTTTTTGTTCTGATCCTGCAGCCATTCT
Organism: Galemys pyrenaicus; assembly: GCA_019455555.1. Lineage (NCBI taxonomy): Eukaryota > Metazoa > Chordata > Mammalia > Eulipotyphla > Talpidae > Galemys > Galemys pyrenaicus. Next base: position 1,005,006 of record JAGFMF010011524.1, read on the forward strand.
TACACTAAACAAGATCTGATGAGCTAAACATAGTAACTAAGACAACATTTTAAAAAACTCACTTGATACTTAAATTTTTCTCCCTGTTCATTTAATCTTTCCTCCAGAAAAGAAGAAAAAGTATTTTGTTAAATGATTTTTCTCATGTCTCTTTTTTCCTGAAGCAAGACTTAACCTTCAACTTGCTCTCCAAGCTTAAACCCTCAATTTCTCATGATCAACCCTACTCACTCCAATTTGTTGATCCCTTTGTCCTCTGCTTTGACATATATTGTTTCCTACGATGGAATACTATTCAGCAATCAAAAAAGATAAACTAGAGTCATTCATAGGAAAATGGATGGAGCTGGAAGGGATTATGCTCAGCAAAATAAGTCAGAAGGCAAAAGAAAAATACCAGATGGTTTCCCCCTAGGAGGAATACAAGGGAACCAAATAAGGATCAAGGAAAAGAATAACAACAACAATAACAATAATAAAAACACAACAAAAACAAAAAGACAAGGACAAATTGGGGACACTTGGTGGGGATAGGGGAGGGAGAGGTTTGAGGGCAGATAATAGCCCAAGGGACTGAGATAATGGTGCACTTGTGAAATGGTGATGGGGAAAACAATTGATGTCAAATATATATAAATAAAAAAAAAATAAAAGAAGGAACCCAGTCCAAAATAAATAAATAAAAGTTCAATATTACACTTTCTGATGTCATATTCTGCATGTCCAAAAATGTTGTGGTAATACCAAAGATAATTTGCAAGGGAGATTTGTGAATTAGGACTAAAAATTTTCACTTAACTCCTCATCTCACACATTACATATTGAAATATAAACTATAATGTTTATGGGTAAATGTGGTTGTTGAAGGGGTTATATGTGTTGGGTCTGGAGCCATATTGCCTAAATTTGAATCCTTGTTATGATCTTCTTATGGCCTTAGACAATTTTTCTCCTCCTCTGTTTCCTTACTGACATTAGGATAATAAAGTAGCTACTGGATTTTCTCATTACATTCAGATATAAAATTGTGTTAATACTAGAATTTTAAAAGTCACTGGGAGGATTAAATGAAATTAATAATTAGCAATTAAAATACTGTTCTAATTATGAGGAAATAGGAATCATTTTAGAAGTGTTAACTATTTAGAACTCATCCTAGCTAATTTCAAACTAAAGCACCAATTCACATACAATGAAAATTAGTCATACCAAAAAAATCAAAAACCCAGACCAAAAATTCCCGCTCTTTTAAATGCTCAGAATGACTAAACTAAGAAGTCTTGATTAAGTGATTTACTCTTTTTGTTTCTCTCAGGAACTTCAGCAGTCCCTGTTAACTCTTTGCAATGTGGACTGAGGATCAAAAGTGTGCCTGAGACTTGAGATACGTAAAACCTCTTCATGTCAGAGTTGTAGCCAGGCAGAGCCAAGGCTGGGTGAGTACAGTTGTTCTTTTGGTCTCTTTAGTTTTGAGCACTTGTGTTTTCATCCACTCACTCTACATTTGCTGTGGTCTGTGGTGTACATGTCTATACTCTGTCTCGCCCCATCATCAGGCTTCCACTGGAATATTTGAGAAATTAACAAGACCATGTACTTAAAAGCCTGAGTAATAATTAGAAAAAAGATACTAAGAGATCCAACCTTAATAAATGGAACTTCACTCCAGAAAACAAGCTGATATCACTTGGTATTAGCTGGCACCCACACAACAGTCTATAATAGCCAATGAAATCAATACCCAGTTGAAATCTTCAAGAATCCAAGTTTTGACCTTCCAAATGCCCTACCCTTATCTTTCATTTAATGGCTTCTCTGCAGCTCTCTTGGCAACGTTAAGAATCACCTGATTACCTTTATTGCTATAAAATCTAAAATAAACCACTTCAGCTATATCAGCCAAAATATATCATCCCTCAGTAACTCAGTATCATATTTTATTCTGCTTCTCAAAACCTAGTAGCTAGCATTTTATTCTTTGGAACACATTCATAACTGGTTTTATAAAGTGGTTATGTGAAAATAAATGCTACCACTTTGTGTAATAGTGTCATGTTCAAAGTGATCTTGTTCTAGGTCACTGACTATTTCATTCATTACTGTGTATTCCTGTTGAAATAGTGTTAAATGCAAGTCATACTTTGAGTTCTGCTAAAATATCAAACTTCAGAATCAGACAAACAATGGTTGCTTTTTTTGACCATTTAGGATGAGAAAAATTGACAAAGGCACCTCCAATCATAAAGTTATAAACATTTCAAGAACAAGTCTTACTTTTAATGTATTGAGATTTTGCATCAGTTTTTGAGGAGTTTTATAATGGAAATACAATATGACTGGAAGATAAGAAGCAGGTCACTATCTGGCTCTGATCTGACTTTTCCCTTCAGTCCAGGTGTTTAACCTTCTGTGTCTCAGTTCCCCATTTGGAAAATAGGCATAAATATATAGTTGTACCAGTGGGAGAGAGGAAGTAGCATAATAGAGGATGAAATACTTTGGTATTGATGTCATATATTTGTTTATTAATGGAAAGTCTACCTAACTTGAAAGCCTGTTAAATATCTACCAAGCAGTAATTTTTGAAAGTTAAGATATCTTATTATTGATTCCAAAATGTTTCCTTTCAACAAAAATTAAATATTTTCTGCTTAAGAGCAAAGGCAAAGGAAAATCATTTGGAACTAATAATAAAATGGTGAACCAACAAAACTGATATCTGACCTATATTGTATTCAGATAATTTTCTTCCTAAAGTAGAAATAATCACCCCTTATCAACATGTTGAACAAATTTAAATTTTTAAATGTTTGGTTTTATTGTTATGTGTATGTATTAAATATACTGCTAAGCATTTTGTATTGGATATTCAACACATCAGTACTTAATTTACTTCTGGATGTGAAATGGTTTTAAAGTATAATGGCTACCATAATATGAAATTAACCCCCAAAATGAGCAGTGTTCGTAAAATACCTTTTTAAGACTGAAATAAGTATGGCTTTATTATTTTGAATCTTAGATTTAGATGACCTAGTCTGATTTTTATCATCAAGTGCATAAATCACCTAGCAGTATCGTGTTGAAGATCTGCTATGTGAATATGAACCACATAGCAGTTGCTGGAGATACCTAAGATTCCTTTTGAAATAGTAGAGGAAATCCTGGGGGCACATGGGTGGCTGATTAGAGACTTGGATTCTCTTAGTATCCACTAAGTTGTACAGATAAAATTCAGTAGTAAAGCTCAGTATATCCCATAAAATACATAGAAGAAAATATCGGTAAAACACATGACATACATCTCAGTAGTATCTTTAAAGACTCATTCCCCCAAAAGCTAAGAGAGTTAATGAAAAAAAAAAAAAAAACAAAGCAAAGAAAGTTAATGAAAAGATAAATAGCCGGGATTACATCAAACTAAAAAGCTTCTGTACAACAAAAGAGATATTAACAAAAACAGAGACACCCTCCTGATTGGGAGAAAATTTTTGTGCTTCATACAACTGATAAGTGACTGATCACAAACACCTACAAAGAACTCACAAGACTCAACAAAAAGAAAGTAAACAATCCAGTCAAAAAATAGAAAGAAGATTTAAAAAGACACTTCTCCAAGAGGAACTGCAAATGGCCAACAGGTACATGAAAAAATATTCAACAACCCTTATAATCATGGAAATGCAAATCAAAACCACAATGAGATACCACCTTACACAGGTAAGAATGGCATACATTGAAAAAACAGGCAATAACAAATGTTGTCGAGGATGTAGAGAAAAAGGAATTTTCCTACAGTGCTGGTGGGAATGCAAACTGGGTCAACCACTATGGAAAGCTGTGTGGAGATTCCTCAAATTACTAAAAATGGAGCTACCATAAGACCCAGCAATTCCACTCCTAGGAATTTACCCAAAAGACTCGAAAACATTAATTCAAAAGGAAACCCTCACTCCTATGTTTATTTCAGCACTATTTATATAATAGATGAACTATGGAAGCAACCCAAATGCCCAAAAATAGATGACTGGAACAAGAAAATGTGGTATGTATACCCAATGGAATACTATTCAGCAATCAAAAGAAATAAACTCATGTCATTGCAGCAACATGGATGGAACTAGAAGGGATTATACTCAGTGAATTAAGCCAGAAGGAAAAAGAAAAATATCATATGGTTTCACTTATACTTGGAGGAGTATAGGGCAATCAAATAAGGGATCAGGGGAAAAATAATAGCAATAAATAAAAAAAATAAAAAATAAAAAAAATAAAAAATAAAAAATAATAGCAATAAATAAAAAAAATAAAAAATAAAGTGGATTTAAGTTGACACATAAATCCAAATGAGTGTGACTGATCACTAGTGGCTGGGAACTTGGTATCCTGTAATAAATCACTTACTAGTTCTATGAATAAATTAAACATATTAAAAATAACTTGGGAATGAGTAAAATAAGAAAACACAGCAGTTGAGAGTCCACCTAGATTGTATTGTATGTGTATGTTCCTTTCAGGATGTCCACATATGTAAAATAATGTCACAGAACACAGATTTAGTTTCCTTTCTCTTTCCACATTTAGGATAAACTAAGTGTTTATACTAACTTTGATTATTATAAGAATGGCTTTGTACTATTTTTACATGTTATCATAGACATTTTGCAAATTTTGTTATTAATCCTTACACTAATCTCTTAATGATAAGGGCCAGGGTAAGGAATGTGGACAAAGCACCTTCGAAGTAGCTTCTCTACACCAGTCTTGATTTTTTTCTTCCCAATGTGTCACCACACATTTGGTGCCCAGTGTCCCTGTAATTTAAGTATGTGCTGACATTTGATTATTCCCTTAGGATGCCAGTCATATTCGAGAGAATCTGATGCTGCCAGTGTCCTCAGCCAGACTCTCATCAGAATCAATGGAACAGGGAAGTAGCAGGCAGTGTTTCTGAGGACAGACGCTTTCCCTTTGAAACATGACCATGTCTTTAATTATGTTCATTAGAGTGCTAAGTGGAAGCACCAGAATTTTAATTTTGAGTTCATATTAAGTGCCAGGCACCATAATAAGTGTTCATAGTGCTTGTTGTAATACTTGAGATAGTTTCCAGTTTCAGATGGAACAAATCAGCCTCTGAGAGGTCAAGGTGTTTTCAGAGACTGATGCTCAACTTCAGAGTGCAAAGGATAGGTTCTCTGCAACCTTCCTGTGGGGTTTTGTCCCAGAGACCCACCACTGGATGTGCAAATAGCACTCTCAGGATGGAGGCTGAGGAATCTGTCAGGACCAACAGGAGGGCCTAAACACTGGAGCCTGAAACAAAACCAGAAATGGAAGAATGCATTCCAAATCTATCTATTCTCATTTGACACATAAATCCAAATGAGTGTGACTGATCACTAGTGGCTGGGAAATTTGCTGCAAAACCCCAGAGCATGTTTGTAATAATCACGTTTCCTATCTGTGCTCTGAGAAATGAAGTGGGAACCACCAACTAGCTTGGGACTTGGCCCACAGTAGGTACTCTATAAATACTTTTGGAAAGAATGGGGACAAGGACGTTTCTCTCTCCTTGATGCTGCAAACCAAAAGGGAATATTTCCTTGAAAACTGTTTGGTATGGTGATTAGCTGAGTCCTGGAAAGCATAGTTGTTTTTTTTTTTTTTTGGGTAATTTGGCAGAAGATATAAAATATCTGACAGCATTTGATGATAATTCAATAATTAGATGCTATCTTGATATTCAGAGAAAGTGAGAAACTGTGCTGATAGCCAGAGAGAGAGAGAGAGGGAGTATTGGTGCCAGACAAGACCTCTGAATCCCACACAGTCCCCTATCACTGGCTCCAAAATATCTTGCTTTATAAAGAATCTCCGAAATCCTATTCAACAAATAGTAAGTAAGGTTCTTTATAGAGACTCACCTGGGATAAGAGCATAACTTACACTGTTAGTCAAATGGAAGAGTATGATTGGATGGTAACTGTAGGATAGTTTACTCTTGCACAGTAAGGACAGCATTCCCTCAACATGATTCATTCAGGAACATTGTATTCCGTATGAAAAATGTAGACTGAAGTGAAAAAGATTATGCTGACCATTTGGTATGCTTTCTTTTTTAGATGAGAAAACTGAGTCTCACCCAAGGTGACATGATAACTACTTGGACTACTTAGAAGAGGCAAGAATTGAACTGACTGACCCTGATCCATTTACTTGCAAGAGTCTATTCTCTGTTGCTCTACCTCTTTAAATAAAATTTATTGTGAGCGTATCCAGGGTCTATGTGGAGTTCTGAGATGAATAATAAAATGCCTTTCAACTTAAGAAATTGAGTGTTACTGATGTCTATGAACCCCTTCCTCCCTCTGCCCTGTCTCCATGGGCCACCATCTTCCTGAATTTTAAGTTAATCATTACTTTGTTTTTTCTTCATAGTAGGCTACCTCTCTTGATTTGTAATATTTCTTTTATTACGAGAGCCAAATGTGCAGATGTTCCCTGAAGCACAAGGGGTATTTTATAGCTCTAATATAAGATCAGAGTTTTAAAGTCATAAAAATAGCCAATTAGGCTTCCAGATCAATCTTGCACTGCCCTCCATTAGTCACTGCCTCACTCTTTGGCTCTGAGAGGACACTGCCATCTCTGTCCATTATGAACTTGCTTTTTGGCATTTCCACATCTTTGATAATGTAAATTTATAAAATAATGAGTTCCTTTGGGGGATTTTTTATTTCCTTAAACCCCTTGCACTATTTTGTGCCCTACTCATTTTTATCTACTAGTGTTTCAAAAACAGAAAACAACAACAGTATTAGAGCTCCTCTCTTTCCAAGCACAAATACTGCTTATGGGTAAAAACAAAAATGTTATACTGAAACATTGTCAGTTTTAATTTCTATTCCCTTGTGAAGATGAAATCTGATTGGTACCATGGTAACATGTTGCCTTGAGCACCAATAGGTATTACTTGCACACAATCTCGCTCACAAATTCTCTTTATAAGCGTTAGGAGAGGTGTGATGTTCTCCTAGAACTCACTAAATTAAAAAAAGCTGAAGAAAATCTAATTAGTGTTTCCAGAAGTGCCTTTCTGGGGTCTGATGATATTAGCCTACTGTTTCTTTCTTCCCCTCCCCCCATACACAAGATGCAGGTACAGCCTGCAGATATCTGGGGAAAGGCCAAATGATTAGAGAAGGAAAGCAACACCAGGACATGCAGGAACAATAAAGTCACAGAATCCTGTTGCGACCCTTTGATTTTTGATTTTTCCTCCCTCTCTTTCTTTCTCTCTTATCCTCCCTTCCCTCTTGGATGGAAAAAGCAATGGTGTATTCCCAATTCCCTAAGTTCATTTGGTAGTGCAATGAAAAAACAGATACAGAGAGGTAGAAAATTATGCCACAGGTCAAAGTTATTAGGTGATGGAACCAAGAGTCCCAAGAAGATTTTCTGACTCTGAGCATTCTCTTCATTATGCTCCTTGAAGAGGAAGTCTCATTCTTTGGGTGGTGGTGGAGGTGGGCAGCAAGTGCCACTGTCATTAGGTATTATGACTTTCAAATTCTGTGTTACGGTTTGAGTAGTCTGTGTCTGTAATGCTAAGTGTGTGTGTGTGTGTGTGTGTGTAGGGCAAATGAAGACTGCTCAGGTTTTTGCACTGTTAGCCTCTGTGGTGATCACCTGCAGCCTTGAGTGGAGATGCTGCCTGGGAGAGTGGGCTCAGGGCTTGCATGCCTGATGGTGGACGCCTGGCATGTGGTGTGGACATGCATAAGTGGGCACACCTGAGCATGAAAGCTGAGTGTATAAGGGGGTGGCATCAACACAGAGGAGGGCAGAGTCACAGAGGATGGTGTGCGGTGGAGAGTAGCGGAGAGTGGCGAGAACAGCTTTGAGAAGATGAACAAAGACTAAGAAAGCCAAGAGAATAAAGATTTGCTGCCCCCCTTGCTTCTCTGCCTGAACTGCCCCTGGTTGCCTCACTACAAATGGTGTAGAAAGATCATTAAAATCCTGAAAAAGTCACTGAGGGCTCCAGGTCTCTACTTTACCTGTCTTCTGAATCAATAGAGAAACTCTTCTGTGTCTTGCTGACACTACAATGTGTGTGTGTGTGTGTGTGTATGTGAGTTGAGAAACAGAGATGGAAAAAATATAATTACTTATGATGATGATTCATTTATTACATTAATGTCATACACTGAACCGATGTCTTCTAACATAGGAAGATAAGAAGATATGGAAAACAAGGAAATAAAAAGTGTACAGTATGAGAGTGAAGTAATCAAGCTATTTTTGTTCACAGATGACAAAACTATCTATGTAGAAAATCTGGAATAATTGACAAAACCCTCATAAAACTAATAGTTGAAGATGGAAAGTTTGCAATCTAATATTCAAAAGTCAATTATATATCTATATATATATCAGCAGTGGACAAATAGAGTTTGTAATGAAAAGCACAATGTCATTCACATTAGCACCCCCATAATGGAACTGTTAGGTGGATATCTAAAAAAATGTATAAGATCTATAAGGTAACCTACAATGCTCTGTTAAAAGAAATTAAAGAACTAAATAAATGTAGAGAGATTCATGGTGATAAGCAGGAAGACTACCATATAAATGTCAGTTCTTCCCAATCCTATAGATACAGTGCAGTCCCATTCAAAATTCCAGTAGTTAATAGCCTAACCAAAAACTAGACAGAATAGCTAAATAGGAAATTCTCCAAAGGATAAATATAGATGGCCAACAAGCACATGAAAAAGTATTCATTACCACTTATCAGTAAAATGTGAGTCAAAACCATAATGACACACTACCTCACACCAGTGAGAATGGCTCATATCAAAAAGACCAGAAATAACAAGTATTGCTGAAGGTGTGGAGAGAAAGGAACACTCTTATTCTGTTGGTGGAAATGTAGATGGTCGAATCCTTATGACAAGCAGTGGGCAGTTTTCTTAAAAGACTAACTATGAAGCTGCCATATAACCAGCAATTCCACTCCTAAGCATCTATCCAAAGAACACAAAAACACATATTCAAAAGGAAACATGCACTGCTGTGTTCATTGCAGCACTATTTACAATAGCCAAGATATTGAAATAAACTAAGGGTCTAAAAAATATGAGTAGATCAAGAAAATATGGTGTCTATACAATGGAATACTATTCAGACATCAAAAAAGATAAATTCATGCCATTTGCAGCAACATGGGCAGAGCTGGGAGGGATTATGGTATGTGAAATAAGCAAGAAGGAGAAAGACAAATACTGGATATGTCACTAGAATGTGGAATATAGAGAAAACTATGAAAGGGTCAGACAAAGACAAATATTGAAACCAACCCTTGAAAGCTGACCATGGATCTGAGGCACCAGATTGGGGGTGGGAGAGAGACTGGTAAGGAAGTAGGAGAGCAGAGTGGACTATGGTGCACAACTCTGGGTGCTTTGGTGGTGGGTTGCTGGGGTGACAATACCTGAGCGGGGGGACCCTACGTGGTCAAAGCACTAACAATGTATAAAAACATCCTAGTAATTTTCAGAATTGATAAACGGATTCTGAAGTTTATAAGCAGAGGCACAGGACCCTGAATAGTCATTATGATTTTGAAAAAAAATTTGGAGGGCTGACAATATCCAACTTCAAGACTAACTATAAGGCACAGTAATCAAGTCACTGTGAAATTTTCCCAAAAAATATCAACAAATAGGTCAATGTAATGTAATAAAGAGGCCAGAAACAGATCTACCAAAATAAAGGCAACTGATCTTGGACAAAGGAACAAAGATAGTATTTTCTGGTGCTGGAGCAACTGGACTTTCACATACAAAAAAATTAATCTACACACAGACCTTTACCCCTGACAAAAATTAACATAGATCACAGAAGTAAATGTAAAATGCAAAACTATAACACATCAGAAGATAACAGAGGAGAAATATCTATGACTTTGGGTTTGGGATGATTTATTAGATGCAACACAAAAGGCATAGCACATGAACAAAAAAGGGTAAGTTGAACTACATTAAAACAGCAAATTTTTGCTCTGTCAAGAGAATAAGATGACAAGGCAGAATGGGAGAAAATATTTTCAAAAGACATATCTGATACAGGACTATTATAAGAAAAATAAGCAACCCAATTAAAAATGGGTCAAGGTTTCCTTTCTAAAGTTTTCCTGACAAGCTTTCCACTAACCTGAACTGTGCTGACCTAAGGCCCACCCCTTTTGCCTATTTAAGCGTGCTCTCCACTGAGCATAAAGGATACAACTCAAGTGCTTCTTGGGCTATGTAGAGTAAATGACTTGAGCAGGCTTTTTACACCACTAGGTTCGGTGGCTATCACCTGTGGCCTTGATCTTGTTAATGCGGAAGGTGCGTGGGTGTGGGGCACATGTGCCTGATTGTGGACACCTGGAGTATGGGTGCATGCACATCTGCAAGTGTGTACTCTTGTGCCAAGGAGGGAGGGGATGAAAAGGTGGTGTTACCCTGGGAGGGGAGGTTCAAGTTGCTGTCTCCCTGCTGGTTCCCTCTTATTAAAACCTGTAAAGATGATGCCAAGAGTTCCAAAATTTTCTTTTAAACTGTTAGAACTGATGGTGAACCAACCCAACCTGGGATGACTGCAAAAACAGTCTATAATCCCCCAGGTTGTTGTCCTGAACCCAAAATAAATGTTTATTGCAATTCTAAGAACAAAAATGAATCACTTTAGGAGACACCTCACCAAAGATATTCAGATTACAAGTAAGATTATGAAAATATCCTCCACATTATATATCATTAGGGAAATGCAAATTAGGAAAAAATGGGATACCATTACACATTTATTCGAATGGCTAAAATCCAAAGCATTGACAACATCAAATACTAGTGAGGAACTCTCATTCATTGCTGGTAGAAATATAAAATGGTACAGTTATTTTAGAAGATGGTTTGGTGGGGTTTTCTGCAAGCTAATCATAATCTTACCCTATGGCCCAGAAATTGCATCACTTGATATTGATGTAAATAATTTAAAAAAAAAGTCCACTCAAAAAACTCGCGCATGAATATTTATAGCCGTTTTATTCATAATTGCCAAAACTTGATGGTATCTAAATGTTCTTGAGTAGGTGCATGGATAAATTAAAATGTGGTATATCCATACAATGGAATACTTATTCAGTACTTAAAGGAAATGAGCTACCAAATTATGAAAAGATGTGGAGGAAACTTAAACACATATTATTAACTGAAAGAAGCCAGTCTGAAAGTTATATATACTGCATGATTCCAACTATATGACATTTTAGCACAGGCAAAACTATGGAGAGTGTTAAAAGATTAATGGTTGCCAGGAGTTGGAGAAGGAGCGCAAAGGACTTTTAGGCACTGAGATTATTTTGTATGATACTGTAATAATGACTATGCATAACTATTAATTAGTCCAAACCAGTAGACTATATTAAGGTCCACACTAGGGTTATAAATTAGTGAACCCTTAGGCAAACTACGAATTTTGGGTGATAATATGTCAGCATGGTTCATCAACTGCAACACAGGTCGAACTGGTGAGATGTGATAATGGGAGACACTTTACCTGTAGGTGAAAGGAGTACATAGTAAACCTCTGTAGCTACCACTCAATTTTGTTGAGTATCTAAAACTTCTCTAAATAATAAAATTAAAAAAATGAATATGATATGGCCCCCACATTTAGAACTATAAAAAATCTCAGTACTCATTGATATGAACGCTAATGAGCTTGTAGAAACAAAGATTACTTTTGATGTCTAATGATGAAGATATTTTTAGACTTTTTGAAAGAAAATGCATTTTTATCCATAAATATAAATGTTCTTCAAAAAATGTCAAGATTAAGCATAACCTGAGCTAAAATTAAAGGTCAGTGGACAGAGCAAAGCCTAAGTGGTGTTTGTTGAAGATTTCTGAGGTTTCAAAAACTCTCTGGGTCAGATCTGAGTTTAGGAGACAAGAGCACAACAAATGTAGTCAGTGTTGGCTCTGGAGAGCTAAGTAATCTAAGGACAAATGGAGAACTCTTGGGAGAGAGAATTTTAGTATCCAAGGGCAGGTAAAACAAATTCATGTTGGTTTACATCTATTAAAAGTAGAAATAAAATGTGAATTGTGAGGCTTCATTTCTTAGCAAATATGGGTGCAGATTCTCTCCCCTTTCTCCATTTGAGACAGGATGAAGGAAGTGATAAGATGGCACAGGTAGATCACTCAGCCCCTCGTATGCTGCACAGGAGATTCAGGCATTTTCCATGGTTTACTGGATTCTAACACAACCCTGTAATTAAATCACTTAATCATTATTGAGTCAGAGAAACTAATATTCAGTGTGATTAAGTAATACACTCATGGATGAAAGGTGAGTCAAAACATTCTTGATAGAATTTCTCCCCTTTACCCAGGGGATGAACTCAGAACCCTGAGGTTCTATAAGGTGGTCATGCTCTACCTGGTACTGGCTGAATCACACTACTTTGTGGTAACTGGTAGAGTTGAAGAGCAGGAACTGAATTTTAAAAAGACCTTGCTTTTGTTTTGCTTCTCCAGTCTAGCCTTTAAGTGTTCCTTTCTGTTTACCTGATATCTGTTTGCCTGATATTTTGTCTTAGTCATTATCACTAGTTTTGTTTTTCCCTTTATGAACTAGTAATTCTACCCTCAATAGCACCATTTCTTCTCTTTTAACTTGCATTCTTCTTTCCTAAACTTCACTCGGACACATTCTGATGTGTTTCACAGTAATGGCATCACTGTCAAATCTAACAGACTATTTTCAATTCTCTTCTTGACTCATCTCTTAAGGGAATTTCTTTGGGAGCAACTGTCTTGGCTGCCATATCACTGATTTTCTAGCCTTCTGACCCCCGTTATTTCCTTGTGCCTCACTGACTCATCTTGTATTCCAGATCCTGAGATGGTGATATCCCCCAGGGTTCTGTCCTTAGCTTTTTTTCTTGTCCACTAAGCTCTCCTTTATGTGATCTCTCGTAATTTTTTCCTCTCAACGTCACTCTGACATTGTGCATGGCGCCTTTCCCTTCTCTACAGATGGAGAGTGGCACTTTCTTCATTGGCTCTTGGTGGCCCTCTGGATTCACTTCTGTCACAGTAGTCAAAGGACAACCTTTATACTTACTAGCTCATGTTGCTCACCATTGATAGGCTGCAACCCTTCAAGGGTGAACAGTCTTAGTCATCTTCACTTCAGGGAAAATGGAGTTACTTAGGCTGTTTTTTGCCTCTCACCACTAGCCTCTCACCACTAGCCACCACCTACAGCCTTGTTTTCCTCCTCGGTCTCATTGCTCACTCTTGATTTCATGTTGGTGCAAAAGGATCTTGGGAGCATGAGTATGGGGTGCATGTGCCTATGATTACAGACACCTAGACTGAGAGATGACTATAGGAGAGAAGCCAGAGAGATCTCAGAGCTGGAAGGCTCAGTTGCTGCCAACCTCCCAGCCTCCCTGTCTGCTGATCTGCCTGTATCTGGTCTCTTGCTTCAGCATTAAACATCTTTTGAATCTGCTGAGGGCTCCAAGATCCATTTGCCCAAATCAACCATGAATCTGCCCTTCCATGTGCCTGGTTTCTCTTACATTCACCTTTTGTAGTATCCAAATCAGTGTGTGCGACTCACACACTGCCACTGTGTGTTTAAGGAGATGAATGTAAAACTTATAGAGGATTTCCTTCAGGTCCTAATGAAGGTACTGTAACCTCTCCTGGAGAGATGTCTTGTTGAGTCCTAAGCACAGGCACTTTATGGGACCCTGGAACTCCAGCATCACTTTCATTTCCCTCACTTCCTGTTTCCTGCAGCTAGCAATGCTACAGCACAGGTGCCTCATTCTCTCAGAGGTGCCTCATTCTCTCGTTTCAGGGCCCAGTCTCAATCTGCCTCCCAAGTATTCCTACATTCAAAAGCATTTCATTTGTTCTTTAAGGTCCAACAGTCTCTTTCACAAAATTTGCTAGCATACTTGAATTTGGAATTAATCTCTCGTGGTGTTGACAAAATATTTAAAAAATGAAATTCACATCAAGTGGTTTTCATAGCTGCTTCAATTTTTTATGTTGATTTTAAAAAATCTGTAATTTAAATAAAAATTTGTGTGCTCATTTACTTTTTTATTTATTCCAGAGGTCTTTGTTAAGGTTCTGTTCCCTCTTTAGGTCACACTGGGTGTGTTTTGGACATTTTTTGTGGCTTTTCACTGTGTTTCAGCTAACAAAGATCTACAAATAGCTGCCTCCATGGAAACCTCTACACTGGAAATGCCCACAGTTCAACTCTGCGTACAGAACATCATGCCCAAGTGTTTGCCCTGGAGTCTGAATTGGTACTGTTATGGATGTTTAAAGAGTTCTGAAGTGTGGTTAGTCTCACAGACTCAGACTTTTTCTACAGCTGAGTGGAAAGTTATGAAAATTTAGGCTCACAATAAAAGTGCTGACAAAACTTTAGCCAGGCAGCTTCAGCAGGCCCTGTCCTTCTGTAATCAGCCACTCATTGTGAGCTTTAAGCACAGACTCTCTATGTGGCTCTGTACTAAGGAACATTTATAAGCTGGTGAATCAGTCGCTCCTCTTTCCTCCTGCCTGCATCTGCCTCTGACCGTGTACAGGGTCTCCATCTCTCTCGTTGCATACATATGGGCATATGCATGAGCAATACATTAAGAAAAGGGGAGATGGGTTTGAATCATTCAACAGGAAATGATTCCAGTTTTTTATTCTTGACAAGTCATCAACAAAATATTAGCTTACATGCTAAGGAGGGCTTTAAAATTCAGTCTAACTCTAATTTGCTAAATTGATGCAAAATATATTTCTAGATTGGAATGTACAATGTATGATGGCAAAAGTTTGTCTCTAGAGAATGGAGTTAATAATGAAAAAACTCTTTAAATAGATGTGGGAACTTTCTTCCACCACACACCTAATTAAAATTGGGTCAGAAAATCTCAATCATGTGGCTTCCCCCCAAAAGAGTTTCTTGGGAAAATACCATTATAAGCCACTTATGCATTTTTTATAAAGCTGACCTCACCTGTCTTCCCCTGTCCCTGTTTAGCAATTGTTTTGATTACTATTCTCAGTAATTATTTTTTGTTGTTGTTTAGAAATAATTGTAGCAAGTCGGCAGTTAGTCAAAGTAAACACCTGTTCTGAGTTTGGCTAAATATCAGGCAAATATAAAATAAATATGGGTTTCTGACTACCTGAAAAGCAAAGTGCTGAAAAAAACACTACTGAAATTTGGGGAGTCTGGAAGTTGTCAAACAAGGAACCCATGAGGAAAGCAAAATAATGCTGAGTGTTTGGGGACACTGTCCACCTTTGCTTCTGTGTACTTCTCCTTCCAGACAGGAATGCCAAGCATGCTGCCTCTTTTCACAACTCACTTCTCTCCACAGTCATGTGTGTGCATTTAATTACACTATCTGTTCACCATCCCACACAACCCAGTTTACACACCCTGTGCCTGAACCAGAAGAGTACACACTTACATCTTAAAGGGAAGAAGAGAGAAGGTATACTGAGTGGGAAAATTCCAAGATTTTTGCTTGATTATTGAAGATAATTAAGTAGAACCTAAAAATAGTCAGGCCCCTTATTTCATATTATGTTCAAAATGATTCAGATTCAAAACTCTTTGCAGCTGTGTTGAGGGCTGATCTACCATACTGAGTTAATTTCAAGCACTTGAATCAATGATAAGCAAATGAAGCTTCTCTCTGTTCTTCTACGTATAAGTTGAGGTGGTGCCGTGACTCAGAGGCTGCTCAATGTCAAATACAGATTAATAATATCATCACCCATGACATTCATCAATACTCTGCCAATATTTTTCAATAGAGTGGTGCAAAATGGCCAATGTGCCATTCCAGGTTTGTAAGTTTCTTCTATCAAAGTTGTTGTTGATGATGAGTCTTTAAAACTGCAGATTGGCAGTTTACTATTTTATTGGCTTATTTATTGGTATTTCTAAATACCAAATAATGCAGAAACACAGGCTACAAAGTCAGAAGTATAGGAGAAAAGATTGCATTTCTTTTATCTTATTTATTTTTTAAATTAGATTTATTTAATTGTATTAGACATCATTTGTAGTCCCCAGGGAGTTCCCACCACCATTTCACCCATGCACCATCACCTAAGTTCCTTGTGCTCTTTTTTCCTTCATCCCCATCTTTGCCCTCTCCTCCCCATGATCCCTTGGGTTTATCTATGACCTTTTGATCTTGTTGAGTTTTTGTTTGTTTGGTTTTGGTTGTAATTGCCCATTTCCTTGAGCTTTCTCTTGTTTTTTTTTGTTTTGTTTTGTTTTCTTCTTTTTAATTTTTGTTGTGGTTGTTGTTGTGTTGTGCATTTCTTTTAAAGCGTATAAGCAAGGGTTTACCTGATGCTAGACAGCCCTTTCAAGTGTGAGGAATGAGTCGAATAATGTGCTATCAATAGCACCAACAATCCCTGCTTTGAAGAGACTCTTATCACCAGCATTATCTAACAGATATGGGCATGAACCAAACCTGTGACCTCCCCCTTCTGGTCAGTTTATATTGGTACCTTTTCCTTCTAGAACTTGACAAAATGTTAGGCATCATTTGTCACTCAATTCAAAG
The DNA here is from genome assembly GCA_019455555.1 of Galemys pyrenaicus. Classification (NCBI taxonomy): domain Eukaryota; kingdom Metazoa; phylum Chordata; class Mammalia; order Eulipotyphla; family Talpidae; genus Galemys; species Galemys pyrenaicus. The sequence goes on from JAGFMF010011524.1 coordinate 1,021,684, forward strand.
ACTAAATTTTCTTCATGAAAGCTTCCCTGATTCTTCCAGCATTCCCTGACATCTTCCTCTTCTAAACAGACACCATGACATTCCTGTTTCCTCTTCATTGTTTTCTATAAGAGAGCATACTATGTCACCAAAGGGCGTTAACATGGTCACTAGTAGTACATAATGTATTGAGTTGTAATCATTCTTCTCCTTTCTCTACCATTAGATTGAATTCTTTGAGAGCAGGGACTGTGACCTTTGTTTTCATATCAATCAGAACTAGCAGAGAGCTCTGTCACATAGCAGGGATTCATGATTCTTTTCATTCAACAAATACTCATTTATTGCCTACTATATGCTGAGCACTCTGTTTCCAACCTGCTGGGAAGGAATGTGTAGTAGCCTTAGGGTGCAAGCATCATCACTAGTATCACATCCATTTGTATAGGTTTTGCAGAACTTATCAGCACCTAAGAAAGGATAGTATCTTTCTTTAATTCCCATGCAGGGAACAATGTTAAATGCTATTGGATACATTTAATATACTTACAAATATCAAGCTAAATCACCACTGTCTAGTATACTAGCTGTTTTGTAATTTTTGTATGATTTAACTCTGTAAAAGAGCTGGCTCTTTATAAGTTTTATATGGTTTAGTTCTGTGCAAAATTTTTGCCACCTGTTTTGGGTAACCTATGGCTGCTTTCTTTATAATTTTGGTTCAAATCAAAAGTCCTTGATGAAGCTGTTCTTAAATTTTTGTTTCCTCTGTAATTGACCATTGTTGCTGATATAATAGATTTAATAATGTTTATAAAGATGTTTACATAGAACTAATTAAGGGAAAAAATTGGATACTTTTGGAATTAAGCCCTTCATATTTAGATGGATACTATTAAGAGCCTTTCCCCAAATCTCAGTCCTTGTCACATTTCTTGTTCTCACTGAGTTCTTGTGCACTTGGATCAGACATTGCATAATTCTTAAGAAATGTATTTAAAACCACCAACTTCACATCATGTACCAAAAGTCTAGTTACCCTTGAATCCACCAATTTTATTTGTGAGGAAAAAAAAAATCAAGGCTATCTGCAAAGATTTAGTTTTACATGTGTCTATCAAAGGATTATTATAGTTAATATAGATAATAACTCATGATTTTAAAAATACTGAATTAATTGAAAAGACAATACATATGTCGGTAAATTATGCAGTTGTTAGAAATGGCATAGAATTATATAGATTGTCATGGAAATATGTTCATGATGTATTGTCAAAAAAAGGAGGTTACAAACTAGCATCCATATTTTAATGAAACATATTAAAACATGAAATAAGTCAGTAAAGCTAAGCAACAAAATATAATCCCCAATTATTTCTCAGTGGCAGGATGTTTATTATTCCACAGTGGCAGGAAAGGGATTTTTTACTTTCTACTTTGTGCATATTTGCATTTTGTATTGTAACTTCAATAGCAGGTCTGATAGAGAACTGAAAGTTAATATTTTAAAATTCCAAATGTATAGGTGTTCTAAGTGTACAGTTACGGGGGGACGCTTGTGTTATGTATTTCATCTATATTATACTAGTTTACCATGAAATGTCAACTAGCAGTGTATTCTATCTAATCTGTGAGAAACCAAGAAAATAAAATAGATTGTGAGCATACTAAATATGTTCTAAAATTCTTTAGTTAAGCACTTTTTGAGTGCCTTCTATGTATCAGGCTTATTTCTTGCTTTCATGCAACTTGCTCTATAGCTCTCTGGGTGACAGAGAATAGTAATAGTAATAATAATAATACAGGTCCTCCCTCGTAGTGCAGTGGGTTAAGCAATGCACTATGAAGCAAACCTCAGCCACTGGGTCAGGGAGGGGACCCACGTGGGATAGTAGATCTCTCCTTCCTCGCCCACTGCTCCCCTCAGCAGTGTGTTTCAGTTTGCCTTTTCTGCTCCCCACTCTGTCTCTGGTGAATCCTCTCACCTCCCTGGACTCTGTCCTGTATCCTAGCTCTTGTATGCATAAACACATCTTTAAATAATAATAATAATAATAATACATATAGATGGATAAAATTTCAAGTGGCAATAGGGAGAATAACACAGAAGAAGAAGAAAGGGACAATCTATTGATGGGGGAAGGGGCGATGAATTTTAGATGTAATGTTTGAGCATGGTCTTGAATGAAGAGGATGAGCCTTGCGAACATCTGGGGGACTGAGGAGGCAAAGGACCAGCACATGCAAAGTTCTTAGTGAAGAAGTCAATGCGGTGAAGAAACAGAAGCGGCCAGTGCTGCAAGATGTGGGTGAATAAATGAGAGTGCAGAGAGATGGGACAGGACCAGACCAGGGGACTTTGACAACAGGTTTTATAATTGTGTAGTTTTCTATATATTTGTTATATTTAAAAATGTTTTAAATTTATAGAACAAAAACAGATATGGATTTAGGAAGTGAGGAAGGAGAGTATACGGACAAATCTTTCAAAAACTTTGTGAAGGAAAAGAAGGAAATAACATGGAAAAGGTGATGGTGGTCAAGTCTTCCCTTTAATGAAGGAGGCGTTACTACAGCTTTCGCGTGACGGTAATGAGCCGGCAGAAAGGGAACTTGATAATGCAGGAGAGAGGAAAGAGGATAATCTCATGGGTTAGATGCTTCAGTAAGTGAGAGGAGATAGAACTCATGGCAGAAGATGAGGGCTCAGTAGACAGAAGTACATATAATTTATCCTCTTTAAAGGGAGGGAAGCCAGGCAGAGGGCACGGAAGCAGGGAAAGTGGTGAAAAAATAATGGAGTTCACATATTTGCTTTTTTCCCCTCCAATTATACTTATTTAGGTAACGTTGATTAACATCATTGTATTTGTTTCAGGGGTTATGGGATCAAACTTCTATAAATGTACGACTTCACATAAAGTCCGCTGCCAAAGCCTTAATAATCCGCCATCATGCTCTGCTGGGCCCCTTCCCACTCCCTACACTCCCTGTTGGGTGCCTCAGTTTTGCAGTCAGGTATCAAGAGTTTGTTGTTGGTTTGATTTTTTCCGACCCTTTGTTTTGATTCTCTGCATTCTACATATAAGTGAAACCATCTGGTATTTATCTTTCTTCTGCTGACATTTTATTGCCTCTGTCTCCTCATTGAAAGGGATATGGAAAAGTGAGGACACAGGAGCAGGAAGGAAGTGTTTTCGGAGCAGGAGAGTGAATTTCAAGGAGAAATTAGGTTGGATTGCTAGATAAGACTAGTTAACCTCTTGAGACAAGTGATCATAAATTTAAGGCAAAACATATCAATTGCCAAATTCAGATACTTGACTTTTCTTCACATGACACAGTCACCATGATCTAAAGCTCATGTCTTTGTTTCATCCAATATAACATGTTTTACAGGCTTCCACTTCAAACTTTTACTCAGAACAAACTGGTTATCAAGTTTGTTCGCTGGAAGTAGGTGATAATAACAGAGCAGTATGGGGAATGTGTGTAGTTACCTCTTCCTGAGAGATGGAGCAGGAACTGCAGGTGTTTCCCTAACTCCCTGACCGCCTGACTTCCTGATAGGTTCTGCTGAGGAGGCATTGGCATGTGGTTAGAAGGTGGGAGGAGAGGCTTATTTTTGGCATCTGGCACAGATCAATGCTTGGGTTATTATCACTAGACTTCAAAAGCTCCTGCCTCTACTTCAGCTTCTTTGGGCTTGTCAAGACAGGGCCTGACCACAGCCCCATGGAAGGGGAAGCCCACTGGGACGCGGCCCTCGATAGTAGAATACATGCTGTGCTCTCTCTTAAGCCTGAATTGCTTCCCCAGATGGTGTCAGCAGCTGCTAAGATGGGTCCCTTTGGTCACTCTGCACTCCCGAGGCTATGCCCCTCCCTAGAGTTCTGAGCATCCCTTTTTGCTTCCTCCGGTCTTGAATGGAGAGTCTCCTTCCTTCAGTTAGGAAGGAATTCCTAACTTCCAGGAGCATCCACTTTCTGTCCTCAGTTTCTCAGGAACTTTGGAATGGATTCCTCACTATAAATTCCTTCTTTTTGAAATGCCTCCCACGATCTGCTTTCCTGGTCATGTGCTTTCCTGGTCGTCTGTGACACAGCATTGCAAAAACAAACAACACCAGCTGATGCTCGGATTGCCCAGCACACCACCCATGGTGGTTTGGGGACATTGGAGGTATGTGCATGCAGTTTGTGGCAAGCATGAGGTAAAGAAGGATGGGTGGCCACTTGCATGCTTCTGCTGCAGGAGAGCAAAGAGGCGGGCGTGCAGCTCTCCTGCTTCAGTGTCCTCAGGTGGTAAGAGCACTTCCCAGCCCAGACAGCAGTTGATAGGAGAGGGGCTGATGCTTGGGTGCCTAAATGGTAGGAAAATACCCTTGTTCTGGTCTGATCCACTTTTTGTCCCAAAGTTGTTGGAATAGAACTCACAGAAACAGTTCTCTTTTCACATGCATAGTTCATCCACTGATATGCTAATTAAGTGGTTACAATAACAAAGTTGTTAAAATTACAAAAAAACAAACCTCAAATAACTTTTCTTGAGTGTTGGGCTAAACTAGAAGAGACAACTATGCCCATGGACTAAAAGTAACTTGCTGATGTGAATGTTCAAAACACTAAGATTCTACAGAGGGAACAGAATACTGTTTGCATGGGGTTGGAGAAGAGACCTTTATAATATTCATCTGGCAGCTTTCCGGGTGAGATGGTTGGTGGACCTTGAGGTAGCATGTGACAAGCAAGATGGAACTGATCAGACAGGAGTGTCAGGGAGCGCATGGGCTAGGGGTCTTCAGATGTCTTCCAGCAGAGTCAGTAACTCAGTCAGAACCACACTTTAATGCACAAAAGATTGTCCAAGCAGAGGCAGTGGCCCCTCAGTGGGGGAAGGTGAAAGGGCTCCTCTGATTTTATATTATTCCATCGAGAAAATGGAACAGCTTGTTCAGAGCGCACCCAAATTAGGTGTTTCTAAATATGTTTTGTCATGTTGTTTATAATGTCACATTATAAACTTTTAATAAAAAGTGAACTTTTTTAGGTCAAATTTTGCAGAGTTTCACACACCATCATGTACACAATAGACATTCGATAAATGTGTTAATTAACTAGCAAAAATAGCAACCACAAAGTAGACAGCTCCAACAGGACATGGGACACAGTCCCACTCACAGACTGGCACTCCCACCAGCACTTCCCTTCCCTGCAGAAATCCAGAGGTGCAGCCAGGCACATGCAGAGACAGGCGCTTGGCAGAGGAGGAAGGATTTGGAACAGGAGGTAGCTGAGTTTCTTCTCTAAGCCAGGCACAGAGAAGTAGCTGGGCCTGCCTTTATCTGCATTACTCAGAAATTCAATTCCCCAAAAGCCACTGTGTTAGGTCATGAAAGTCCACATCAGGACAAAGGGGGGGTTTCTTCCAAGGAGGGGATGACTCAGTTATTCTGGTTAGTTGGAACTGTTTGTGGGGTGTTTAAGGAGATCCCCGACCCCCTTCAGTTCTGACTCCCTTAGTAGCTTTCCAGGATGCCAGGCAGGAAGAGTATTTTGAATCTTCTTCCAGTCAGCTTTCCTCTCTTCCTTTCACACCTCAACTGTTGGCAAAAAGGACAACACACGAGGTCTATGGATCTGAAAAAACTTGAGTCAGAGTAGGCGTAGGTATTTTTCCTAGTCAGCAAAGCTTTCCTGGGTGTAAGAATTGCAGGAAGGAAGGCCCTTTCCCCCCCAATACTGGCAAGGAAAGGTGAAATTGGAAATGAAGGGCTGCAACCATCGGAAAAAGTAGAAGGTGCTGGTGGCTGGGCACCCATATGCTCCCAGTGAAGGCTGGATTTCTTTTGTTTCACCTACATGATTCCTTACAAGTGAGATGGCCTAGCCAAACAAGATGGTGAGCTGGTAGGATTAAAAGATGCCCAATGTACTGTTTGAATAGGTGGATTCATTTACAGACTGGTAAATGACTTCCTCTTCTGGCACTGGCTCCTTGTACTCCAGCCTTTAATAATCCCTGTCTGACAGTTCCTGGTGAATTCTTTCTCCTAGAGTTTCCCTGAACCCATGTTTGTTGGTTTCTTTACGAGGCTGTATTATGTGGGCCTGCACACCTGGCCATCAGAGCCAGGGGACTGTGTTGCACACAGCCTGGGCTGAGGTTGACTCACACGCTCTGTGGAAGTTACATGGTGTACCTGATCCTGCACTGAATTCTCCAGACTGCTCCAAGGGGCATGCTTTTTGCCTCATGGAACATGGCACTAACCTATGCTGTTCCTGAGGAACCCCTGTGAACAATTGTTTGTATGTGAATCAGGATCTTTTCTGCCAACTGTGATGGACTTGGGCATATGTTGTGCCAGCATGCGTAGGGCAAGCTCACTGTCGATTCTGGAAGATGGAAAGGAGAGTCCTGGAGTCCTTGACAGATTTTTACAGGCCTTTAATATTGGAGCAGGGAACCAAGTACACAGGTACTCCAAGCAGGGAGGCTGGCAGGAAAGGAAGCAGGCACAGGCTGAAAAGGGGGGGCTGGGAGGCAGGCAGGCAACCAAACCTCCCAGCCCTCCCACGAATCCCTGTGCCTTCTCTGGCCTTTTTCTGGTCTCTTTCTCGCATTCTCTTAGTCTCATGTCATCTCATAGTCCTCGTCTTGTAATAGTAGTCTCGCCTCAGATTGACACTGCCTTTTTATCCCTTGACTCTTGGCACAGATGCCTGCCTTTACTCATGTGCATGCCCCATGCTCTCTGGGCCCAAGTGTCCATAATTACAGGTACATGTGCCCTGTGCTCAATCTCCCAAGTGCTTTTTGCAAAGGCCGCAGGTGGCAGCTGAAAGAGACTAGTTATGGGAAGGTGGGAAAAAGCTTGATCACTCCATTTACTCTACAGCATGCAACTAAAGTCCAGTGCTCAAAAAATACCAATCATAAAGCTAAAGTGATTTTAGAGGTCCCCTATCCATGCCTGCTCATTTTATAGGTTCTCAGGATCATCTAAAAGGCCAGGGGTGTGTGTGTGGGGGGGTTAACTTCTGTCTAAAGAAGGTAGCAGTGAGCCATAAATGCTTTTATACCATTTACATGGAATCAAACCAAGGTGCTACACGGTTTTACGATGTTGCTTGAAATTAGGTCTGCAGGCCTTAGATCTTTAACACTGAGAGCTGTGTTCTACGTGGAAGCTAAAGGTATTGCCCATCTCTGCTTATGGGGCAGTCCTCCTCCCTCCCTCCCTTCCTGAACACGACCTTCTGTGCACCTCATTAAAAACAATCAGGTCAACCTAGTGGGCCCAGTCCTCATCTTCTGCTCAGTGACTCATATTGATGTTAATAACTTTGGATCACCCTGCCTTTTGAGCACCTTGGGGGTGATACAGAACATACCAGACTTTCCCTATGGACTTCTGATTTTGACAGCAAGGTTTGCTTTGGTCAAGGATGAGATCTGGATAATCTTTGAAGATGTCAGTGAACTGAAAATGCTGGGCTTCCTCTCCCATATATTCACAACTGGGTTGTAACAGAAAAAAGTCAAAACACCCACGAGGGAAAAATAGATGACCACAGCACACATTAGGAACTACAGTCCAAAAGATAGGGGTAGGAAAAACTTTATGTGAAATATGTTTATAGTGACACAGGACAGTATAAACCACAAGAAAGAGGAATGATTGCTGAGTAGAGCCTCCTATAGCTGACTTGGAGAACTTGTCAACAAAGGGGTGTCCTGAGATCTGGCACTGCACTTGTTAAGGTGGTGAGCAAGTTGGCAGCCAGGATGGGAGGAGCGCTGCTGGACAGCTGCAAGGGGGGGCTGCCATGAGGATCACTGGCTTGAGTCTGAAGTTCTCTATGTAGAATAGTTGGAGCCTGAATTATCAGGAAGAAACAGATCAAAACATCTCTGTCTTCTCACAGAAGAAACTAGTACTCACAGCCAAGACTGGAATACTCAAAACACCTACCAATTCCACCCCAGGGCTAAAACCAAAGCAATAAAGCAACACTTGAATAAACTAGAGTGCAAGTACCTGTTAATAATAGGAGTAAACATCCCAGGATATGGCTTTGTGCTGGAAAGAAGATGACAACTTGCAGCCTATGACCCCCTAGAAACTACAATCCATGCCAAGAGCTGCTTAAAAATAGCCTAGAGTAGAAATGGACACAGCACTACAGGAGACACCAAGATGGAAGAGTGGCCTAGAGGAAGCGATCCCCACCACAAAACCCTGAACCACAGCATGTGAACGCTTGAACTCCTGAATTCACTGGGGGTGATCCTTTGGTGCCCCACTCCCACCATTCCTCTTTTATAGCTTCTACCCTTCATGGTGCCTGTCCTCTGAAAGACAGTAGTCTAAAGTCTATCCCTATTACAACCAATAAAAATTAAAAATGAGAAGACAGAAAAATACACCACAAATGCTGGAATAAATACAATCCTCAGAGGAGTCCCAATCCAGAAGAACATGACTGAAGAGTTCAAAGGTGACAGTTCCAACAATACTTACGGAACTCAACAAAACAAAACAGACAGGAGATACGAAACAACAACAAAGTAAAGGTAAAGAAAACATGAGGCAGCTACCATTAGAAATAATGAAGCTAAAAAAACCCAAGCAATTGAAGGCCTCTTTATCAGCCAAACAGGAGCAATGGAGAATATTAATGAGCTCAGAAACTCAATGTTGGAGAAGACACTAACAGATCAACCTAGAGAAAATAGAATTAGAAAAATGAAAACAATGTAAGAGCCCTTCAGATAATATAAAGAGAAAGAATATCTGTATCGTGGGGCTCCCAGAAAGAGAAGAGAAAGAAAAAGGCATGGAAAATTTATTTAAAGAAATAATTACTGAAAATCATCTTATTCTGGGAAACAAACCAGTCACTGAGTTCCAAGAGACCCAAAGAGTTCCAAACAAAATAATACTACACAAACACCAGCTATGACACATTATATTACAGCTATTGAAAACCAATGTCGAGGATAGAATATTAAAAGCATGGAGGAAAAGAATACTGAAATTTCTATGGAACCACAAAAGACCATGAATTGCAAAGGCAACCCTGAGAATAGAGGAAAGAAACAAAAGTATATTACTTGACTTCACACTTTACTATAACTCTACAGTACTAAAAATAACATTGGCACAGAAATAGACACATGGATCAGTGGAATAGAATTGAAAGCTCAGAAATAAATCCACATGTGTACCAGCAACTAATCTATGACAAAGCAACCATGAACATAAAATGGGAAAATGACAGTTTCTTTCATAAATGGTGCTAGAAAAATTGGAAAGTCACATAAAAGAATGAAGTTGGATTACTTGCTAGCTCCATACATAATAATAAGTTGCAAATGGATTAAAAATTTAGATGTAAGGCCTGTGATAATAAAATGGAAAAATTGTTGATACACTGCATGATATCAACAATAATGTTTTTGATAATTCTTATGGCAAGAGAACTGGAAATAAAATGAAAATACCTCAAATTAAAAATATTCTATAGAGAAGGAATAGGAAAATGGAGAAAATATTAAACAACTTACATAACATATAATTGATAAGGGATGAATATTCAGTATATTTTAAAAACTCACACAACTCAATAATAAAAAAACCCACTTAATAAGTGGAGAGCAGATATGAACAGACAATTTACTAAAGAGGGCATATCAAAAGCCAAAAGGCATTTGAAAAGTGTTCATTGTCACTTTCAGTAAGAGAAATGCAGATTAAAACTACAATGAAATAATAATCACCCACCCATGAGAATGGCACATATAAAAATATCTCCAATAAAAAGTGTTGAGGTAGAGAAAAATGGAATCCTGTTACACTCTTGATGGGATTGTAAACTGTGTAGACTATGGAAAATAATCTGAATTTACTTTTAATACTAAAAATGGAAATACCATACAGTCTAGCAATCCTACTCTTGAGTATCCCACTCAAAGAATAGCAACCAACCCAAAATCCGTATATTCCACAATGTTCATAACAATATTATTTACAATAGCTAGGAAGTGAAAGCAGCCTAAATGTCCACTGACAGATCAAGAAGATGTGGGATGGACACCAGAAAAGATGAAATGCAGCTATTTTCAACAAAATGGAGGGAGTTGGTGAGAATTATCTGTAATAAAGCAAGGCAGGGCAATAAAACAAGTGCTGGACATTTACATAGCCGAGAATTTATTGGCACTTTCAAAAACCAGTGGACATCAATAAACACTCTGCAGGCTCTGAGGCTGGGAGGGATGGCTAGGAGAGAAAGGGAAAGGGGATATAAGAGATGGTGGTGGCAAAGAAAAAAAAAAAAAAAGGATGTGGTTCAGCTCCCAAGTGCATAGCAAACCTGATGTAAATGTGTGACTTTAGCAGATAAATTGGGAGCAGGGATATCAAGGAGGAGCTACTACTTTAAGGTACACAAAGAATTGTCTTTTCTGTTTTATTTTTCTATAAAATTCTTAAACTGAAAATGTAATCGCATCTCACATTTTCTCTGGACTGTTCTCCTCTGTCTCATCTCTAGGGTGAAAATATACTTCTATGATTTTCTAAATCCTCTGGAGACACTCAGTAGAGTTGTGCTGTGGGAAAGTGACTTTCAATGCTTGGGTTCTCACTTGTATAAGTACACCAAGGAATTGCCAAGTAGTTCTGGAGATGAATACTAGATTCTCTGACACAGATTTACTTTGATTTTGCCTTTCAATTTCATTTGTATCCTTGTTTACAGATCACTACCTGAAGTTTATACACCTGGCGTGGTAAGCTTACTGGGTATTCCTCAATGCAAAGATGGAACAGAGCTGTCTAGGAGTTCGGAGATTATCCAGTTTAATTTGTTATACTTTCATTTAGGAAACTAATGCCAGAGAGATTAAATAGCAAGCACAAGGACACAGAGCAAGATAGTAAGATAATTAAGCACACCCTCCATGTACTCAGCTCTGGGTCTTTCGCAGCGTATCACAGGAATCCACAAATGAGACGAAAGAACAAAAGGCTTGGCCTTCTCTTATCTTGTCTCTTCTTGTTTCTATGCAAACACTCTCCTTCTCCTTCTTCCAACTTGCTTTCCAGCATTTCAGAACCATACCCCATGGATCTCTTTGACTCTTTTCTCTAATTTCTGGATCAGAGTTATTTTAAAGTGGAAACTGGTACAGCTGCTATGGAAAGTAATCTGAATTGACCTCTGAAAACTAAAAATGAAAATACCATACAATCCCACTCTTGAGAACATACCCAGAGAATCTGAAGTAACACAAAGTGTTCCACAATGTTCATAGCAACATTATTTTCAATAAGACAGGACTGTAGGAATAAGTGAATCTTTGGCTACAAGTTTTCTATAAAATTCCAGTATAATGCACCCTCCACATTAAAGCAGTCAACATAAACTAATGTGCTCCTTTCTATAAAACATTATAAGGATTCCCCAGACTAATCAGATCAAGTTACAAGTTAGAGCAAGACCCAGAATGACAGCAACACTTGCCTGTTAGAGGAAGTCACGGCAGTGCCCTGCTGAGAATGGGGCAAACACCACACATTAGCTATGGCATTTAATTGCAGGACTGACAAGTGACTAGGAAACTCTTTTACCTAGGAAATGATATCTATCCATCTTTCATTCACCCATTTATTCATTTCTCTACCCATTGGTCTGTCTAAACTTCTTCCTAGCTCTAGAAAAAATTTGAACAGCATGCCGAAAGAAAACATCAAGATCTGTTATAAATGGAATACTCAAATTTATGCAATTAGTGAATGAGAGTAACACATAAAAATATTAACTTGATAATATTTGCCTTATAAAACTTAGTATATAAACAATGTATTGTAAAACAGTGTCATTTTTTCCATATTATATGCTTTTGAAAATATTAATTAATTAATCTCTGTGTTTCTTAAAGACAAGGGAAATGATAGGAATTGTCCCACTATTTGAATTATATATATGTGTATATATATATATATGTACATCTAAATATATACATACACATATACATACATAAAATCTGGAGAGAGTGAAGGGATAGAGGGGTCAGAAAATGAGAGAGAGAGAGATAGAGAGAACCCAATACTTTTGAAGTTTTGGGGAAATTCTATATAACCCAGAAAACCTCAGTTGATGTTCTTCCCATATGACCAAGTATAAAATGATAATAAAAAAAAATTTTCCTCCTCAAAGAGCAGCTGAAGAATGTAAAAAGAATTGTCTTTCTATAAGTTAGCCATGACAACTGATGGTGAAAAATAATACACGTCATTCATAAATCCAAAGCGTCAAACAGCAGACATATAACAGGGAGTACCTGTTACCAACAAGGCCTGTGTCAACCAAGGATATTAGAACAGTTTCTTGGACTGTGACAAAAGTACTCAGTCAATCTTTCCCCCAAGTCAGAAGCCAAGTGGCAAGCCCTTACCTTGGAGGGCCTGTAATCTATGAGTCTGTACGATAATGCAGAGCTGCAGGACCAGCTGGGGAGCACTTTCCAGAAAGGTGGCTAGCAAATGCAGCATACTCACGTCTGCATACTCATACACCATTTTCCAGTAAAACCTCCATCTGTCATTCTCCCCACTCTGTCGACTTCGAATACCTAAGTATATTGTGTGGAAATATCTAGAAGGAAAACATGGAGAATAAGAAAGAGATGAGTGATAATTTGTAATTCAAATGCCAAGGTTGTTTTTCTTTTCTGCAAATTATCATATGCAAAAACACACAAATGAAACAATCACCTTAGTGACTTATAATTTTAAGCCCAAATTTAATCATTTAAGTCTGCCCTTTATCATAAATATCCATGTTGAGATATCACTGCAATTTTAGTTTTCATTATAAAGGTATTTGGTTGAATTGAAATAGGAAGAGAAAGGGGAAGTGTGTTGTTAACTCGGGTGGAGAGGGATTTGTTAATGTGAAGATCTACACCCCACCCTTTTCTGTCAGTTTCTTTGTGTGCTCAGCAGTGTTGGGAGATGATTTTCTCCCAATGCAGATTCAAGTGCGAAGTACCAGAATGTGTGCACTTGTAAGCCAACCCCCCATAATGCCTTCTTTTATGTCATTTTTTTTAAAGATTTTATTAATTCATGCATACAAGAGCTGGGGTCCAGGGCAGTGAGAGGATTCACCAGAGACAGAGCCAGGAACAGAACAGGCAGACTGACTGAAACACACTGCTGAGGGGAGCAGTGGGCGAGGTAGGAGAGGTCTTCTATGCCATGTGGGTCCCCTCCCTTTTCCGTGCAGGGATCTAACTCGTGCTGCAGTGGCTGAGGTTTGCTTCAAAGTGCATTGCTTAACACACTGCGCCAGCAGGGAGGCCCCCATAATGCCTTTTTAAAAACTTTTATTATTGAAATTTCCAGACATACACAAAAGGAGGAAAAGTCCTTATATTGAATTCAGATCAAGTAATTATCAATACATTGCCAAATATTTTTCACTTACACCTCCACTTACTTCCTGTTACTAGATAACGTTGAAAGCAAATCCAAGGCATCTTATTTCGTGTGTAATTATTTTATTAAAAATAATTTACAAACATAAAAACAATACCTTTACACTTACAAGTAAGAATAATTTCTTAATAGTATTAAATACTCAGCAGTAATATTTCCTGATTCTTGTAATTTTTGTTTGTGAAATATAATCCACAAATAAAAGGCCACATATGATGACCTTCTGATACATATCTTAAGTCTCTTTAACACCAATAAATTGTTTATATATAATTTCAGGAATAAAATAGGGAGAAATAACTGATCTTTGGATTTTCCTTTTAGCTGACTGGGCACCATATCATCCTGAAGCTCAAGATTATGTGAGAGGCATCTAATCTCAGAGGACTCAGAGTTTATGAATGTTCATATTCTCTGTCTCTCTGTGTCTCTTTCTTTCCTCTCTATCAATCTATCCATCCACTCACCCAATATTTATTCACCAATTTCTATTAGTCTTTCCAAAAAAAATCATAATAAAACAATAAAATTTCCCTACTTCTTGAAAAAATATCCTGATAAATAATCATCAGTGTGTACTACTAATTAAGTGCTATATGTTAATATTCCAAATGTTCTTGGAAATGAAAACCAACTTGCTAACCCTAAAAGCAGTGCCATTTTTTATTGGATGTGAAAGATGTTGTACGTGAATAGTCATCACATTTATTCTACAAACTGTGTTTGCTAACACTAGAAAGAAGAAGCCAAATAATCCCCTGGAGAGACAAAGATAAGAAAACGTGGATACTATAAAGAGAGTAAGTGACCCACAACTTTGATCTAATTAACACTCTGTTTTTGTTCCTTGAGTCAAACGATACACCCATTTCTTGTGGATACTGATGAATTCTCACAATCTGGACCATGAGTGAAGGAGAGTTCTAATGGGGAGAAAGACTGAAATTGGTCCCCTCAAGCACTCATGTTTTACTTCACTCCTTGAGGGCCACATAGGATAAATTAAATCCATCCTTTCTACACAACCTTTCAAATATTAACACAAATTTGAGTACCCAGATTTTTAGTTTTTTCCCTTCACACTAAGAGTCCTCATGTTCACAGACATTCTTCCCGAAATTACCCAAGCACCCTCAGCACCCTAGTCACTCTGTGAACATACTTCAATTTCTACTTCAGGAAACTTGGAATTTTAATTGCTTCTAAAAATAGTATGGATTCATGTCATATTTTCCCTCACTGTGAAATCAAGGTTTTCCTCTGTTATAATTGTCTTGGATCAAATTTACTATAGACCAGTGTCCCCAAGCTGCTTTTTCAGAGTTTAACTTATTTATGTAAAATTGGTTTGGTTTTCATTGTATTTATTCATTTAATGAATAACATTTGAAATTTTGATTTTGGAACAGAAATAAGAGATGACTTCGTTTTCACTTTATTGTAGCATGACAAAGGGAAACAGCCTTGGGGAAGGTACAGGGGTTTCCCAGAGCTGCTATTGCATCTCCAATGCTTGCAAATTACTGAAAATCAGGATCGCCTTCTTGCTTGAAGAAAGTTGAGTAGGAAGTTGAAATACTTAAAATAATTTCATCTGACTATTCTAAACTTACCCAATGTATGTATGTATTTACACATGCATTACACTTTATATATAATACAAGTTTCCCTGCTATTAGAAAGTACACAATGCTATGAAATCTTTCATAGGCCAAAATGGCATAAAGTGAAGAAACCATCACATCAACTTAAATGGGGAAATAAGTGTAGCTTCCCAGATCCAAAATTAGCCTACCAGGTCATACCAAATAACACATAAAACCTGAAGTAACATTCACATGGAACCAAAGCAGGAATGATACAGTGAATATATACTCCCTATAAAGTAGTTCCCAGGGAAGGAGCTCGGAGATGTAACTCTTGTTTTTTGGGGTGCCCCTGCCTCTAGAATGACTGTTGCAAATCTGAAGTTGAACACTAATTTTTCTTTCTTTCCTTTTTTTTTTTTTTGGTGCAATACAAACTTTCAGAAAGTGAGGATACTTGTATTTGAATGTGTGTATGTATATGTGTAACATGACTTTACAAAAGATTTCAGAAATTTAAAAGTTTAGAACATGCAAAAAATTTCAGGTAAGAAATTCACATATGTGAAGACATAAAGATGGGAAAAAAATGCCCAGATTTCTGATAAGTGCCTTTGCATATTTAGTTTCCTCAGACTGAGTATATTTTGTACATTAGTGTTTCTTTTTCTTAGAATTGTTTTCCCTCTTTTCTTTACTAAAAAATTTATATTTGTGACTTAAAAATATGCTATATATCTTACCTCAGATGACCTTCCTTGATGACCCTAACCAAGAATCATTCCGTGCACCTGACCCTG
The DNA here is from genome assembly GCA_019455555.1 of Galemys pyrenaicus. Lineage (NCBI taxonomy): Eukaryota > Metazoa > Chordata > Mammalia > Eulipotyphla > Talpidae > Galemys > Galemys pyrenaicus. The sequence continues at coordinate 1,037,562 of JAGFMF010011524.1, forward strand.
AGCATACCTTCAATATTGCAGGTAGCTCTTGTGTTAGAATTATTTCTTTATAAATTCGCTTCGATTCCAGGCTCTCCAAGGCTAGAATGTGCCCATTTATTCTTGAAGGTATATCACATGGCTCTGTTTTCGGTCATGCAGGGATTCACTGAATGTATTGAATTGAACTGGGAAAAACAATTTCAAATTTTACTTCCTCACAAGAAATTATTTTTGTGATGTCAATACATTGTCTATATTGTTTCAATTTTTGCTTCCATTTGAAAGAAAACAACAGTTTATGATATTTAGCTAACATGAGTAATTATTACAAATATTATGTGATTTCAAGATAGTTTTGTACTTTCTCTAAATCGATAGTGATAGATATTAGGAGTATGATACTAGGAGCCAGGAAGAAATGTCAGTTGGACTTTTCTCAAATTGGAGATTTGAAACACAGTGAAAGTAAATGGGATTTGCAATCACAATTGATTTTCTTCCATCTTATCAATATATAAATAACTTATCACATTTTGGTGATACTGTTTTTTAAACATGCTCATCATCTTTTGCCAGAGGGAAGTATAAACTAGAAAAGAATCCATGATCATGAGCGTAAGCCTATACTATGTGTCACACGAGTCCCATATATTCCTCACAGCACAAAAAATTTGTGAGTATGAAGAGTTGGCTCTAAGTGAAAGGGAGATGAAAACACAATTGATATGATTTTCATGTCCTGTTGTTTATTCTCTGCCACTGCCACCTTCTGTGTGACTATGTTGACATCTACCTTCCCACTGTAAAGCAAATCTGAGAGAAGACTTCAGGTCCAGTTTTTGTTCAGCATTCAGCCACTGCCATGCAATTATACATTCTACTTCTACAAAACTTATGGAAAAAGGTTCCATAATAACTCTGTCCAGTTTAACAGAGTCCCAAAGAGCTATCTCCTGACTTATGGTACCATCAGTTAAGAGATAACTATCTAGTTAATTATCTAGAGATAAACTATCAATGCAGACAGCAAAAAAGTGGTAACGTGTCACCCAATTCTAACAAATAGGGAAGCTATTGGATTGCTCAAAGAAACAGCTAGATTAGCCTTCTATTATGCTTTTTTTTTTGTCTAGTAAACTGCATAGAAGATCTAGAAATAAATACAGAGGAATAGACACATAGGTTGTTTTTCTACAGAAGTTTAGAAGGACATGAAGAGGGCATGTGTGCCAGTGAAGAATGTAGCTGTTTCCCTGAAACAGAAGCACAAATTGTTAAGTTCACTCTTAAGTGAGAGTGGGTTGTGTTTGTTTATTTAATAACCACAGGTCAAGAGCCTTGGATTTACTCCCCATGTTAAACACTCAGGCGTTAGTTGATTTTTGAAAAGAAAGCATTTTTGGGCCTCCCTGGTGGCGCAGCGGGTTGAGCACCGCTCTGTGAAGCACCCCTGGCACAGCAACAGGAGTTCCATCCCTGGCCAGGGAGGGGACCTACATGGCGCAGCAGACCTCTTCTGTCTAGCCCGCTGCTCCCCCCAGCAGTGTATATCAGTCCATCTGCCTGTTCTGCTCCCCACTCTGTCTCTGGTGAATCCTCTGCCTCCAGGAACTCTGGCCTGTTCCCCAGCTCTTTTATGATAAATATATAAACCTTAAAAAAAAAAAAAAGAAAGCATTTTCAAAAGCAGTCTTTTCTGTAGACAATTATAATCTTTTGGTGAGGACTGCCAATGTGCTAGATGTGAGACCACAGGTCTGAAATGAACCCCAGAAGACACAGAGGGCTGCGGTCCAGGGACTCAGTGTAATATCACTTGAAATTGTGATAGGGACAGAAATTGAGAGGTTCTGGATTCCACACATTGGCCATCGACAGAGAAAATGGCAGCATTAGCCCTTATCATGTGCACCCTCATTGCGAGTGACTTTGCACATTCACTCAGTGCATTTCAAAAATGCTTCCACGGTGCTCTGTCTAACCCTCCAGTAAAGTGTGGGAACTCAAAATGCTCCTCAGTTAGAATTGGGTGCTCCAGTCATTGAGAAGGGGACAGCTGGATCCATGCGATACGACAAATTAGCTTTTGAATGGTTCTTGGAAATAATCTATTGAGTAGACATAGTTGAGATGTTCATGACTGTGAGCTACCCTCCTAGTCTAATCCACATTTGTCACATTGCATTATAACCAGGTGACTATTCTGCTATTGAGGACAAGAAGGATGGCGAAATATTTGTCCCTGGAATTTATACCCTTTGTATATGTGAAGATTGTCCTTCTGAAAGTCTTATCTTTCTCCTCACAATCTCTTCTGCTTGGAGTCCGATACTGTTATCATCTTCCCTCTGGTTCTTAGAACCACTTCCCTTTAAGTAAAGTTTCCTCATTTGAAGTTAGAGATAATAAAAACTTCCTGAAAGCTGCTGTAAATATTGAGAGGATATATCTCACACACTTGTTAGACTTACAACAGAATATTGTGAGCACAAGCTCATTGATAATCTGGGTTCATCTATAATGAACTGAATACCTAACCCAAATAACTGAAGGTGGTTTTATGTCTTCAGTTGTCTTCATTTTCTTTAGTCGTTTTATTCTATCATACTGATTTTTCCAGTATGGGGTATTTCCATCATACTGATTTTGGTCTTCACCTGAACGTTCAGAGGGGCAGTTCAAATTATAAATATTCTACTGAGAAAGGAGACTATTTCTAGACTTCCTGAGTTTCAAAGGAATCCACGTTGGGTTTGGATGGAGAGTAGTTAAACTCAATTAGAATTTTCTTCTCAGGATTCTGCTTTGCTGTGTTGATGAAAGATAAATATCTCTGAAGAGGGCATAGGTGTCCAAGGAAGTTCATAGTAATTCAAAGCATCAATTCTTTTTAGATATTCATAGACAGCAGGAAGGATTAATAGAAAGGCATGTTCATTTAGCATAATTGCCAAAGAGTATTACTTAAGATGGGAAAAAAAATTCAAAGCTTTGCTATTGAGAATGAAATATACCCTGAGCATGAGAGAATAATGATTTAAATACACAGCTCTCATTAGTGCTAATGGGTGATGTTCCCCATAAAAGCCTACTCTCAAAAACGAATATGTTCCACCACCTCTCTGAGGTAAATACACTCTGAAGACACTTGCCATCCTTGCTCTATGATTGATATATTTTCTGATAGGGCCATTGCTGTTATTTATTGCTACTGAAATATGAAGTTTCCTTACATCACAAAAGGTCACCAGGAATTCTGTATCAACTTTATCAATATAATCTTAAACCAACAATATCTTGATTTGTCATTTCCTCAACATTATTGAAGCTATGCACACAAACTCATGCCCATAACTCCCCACTATGCAAACATATACAGATGACTACACCGGATCCACCTGCTCTACACACAGACACAAAGTCCAGCAATTTTCTAAATATTTAGAGATGATATTTAAATTAAATTAAATTCAGTTGTGTTAAATTGTATTTAAATTATTAGTATTTTAAAATCAATATTTTCCAAATGCAATGAACAACCTAGACTAAAATCACAACATTCCACATTACCACCTTCAGACCTAAACATAATAGGACAAAAGTAATAAATTGGTAGGGAGAATTCCAAACATTTGGTATGTTAAGCATATATAACTAGTTATGTCCTTAATCTAAAAGTTTATGTAACCAAAATCATCTTTATATAGGGAAATAGGGAACACGAGATGTATATAACTCAAATAGTCCATATATATAAAAAACACTTCAGTCCTAGAATATTACCTGATCAAATGCTAGCTACTGATATATCAATAGCTGAATCAAAACCATTACTGGCTATGAGGATATTATGGATGTATATTCTAAAAAAGAATTTCCTTTATCTTATTGAACATTAAACACTTTAGCAGCTAGCAACTGTTAATTTTACTATGTGGAAAATGCAGAGTATGATCGGTGCAAAAGAACTTTAAAGAAATATTAATAAACAATGATTCTGTTTTCTGTCTCTGTCTCTCTCTCTCTCTCCACACACACACACACACACACACATATATTCTCAATAGCAGGTATTGTTAAAAAGCAAAATGTGTGATTTGTCATCTTAAGAAGCTCTTTAAAAGCTATGTTATGTAGTACTGACAAATATTGTTTTAACACCAGAAAATCAGGTTTCTGCTGTCTTCATTTGTACTAAGTAATAATAAAAATGTCTTAAAATTCTGGCTTGAATTTTCATGGTGGAAAATATTCCTAGTGGCTATTGTTTGAAAGTCAGATTATATTTCCCATTAATCATCCTGGGGAAAACATGTTTAAGGGGAAAAGAATGACTTGGATGAACTGACATTTGATACAAGCATAGGGGTCAAAGCTATTAGAGGATGGTCTGGGCTGTCTCCACACTGAGAGGACCAAAATGACTGTTGCCCCCACCACAGTCACCTTACAATATCCCCACTCTCTACTGTCACAGTGCATCTGAGAGTGCCACCCCTCAGCAGTTCATTCTCCTAACCAATGACTGTGCCTGCAGCATTTCTCTCATATACATGTTATAGGTATTTGCAATAAGAAAAAAGATAGCATCCCCTAGAGATCTGTGAGTGGAACAAGAACCTGAACACCTTACCCTCATTTAAGACACTTGAATTTTTTCACCTAAGGACAGTCGTTCCTTTCAAATTAAATGAAGCTTTGACTTCCTCTGCATATATTTGACCATAAACTGAATGTCTGTCACCTCAATTTCCTGCTCAGGGCATTAGACTTAATTTGGGCTCTTAAGAAAAGTAGTCTAGTAGCTACACATCAAGGTATATAGCACGGTAAACTTACACAAAGTAAAATCATACTTAATCATACTTAATTGTATTTGAGAAAAGGAATTTTGTACATTTCATTTTTCTGTGAAAAGAGAAGTTATCTATGGGATATGTTTTTTTTTAATATTTATTTATGCATACAAGAGCTGGGGTACAGGCCAGAGGTGTGTGGAGGGGGGGGTGAGAGGATTCACCACAGAGAGCGGGGAGCAGAACAGGCAGATCAACTGAAGTACACTGCTGAGGGGAGCAGCGGGCACAGCAGGAGAGGTCTGCCGCGCCATGTGGTCCCCTCCCTGGCCGGCAGCAGGTATCGAACTCATGCTGCAGTGGCTGTGGTTTGCTTCATAGTGCATTGCCCAGCCCACTGTGCCACCAGGGAGGCCCCTGGGATATGTTGATTTTTGTTTTGTTTAATGTTCATATATACCTCTCAAAAATATACTGCTATATAGTTATCCTCAAAGCTAGAGTAGAAGATAATATCTTTTCTCCACCAAACAATTTCCTCTGTGTACTCTGGCAACTTGGTAAGTTCACCTGAAAAAGATGGGAAAGTTACTACACTTGAAATTGAAAGGAAGATTCTTTATTCACTGCTAATGCCTCAAAACAATTGGCACCTATCTTTCATAGAGAACAAAAGGAGTATTTCTCCCCAAATTATACTTTTCTTTATAATACCAATATACTATATTTTAATAGTAAAATATGTATTGAAATGGAGAAAAGTAGCTTGAAGCAAATAGAGCAGTGACTACTATTTTTGTTAATTTAGTAATGACATGGATAACTTTAACTCAAGTCTTCAAATAATTAAGAGACTAATTTTGTTCTCATTACTCAGGAAATAGTGGTTGTGATAGCATCAAAAGCTTTATTCTAAGCCCTATGGGGTTGATTTTATGACAAACAAGAAAAGTTCTGTGTGTGTGTTCTCATTTTTTTAAAAGATAAAATATTTTCGTGAAGCTTTTTAATCTTTGACTTCAGCAGATTTTTGAACACCTATAGTTTTAAAGTTAACTGAAAAATCTATATACCTGGGACATCTGAACTGCCATCTCCATTTGGCAGTCAAGTTGAGAGGGAGGGGAGAAGAAAGGGTTGAACCCCAATACCTTGTCACATTTGGGGTTGTTGCTTGTTCTTGGGTGGATCTGGGGCCCTATCTAAAATGTTCACAAGTGGATATAGGTGCCAAGGTTGATTTCATCAGTATCACTGAATTCCTTGGTTTGAATCATTGAATATATATTCAGATTCAATTGCAATCTTTTTAAGAGGACTTAATAACTGTTCATATTATAGTACAGTATAGTATAAGTGATAGTTGTCCAAATTAAAGATGCAAATATTGAAACAAAATTTGGAAGAACAATTAGCATTTTTCTAACAGATCCTTTTTATTATTTTTTAAAGATTTATTTTTATTTATTTATGCATACAAGAACTGGGGTACAGGACAGAGGTGCAGGGTGGGGTGGGGTGAGAAGATTCACCAGAGACAGAGTGGGGAGCAGAACAGGCAGATTTACTGAAATATACTGCTGAGGGGAGCAGAGGGCTAGAGAGGAGAGGTCTGCTGTGCCATGTAACTCAGGCAGTGAGGGTAATAGTGCTGAGACTTAACACTGAGGCCTCCAGGAAGGGCTCCCTTTTTATTTTTTTTTAAGAGCCTCTCTCTCTTTCATTCCTTCACTTTCTCTCTCTTTCTCTCTCTCTCTCTCTCTCTCTCTCTCTCTCTCCCTCAAACCCATGTGACTTTACATTTTAAAGATGCCTGACAAAATTTTTANTTCCTTCACTGTCTCTCTCTTTCTCTCTCTCTCTCTCTCTCTCTCTCTCTCTCTCCCTCAAACCCATGTGACTTTACATTTTAAAGATGCCTGACAAAATTCTTAACTTTTTTTTTTAACTTATTGCTCAGTTTTGTCATACAGAGCATGCCACATCAGTAATCAGTTTTTGTTTCCAGACAGCTTCAGGTTTAGACAACCAAGGAGACTTCATGCTTGTTGCAAAAGGAGGACACTTCATATTGAATATAGCAGCAGGGAAATCACATGTCACTTGTTTGACTTCTTTATAACACACTCAGGAAAATACTCTGACTCAGGAAAATACTCTGTCTTTCCTGTCAAGAATAAGAAAACTACTTATCTTGTTCTCAGAAGGACCACAGGATTCTGAGCTGAGAAAAGCTAGCTAAGGGTCCACTGTTAGAAAAGTGTCATCCATCCAGTTATCCCCTTCACACCTACCTGAAATAATTATTTTACTGTTGCCTCTTCCACTGCAGACTAACTCTCTCATCCTCTCCCTATTCCCTTTCAATAGCTTCATATTTTCTCCCAGTCAATATTTAATATGATATATTTTTCCAAAATGTTTTCACTTTTCCCCATAAAGTGGCAACAAAGTATAAGAAAATATAGTCTCATGCATTTCTGAGAAGACTTCATTACACATTTAAGGACTGCAATACTTGTTGAGAAACATGTTTTGAATCACAAAATGCCATCAAGGAATATTAAATTACGTACAGGTCTTGTTTAGGTGAACATCGTCCCAACGAGGAAGAAAATTGTGCCAAATAAATTCCTTCCTGCTGGCCCTTTATAATTATTCCCACTACCAACCCTAGCCCTGGCAACCACTGATGTGTTGTCCACCACCTTATTTTTGATATTTTAAGAATGTTGTATAAACACTGTGTTTAACACTTTGAGATTAGATTTTTTTTTTTCACTTAGCATCACACCCTGGATATCAGAACTAGTTTTCATTGTTTCTTCTTGCTGAGTAGCATTCCATTCAGATATACTGTAGTTTGTTTATCTACTTACCCTTTAAAGGACATTTGGGTTTTCTCCAGATTTTGGTGATTATGAATATAGCTACTGCTAATACTGATATATAGGATTTGTGTGAATATTAGCTTTCCTTTATCTAGAATAAATACCTACATGTAGGCTTGCTAGGTGACATATAAATACCTTTGTAACAATCAAAGATGCTGGTGTTCATTCTTGTATTTGTTCTGTTTGCAAGCATTTATTTATTAGCTGACATTGAATTAAAAATATTCTCCTGTCATTTGTTACCTGGTGCCATATTTTTAAGATCCATAGATATTTTTATGCATTATCTCATCCACATTAAGATTATTTCTTTTAGTTTCTGTGTAGTATCACAAGGAAGCTTTTGACTTCAAAGAATCTTATAATCATGTTATAAAAAAAATGATTCTTTGTAAATGTGTATACCACATAAACAATATGCCTTTTGAATTTAAGTTTGTGGTTATTGACTTTTATTAATGTATTATGTAACTTTATTCCATCTGAGTATGTAGCTTTATTCCATCTGAGTTTGCTTCATGATTTTATGTATTCGTGAAAACATAGTCAACTAAATTCAAACCCACATACAGGTCCCACATACAGTGGATTTCTGTGCTATGAACTTCCCAGAGTTCATAATGGCATAGAAGAATGCCATGCATGGAACAATCACAGACCAGTCTCTTTTTGTAGGTTGTTATCAAAATAGCTGATCTTGGGATCCATTGACTCCAAGTCTGTGACTGAAAGGTCTATAAACAGCAGGAAGTAACCCAGGAGCTGTATTGTCATTAACAAAGAACTGAAAAATTCATTGCAGGCCTCAAGTATATGATGTTCACAAAAGATTAGAGGTCACTATCCTAGTCCTTCAGGCACACACACACAAAATCACTTCTTAGTTCAGCTGTCTTATGTAGAAGTAGGTGATTCTTGAAAAAGTCCACATATAGATCAAAACATCAGGCCATTTTTTTTTCTTTCTTTAAATTTCTGGAAGACAGTGTAGAAGGCTACCATTTTTGTTGAATACAGGGAGTTGGGAGTGAAAGCTAGGGACCCAGGAATATTGCTGAAAGTTCTATCAGATCAAACATGAATGTACATCAGAATAACCTGGAAGGCAGATTAAAGCACAAAGTGATGAATCCTTTCCCCACAGTTTCTGATAAGTAGGTCAGAATTAGAGAATTAGAATTTTCTGATGCTACTGATTTGGGAGGCACACTTGATAATCCCTCCCAGAGATACAAAGGGAAAAAGCCCCAGTCCTGAGCTCCAGATATGACTGACTAATCTTGTCCCAGTCTTATAGGTTTGTTCTAGTCCTCCTGATTTAATCTGTATTTTCTAGACTCAATGATGACCTTAATAAGCATATTTGTGACATAATTTACCTTCTGGTGGTAATTACTTCTGTTTCCCCTCATAGTCACCTCTTGGATTATCAAAACATGAACTCCAACATGTTAAGCCATTCACTCCTCTCAGTCGGTCATTGCTTCTCCAGTAATGCTTGTAGCTTTTTTTTTTTTTTAATTAAAAATGTTCTGTAAGTAATGTCAGAAAAATGACTAACTAGAAAATTCTGAACCTTTGCCTCCCAACAGGACCATCAAAAACAAAAACAAAAACAAATAGAGATGGACTAAAAACTCTTTATGGGGGCTCTCAGCTAAGGACCCGAAGCAACCAAGTAAACGCCCAGTTGACAGATCCACATTAAAATGTTGGGCAATTTCACGGCATGTTTACTCACCCCTGCCCCACCTCCACCTCCTTGCCAGCACAGTACAACATGTTTTGGGAAAAGAAACCCAAAAAACAAAGAACAGACCAAATTTGCAGTGTTCTAAACCTGTGTTTGGGGCAGCCTGAAGGACTGGTCTCTGTGTTGCTTAACCTGGGTTCAGACTGCTAAAAGGATCACAACACAGATTTCAGGGTAGCAGAAGACATGGGGGGCAGTGGTTATGACCTCATAACCACCAGAAGGAGACTCAAGAAAACCAGAAGGAGACTACAGACTTGCATAAGCCTACAGTAAGAAATTACCAATTGGAGAATTCAATAGAACATTTAAAGCCCTGAGAAGAAGCAGGGATGAGAGACTTAGGGCATTTAGGATATTTAAGAGCAGTGATATAAACAGCAGAACCAGGGGAAAGCATATAATCTGATGGAGGATGCATACCCAGATAGGTCCTAAAAAGAACTGTAGCCTTACATTGGACTGGTTACTAAATGTCTCTCTGATTAGTGACTACTGCATGGAATTAGCTTGCAAAGACAGAAAGATGACTGTTTTGTCAATGCCAAATTTTTAACAAAAATCACTAAGCTTACAAAGAAATCTAGCAATGCAGTCCATTCAAAGGAACAAAATACATTCAAAAATCATGGAGAACAAAGGCATTTTATCTACTAGAAAAAAACACCTATCTTCTATATGCTCAAAGAACTAAAAAAAAACATGGACAAAAAGACTAAAAGAAACCAGGAAAATAAAACGAAAATATTAATAGAGTCATTATTAAAGAAAGAAACAAATACTAAAGTTGGAAAATATAACACCTGGTTTGAAAAAAAAAACACTAGAAAGAATTAACAACTGATTGAAGTGGTTAGAAGAAAAAATTAGCAAACTCAAAATCGGGGCATTTGAAATGATCAGTTCTGAGAAATAGAAAGAAAAAAGAATGAAAAAAAGATGAACAGTGTCTGAGGGATTTATGGAATATCACCAAGCAGACCAATATATGCCTTATTTGAGTCCAAGAGAAAATATGAATACTGTTCAAATGTTATTTTATGACATTCTTTGAGATATTGACATTTGATCTGGAAAAAGTAGCCTACTAGAATACAGGGACGATCCCTCCTTTATTCACCATGTACTACCAGTAACACAGTGGGTCTTTCATGTGAAGCTTATACAAGAAAAATTCAATCCATAGAAACTGAAATGTGAATTTTTCTTAAGATTTGGTTTATGCTATGTCCACACTACAATAGCATTTTGATTGCAAAGTTGTATCTCATGTTATGCTACTAGAGTTAACTATGTGAATTTGGCAATTGGTGTTTTATTTGTTCTGGCTAAAAGGTCAGGCAGATTTATTTTTCTCCATTTAAAATATCACAAAAGTCAAAGTTATTATAGGGAACATTTGTTTTCACCCTGATATTTTGCTGAGTTCCATGTCAAATATGATTCTTTCTGACTAAAGAATATTAATGAAGTTTGAGGCAAATGTTGAAAAGATTCTATGTTACATTTATATTTATTAAAGGACACAGGTACTATATGATTGCAAGATCTCATTCAAGAATGACTTCAGGAAAGCATAACCAGAAGTAATATGAACTTATAATGACCTTAGTTACCATGCAGTGGGATGACTTGTTTTACTTCCAGTTTGACCTTGTGCCTCTCCGGTAATAATAATACTGTTTGTTAGAACTTAAAGGGAACACTTCCTTAAAGATAGTATTTGATCCATTTGTGTACTTTATAACACCAATTGCCATTTATCCTCTTGATGTGGGGGTAAATAAAAAGAGGCTTCCAAAGCAAGTAGTGGATTTTGAGCATATAATGTAAACGTCATTTTTCTAAGTGGGGACAAAACTAGCAACTTCAATAAAAGTGAGAAAAAAGGCCTCTTGTAGTCTAACTTTGAAGTAAGCCAAGGTTCTTCTGATTGCCTGACTCCTCTTATTTGGGTGCCTACTGACTGTTTTAGTTTCTGGAAAAGCCAGTCAGATCCTTTTAGGCAGATATGATCAGACATGCTTCATACACACCTTGGAATGGACTTAACTGATTGTGTTTCTCCTCTTAGGGCTACTGGTGTCTCACTCTCACCTATTGTAAGAGTTCAAGCTTAAAGGCACAAGAGATTAGCTTCCCTAGTGTTCCCAAAATCATCTTGTGGGTCCCATATTGATTTTTGGCCATATTCATTTTCTAGACTCTTTAGGCCTACTTGTCCTTGAAAATCCAAATCAAGCAGGCTTAGAAGCTCAAATATAATTTTGCAGCCTATGTCTACAACACAAAATCCACTTAAATTTCACAACTTTCAAAACCTCATATAAAGGGACAGATTGTGTAGTATATCTCAAAACCCAGAGAAACATGATTTATAGTCTCATTAGAAAAAACACAGAATCACTGAAATTTTTTCTCCATCTACAAAATGCAAACAACAATTCAGAATTTGCTGAGCATTTCGAGAATTGGAAATGATGTTTGCCAAATACTCCTGACAGGACCCGACATAATATGTATTAAACAAACAATGTCATTATTATCACTAATATACGCATCCAGCCTGGAGAATGCAGTATAACCCTACCAGGTCTGCCTGCTGGAGTGCTCTTTCCTCCATCTTCATCTTCCTAAATATCATTCACATCAGGTTAGTCAGCAACTCAGATGTATTTAGTGGTTTTGGGTGACTGTAGAGTCAAGTCAAAATGATTTTTTGGGCAATCTACATGCTATACAATTTTTCTCGATCCTTATCTCTAAGTCCTGGCACACTTATGATTCTTATTTGAAATTTATCATAATCCACATGTAAAATAATTCTTTATCCTTTTGAACATGTTTTATCTCTCCAACTATTGTACATATGAATTTTGTAAAAATATCACCACAAAACCTATTTGTATGGTGTCTCTTACATGAAAAGCCCCTAAATGCTAGTTCTGGCAGTGATGAGATAAGTCCAAAAATACAGGCAAGTATGTGTAACAATGATAAGGAAAGTGAACACTATTTTAGTCACCATCATTTTTGTATTTTGTTACCTTTTTCTTAAATCCTTCTGAAATTAAGAAAGAAAAAAGAACGTTTAAATTAGAGGATAGTTTGCATAAAGTTTTTCTTAATAAGTTTTCAAAGTTTTTATATTTTTAACCTTTTTATTCATATTCAAAGGAGACATTTTTTCATTTTAAGCTGAAGGCACTATAGGGTAAATTTCTAATTCATGTCTACACAATCAGTGAAAGATTTGGGATTGAAATCAGATCTTTCTATTATCTATTAAGATACTCAAAACAGAGAGTTTATGGAAAGAATTTCTGAAATCAGGAATTTTTGAATGAAGCAGATTCAAAGCATATACATACATATTATGTCTATGATACACATATATGTATACACACACATGAACCTAGTCCATCAAATACAAATGAACATACAGGAAATGTACAGGAGGGTTCACTACAAGATAGCCTTTTCTGGTCTTGTTTTTGATTATAGCATAGCAATATGGACTATTTTCTTATAACTGCTAGTCAAAATGTAGTTAAATTATGCCTCATATCTTTCCCTGTGACTGAGTTTATTTAATTTCCCCCCAAATGTCTTCAATTTGCTTTTATTTAGCATATATTTTGTGGCACATAAAATATATGGTACATATTTTGAAAGGTACATAAAAGAAACAGAAATAGAAAAAATACCCTCAAGTGTATTGTTTCACATTAAACAGCTATATATTAATTAATGACCCTATAGAATCATGTGCTGGGAAGGGTGGTAAAATATTTGTAAAAGAAATCAAGCTTAAAGGTTTTAAAGTTTGCCATGGCATGGGGTGGCTTCATGAGATTGTGAAAGACAGTGATAAAAGAACTTCTGTGGGCCTTCCTGATGGTCTAGGGGTTAAGTTTCAGCACTACCACCCAATCACCCTATCACAGTTAGGACCAGAGTTCAATCCCTAGCCAGGGAGTTAAATCTGGCACAGCAGACCTCTCCTGTCTATCCTGCTGCTCCCCTCAGCAGTGTATTTCAGCAAATCTGCCTTTTCAGCTCCCCACTCAGTCTCTGGTGAATCCTCTCAACTGTCACAACTCTGGCTGACACCCCAGTTCTTCTTTGGAATAACTAAATAAATCTTAAGAAAAAAAAAAAAAGACAAAAACTTTGGAAGTGGACCCTGTTGAGTTCCAATTGTGCTAATTCTTACTTGTTAAGTGATCTTAAAAGAGGTCCTTAGTCTCAACCTCTTTCTATGCAAATCAGGCATAAACATAGACACTTGCTGGAGTATTACCTTCTAACACATGGTCTAACATACACAGGAATTCAATAAATACTAGTTTTCTCCTACATTGAGTTAGCCATAGTAAAATGTAACAAAGTATGGATGAGAGGAAGGTGATACTGGTTACAACACTAAGCAAAAGTTCAAGGGCAGAGGAAAATGGATGATTTTGTAATAATGAGAACAAATATATTTAAGCTGCAGAGGAGTGGGGCAATAACGATGAGGAGCAGTACTGGGGGTACCTTGGAGGGTGTGGATTTTAAGTGTCAAGGGTGTTATTCAATAGGAACTTAGTTCTTTAAGAGATTTCTATATTAATATATTAATATAACGGAAAGCTCATATTACTAATTCCTGTTTTTTTGGTCTCAGTTTGAGACTATTTGTTCTTATTAGATTCTTTTTATAACTGAAAGAGTGGAGGCAGGAGTGCTGCAAAAATGGAAAATAAATTTGGCAGTGAAAATTCAGTGGTCAATGCAGATAAAAGAAGATAAGAAATACTTTTGTATCATACGGAAAAGATGAAAGAGGCTGATAAACTAGATCATGAGAGAAGACATTATCATGTTTAACTGGCAGTTTGCTGATAGGGAAGGATGAGGAAGAGGAGGTATTCAAATGGCTCTTGGTTTTCTATAACTAGAGGGGTAGTGTTGCTTTGCACTGAGCGAAGGAATTCTAGATGTGAAATAAACAAATGTTGTTGACACTGCATGCCCAAAGACAAGCTTTAGGTATTGAGAAACACTTGTGCCATTCAAATGGAGATGTCAGGTAGGCAGTTCCATATTTATACTTAGACTAGAGCAGTGGTTTAACCTGGGAGTAGTTTCATCTCCCCGTCCTACCAGGGAACATTCTCAATGTCTGGAGATTATTTTGCTTTCATAGTTGCAGTTCAATGGTGTCTAGTAACTACAGGTCAAAGATCCTGCTAAATACCTAACAATGTACAGGGCAGTGACCCTCAGATAAACATTTATCTGTCTGTCAAAGGTGCTGAAGTTTTTGGATCTTAAAAAAAAAATGAAACATCTTCTAATTCTGTGTCCAGACAGACAGTCCCCAACTTCCTGCGGTCCGACTTAATGATTTTCCAGCTTACGGTTGTGTGAAAGCATAACTCATTCAGTTAAAAACACATTTTGAATTCTGAGTGTTGAATTTTAACCTTTCCCAGACTGGTGATAACACTCTCTTTTGATGCTGGACAGCAGTAGCAAACCACATCTCCCAATCAGGCATGTGGTCACATCTGTAATGAACAACCTGTACTTACTGACTGTTGCTTTCAGTACAGTGTTCTTTAAATTAACTTAGGATAAACTCTTTATTATAAAACATGCATTGTATTAGTTTTTCCCATCATTAACAAAGTCTCAGTGTTTTGATCATGTTGGATAGGCTAGGCTAAGTTATAATGTTCAGTAAGTGAGACATATATAAATCATCTTTGTCATAATAGTTTCAACTTATGATAGGTTTGTCAAATAAGTTGAAGAAGATTTACATAAACCTAAATTCATGAGCTTTGTGTGCAATTAATAGATGTGAAAAGTTTTGAGAACCAAACTAATAGTCAAGCCACCTTCCAAATCTTGTATTAACTCCTAAGTGTTGCCTGCACAGGACAGATGTAATAATATGAAATCAAAGATTGTGAAAGATGAACTATGATTTGGCCAGTCATCCAAAGAAACTAAAATATAATTGTCATCTGAATCTAATGGCTTTGTGTCCTATTAAAATAACAATGAAAAAATATTTATATACTTCTAAGGACAATAATATAGAATAAAATACATTGTTAGAGCGCATTTCAAAATATATGATAGATAAGAACCAGAAAATGTGGCCAATTCTTTAAGACAAAGATAACAAGGCAACATAAACTCTAAAATACCAAGATGGTGGAATTATCAAAAATATTAAATTTGTTATTATAACAGCACTCTGTAAAATAAAAACAAATTTTCTTAAATAAATGGAGTTACAGAAGATTTTGTAGTGAAATAAGAGCTATAAAATGAATTAAATGGAGACAGATTTGAAAAATAAAAATAAAATTTAAATATTGTTTAGAATTAATAGTGACACAGTAGCTACTGTTCACTATAAGGACTCAGAGAACTTAAAGATAGATCAATCAATTAATAGGTTATTCATTTGAAAAACAAAGACAAAATAGGAAGGAAAACAAGGGAATAACAGGAATGTGTGAAGCAATTTTCAACAGTCTAATAGTATTATGTAGCATTTCTAGCACTAGACATTTACATAGGAGAAGTGGAAATTCAGGTTCATACAGAAATCTGTATGTGAACATTTACAGTGATTTCATTCAAAGTTGCCAAAAGCTGGAAACAATCCAAATATTCTTCACTTGGTGAATGGATAGATAAATAGTATATCTATAATATGCATGTATTCAGCAATAAAAAAAAAAGAACATAGCACTGATAAATACCACTGAACTGAATCTCAAATGAAAGACTATCTCAAGTGAAGGGACTCTCAAAAGCTACCTGACATATGATTCCATTTATATGATATTGCAGAAAAGTAAAATTATGGAGACAAGAAACTGATTAGTGATTGTCAAATGGGCAAAAGTTGGGGCAAGAGTTGGCTACAAAGGAGTGGTATTAATAAGTGTTTGAGATGATGGAACTGTTCTGTATCTTGAATGCAATGGTGGACACCAAGCAGTATGCATTTTCAAAACTCACAGAACTATACATGAAACATAAATTTTTCCATGTGTAAGTAGATTATAATAAACATACATTTATAATTAAAGATGGAAAATCATAGGATCATCTCATTGAATGTAGAAAAATAACTTGCTATGATACTACAACCGTTCATCATTTAAACAATTTTAGCAAGATATGACTACTATGAAACATTCTTAACCTAATATAATACATAAAAAATCCTTATAGAAAACATCATACCAAATGATGTTTCCAACACAGATTAAAAAGTATATACAAGGATGACTCATTTTATTTTTTTTTTTATTTCACACTGGAAATATTAGCAGGAAGGGGGCGAGGAAAAGTATTATCAGATACAAAGATTGGCAATGAAGAACAAAACTGTCATGTTTTGACACACAATATGATTTTTACTGTGATACTCAAAGACAATATAAGCTAAGTGATTAAAATGTCAGCAAGTTTGCATTGCATAAAATCAATGTACTAAAATCAATAGTAAATAAAACTTTTAAAATAAGTGTACTGTCATGGGGAAGTGCAAATTAAGAGCTCCATGAAATAGTCCTCTGCATACATCTGACTGGAGAAATTTGAAAGTTTGACCATAACATGTTTGGTAAGAGTCTACTGAAAAAATATTATTATATTATTTTCTAATGACAGGATACTAAGTTCTGAAACAAAGATCCCTCTGGGAAACAATTTGGTAATCTCAGGCATTTGGGTTCTGAGAATAGAACTGAGATGGGAGTGGGAAAAAAGCCTAGAGTTGTTAAATGAACTGTGCTGGGGGGTAACTGGCACTTCAGTGGCAGGCATGCTGTGCTAACATATTGCTGAGGATCTGTAAGCCTGTATTCCTGAAACATACAATGTTGTAAATCAGTGTTACAGCAATGAGAATTAAAAAGTTGGTATTTTAAATTTGAAGAATGTGGAGGTATTTTGAAAAGTTTTCTTGGATATGGTAAATAAATTGATCAAGGGAATGGAGTAGAGTTAACAAGTAATATTGGGAAGCGTCTGAGGTGGGTGATCATGGATTTCTAATGGCACTAACTGTCTTGTTGGAAGCATACCAGAAAGACTCAGAGGGGCTCAGTCATTCTCATTCAGCGGGAGAGTGGAGTTCAGCTAGGACTGGGACTCTGCCAGGCACGTGTGATGGAAGAGACAATTTTGTGATTTTAAAATGTTGGTCAGAGTATTACATCAAAGTGAAGAAAGGAGAATACAGATTGATCATCCTTTCATTCAAGAAGGTTGTAGCTAACTTAATTTTAGAGAGTCAGATAAATCAAAAACTCCAACAGGAGACTAGTCTCAGAGACAAAGCAAAGCAGGATATGTTACAAGCTGGTGAGTGGCTAATGTCTGACTTTATAGAAGGGGCTACTATTGAGTTGAGTCTTGATGTATTATTTATTATCTGTGCAGACTAACAGAATAAGGTATGATGGAGTCAGGCAAAAGTCAGTGGAGCTGGAAAAAAAGATGTACTTCTAAAATATAGCATTAGCATTTTAATCAGACCTAATTAATTAATCTTAATTCAAAATTCAAATAAAATATTAGTTCTGTGAAAAGAGATCGAACCACTGTGAGTTTCACAAATCTAAGTCAAGGCAGACCACTCCTTCCTCTCTCTCTTGCCAAAACTACCAACTTCTACTACTCAGAGCTATGGACTCCAAATTTCCACCTTGACTCAGCAACAGCTGGTTTTTGTCTTGTTTTGTTTTTTGACAGTACTTGATAGTTAGTTAAGGGCTGGTAAGCACATTAACTTCTGCATATTGTTAAGTCAAATTCTGGACCCACAGGGAAAGGTACTGGGGTTGTGTTAAACATGTGATTTGGCTTTTTCTTCCTCATTTAAAATATCTATGGTTAGAACTGACTGCTACTTTTGTCTTTTTGTGCACTGTTAAAGCACTGCTTTTCAACTGTTTTTCAGATCAATGTATAATAACACTTTCCAGCTAGCCTAGCCTGACATAACCCACGGCAATGTACTGGCAACTAGGGTTACTGCCCTTGTGTTCTGCAAGAGATGGCACAAGGAGATTAAATACACAAAGGAAAAGGCAGAGGGAGATGTCAGCTTCACCTATTTAGCAAGAAATTAGGGGAAAATCATAATTGCTGTTCGGGCTCACCTTTATTTTACTTCTTCACTTAATAGTGTCTCTTCTTGATGACACTGCTTGGCTGAGATCTATCAATTATAGATTATAGGTAGTGCAATCTTAGAGATATTAACTTCATTTCTACCACTCTGGCTAGAAAAGCTAGAAAACATTATTCTATACCTATCAGTAACTTTTCTTTCTCTCTAAAATAAAAATAATACCTTGCTTTCTGATAAAATTAAGAGATGAAAATAGCTTTAGCGTAACGCAAGCCCTTAATACTTTTTATATTACACAATATAGTATGTATTACCGCACAGCAGTGATACTCAGTTTCACAGCTAAGTGTACCTATGTTGTCTCTTCCAGCAGATGGTTAGCTCTTTAAGAGATGGATCATTACTAATTCATCTTTATAGACTAGGAGTACATATTTCAGCTTCTTCTTCATGAATTAATGTAAAACCTATTTTTTTGAAATTACAAAATCATTCTTGCATAAAAATGTAAATTGAAGAATGATTATTTTCATATTTTTATTCTTACAACATAGTGGCCCTTAGAGACTTGACAAATGACTTTAGTCTACTAACCTTTTGGTGTCCAGTAGTGCATCACTAAGAGAGTGATATATCTGTTATGCTAAGTGAATTTACATACTTGTAGTAAATGTAGTTCATGATTTGTTATGTTAATGGTATGGAAAAATGCTTTTGCTTTTCTGTGGCAAATGACTTAAAATTCACCAAAGAATCACAAATTGTAAAATGTAATTTACTTCTCAGAATCAAGGAAAAAATTATGTCAAGTTTTTACTTTTCTTTTGAAATTTTCTTAGGAAAAAATCATTGAAAAAAAAATGTAAGAGTTCCTTTGATATGACTTGATTATGAATTTGTCCCAGTGTGTTTCCTTCTTTTTTCTCATGCTGTAACATGGGTCACAATGACCTTAATATTTTTTCATGGAAAAATTAGATGCAGAGAGAGCAAGCTGTCACAAAGAGAAAAAAAAGTCAGACAATTTACAACTTCTTAAGAGGCTCAGCTCTTCTATTTCAACAATATGTACTATACCAGAACATTCTCACCCTATAATTTTAATATTGAAACTAAATTTTATTATCTCCAAATCTCTTTCTGTTGTGGATCTATATTCCTCTGCTTGTTACATCTGATAATGGAGAAACTTATAACAACTCTTCTTGATAAGTGGGAAGCACTTTCTTGTGTGAAATACGGGCATCAAGATTGGGTGTCTGCTGGGAACGGATATGTTATTACTAGGGAAATGTTACATGTGTGTCCTCCTTTTTAGAATCCAAGTGACTTCAAGCCAGTAACCATTCTGTATTCATCTTTGCATCCCAAGTCCAACACAAGGCTCAGCTCGTTTAGGTTCTTAATCAGTGTTTCCAGATGGCAAGCATAAATCTCACATTTCTGAGAGTTCTCATTTCACAAAAAGGCAAAATTGCACTTTGCCTACTCCTAGTTTGGGGATGTGCAGTGGAGACATCTTTAACTTTCTGTTTGAGGTTGAACCAAACCATTAGAGAAAAACAGAAGAGGCACTGAGATGGAATCATTTGTTTGTGCCATTATAGCCTCCTGAATATACAGCTGATAGCAGTCTCTCAATAAACACTTGATACAAGAAGAAAAAATTGAGGAGTTTTTATTTTACTCACAAACAGCCATTTATTGATAATCAAGATATTAGAGGGCCTCCCTGGTAGCTTAGGGGGTTGGGCGCCACACTATGAAACATTCCTGGTGCAGCAACATGAGTTCTATCCCCGGGCAGGGAGGGGACCCTCATGGCAAAGCAGACCTTTCCTGCCTCGCCCCCTGCCCTCTCAGCAGTGTATTTCAGTCCATCTGCCTGTTCTGGTCCCCCCTCTGTCTCTGGTGAATCTGCTCACCTCCCATGACTCTGGCCTGTACCCCACCTCTTGTATGCATAAATAAATATTTTTTTTTTAAAAAGCTATTAGAGTGTTACTTTTGGCTTCATCAGTTTCAGGATCAGCTGTTCTCTTTGGACCCACTTGTCAGGATTCAAATAAGATGGACTAGATGGGTCAATGATTCAGGCTAGTCAGGGTAATATTCTAGGAAGATGTTTGCAAAATAGAAGGTCATCCCATCTTCTAGCTCCCTAACCAAACTGATTTCAGTTTGACCCTGAACATTGGTGGTAAATGAGATTATTACTCAATCCCTGTGAGTAAATTACATCCCAGGAATACATTTTCAGGAAGTAACTTCCCACCTACTTATTTTCTTCTGTTTTTCTCTTGATTCTTTGACTCCATCTAGATCATAGCCATCATCTTTGGGTTCAAGATCTTTTCTGAAGCTCAGTCTCTGTGGCCTGGATCCGCCACTTTTGTAGTCCTTTCTTGCAGATCAGATCTGTTCTGCTCAGTGGTGACTTCTGTTATGTTTTCCAAACAGCATATTTCCGCTATCACCTGCTGCTAGTTTGTCCACAGTGGTCTGTCACCCATAGCAGCAGGGTGACCAGAAGCAGCCTTCTCTCTTTGCCTGAGCCCAGCATTGATGAGCTGTATGTCAGTTTTAATCACTGACTGTAAGGTTAAGCTAAGTTTGTTAAGCCAAGTCTTAAACTCTCAGCTGAAAACTCCATAGTACCATCTCTTACCCATAAAGAGATCAGCATCAACACTAACAGCATGGGAATGCCATGTTACATTAATTCTGCTTTCTTAAATATGGTATGAATTATTTTTGATTAAAATGGAATTACAATGGGATGTGTTTTGAACCTTGCTTAAGGAATTTATACTAAAATCCCAGACTCAAAGAGACATAATAAAATTGAAGCTGGAAAAGTGACAGTTAATTGGGTTGGGTTTTTTAAATTTATCTGCAATCTCTCTCAGAGATATTTAGATGTAAAACACATTGATTCTATGCTACTTTAGATGTAAGTGATTGTGTTGGCCACATATCTATGATAGTATGCCAAATAATTTATATAAATATTTGAAATCACTTATAAAATCTTGCAGAAATGAGCAAACTAAATATTACCTGTTTTTTTTTTTCTCCTCAGTTTGTAACTTTCCAGAACAAAAGCCTTCATATACTCTAACATAATTGAGATTTTTGATTTTTTAGAGGGAGTGAGGGTGTAGGATTGATAAGAGTGTCTATGAATTGGGGCAGGAGAACAGTGGAGAAGAAAATTAATACTTAAAATCTATTTAGCTGTGTTTATTCTCTCCATGTTTTTCACCATTCTGTTCTCTATAATCTAGGGGAAATAATTATTTTAGAGTGGAAGAATCTGACATAACAAAATCACAAATATTTTTTCCAAGGATGACCTGAGAAAGTTTGTAAGGCAACCTCCTTTTTTTGTACACGAAGTAACTGAGGAATAAGATGAGTTAGAGCAAGATGCACCAAAAGTGAAATTCAGATCTCTGGAGCTTCATGCAGATTCCCAGCCTACCATTTAGTTATGTTAGTAACACCCATATAGTGGGTTCTTTCTCTTTATGTATATGTCAGAAAAGAATAGTGTATATATACTATTTATATATATGTATATATATTATATATGTATATATAATATATGTATATATATTTGGACTCCTCATTCTTTGAGGAATTAAGATTTACTGACAAATTACTGTACTTGGGGTACCTCAAATGTTTACTATCCTGAGTTTTATTCTGGACAAACACAGTGAGTCACATTTTAAGGGAAATTGTCTTATGGGAATATTCCCAGAAAGTAAAGGACAGAAGAGAGAGAGGAAAATGTAGGTGATGTAACCAAAACTGGAAAGTGATGCTTAAATTAGAAAAATTTTAAATGTTATAAGCAGGTGATTTAAATAAACAAATAAAATTCTGAAGAAATCTGATGATATATACACAGAGCAACAACCAGCAATGATTCAGTCTTCCTGAAGCAATCATTTCACTGGAGATACTGGAGTTACAGGCTTAATTGCCCAAGTCTCTCTCACACATCAGGAAAAAGATAAGTCCAAGCAAATATAATCAATCCCAGGCTATTTTTAACAAGGGATACAGAGTCATATCCAAACTCCTCATGTCTCCCTCCCCCCAACCTTATTTTTTAAGTCATAGAAAGTACATGTTTATTAAAAGCTTCCTGGCTAACGATTCCTTTCAATTAGCATTCCCCTTAAGATCTGATATCCTTTTTTTTTAATTCCCTTGGGAACCATTTTAGCTGCAATCTTCACTTAATATTGAATTTGTACCAGTGAAACTCATTAGAAACAAAGAGTCTAAAACTTCCTGCATGCATTCTTTCTTTTAATTCAGTGCAAACCACTGCATCTTTGAGTCCTAACAAGTATGAGGTGCAGATAGGTGGGGAGGAGTAGGACAGAGGAAGGAAGAAAGTGAAAAAGGAGGATTTAGTATGCAGAGGGGTTAGTTACAATTTGCAAGGATGAGGTGGCACAGACTAGAGAAATGGATGAAAAAAAGAAGGGAAGAATATGGTACTCAAGTGGGTTAGTTGCTACACAGGGAAGCTGCATTTTGTAAATCATCTTTCTAAATCAAAATCAATGTGATTTCCATCCTATACTATCTATAAATAATACATATCTTTACAGAGTTTCAGTTATACATAGATTTGTGCTACAATGAACTTTGAAAAAAAAGTTTATCTGGGCGAATCATGCCTTTAATCCTATATGTTGTACTGGAGACCAACAGAAGTCTCTCAACCTTCTGTGATACCCCATCAGTGTCCACCTGAACATGCAAAGGCCTTGCAATTTCCCAAGTAATCCAGCCAACACACATCCACTCTAGCAAAGGCCTCATGACTTTCTGTGAGATCTTGCCAGTTGCCCACCCAGACCAGGGAAACTCAGACCTAAATCAGGGAGGATGCCAGAGTGTCCAAGAGATTCACAATCTCCCATAATACCCAGCACTGCCTGCCCAGAGTGGCAGTGGCCTTGTGACCTTCTGTGGGGCCCACCAGCATACTTCCTAGCATATACAGACCTTGTGACCTTCCGAGATCCTGGCCATCACTGCACAGACTGGTGAGACCTTGAACCTGAATCAGGGATTAAGCCAGAGTGGCCAGAGGTCTCACAACCTCCTGTGAGACCTAACCAGCTGCCTGCCCAGATCAGCGAGACCACTGACCAGTGAGGGGTGGCTGAGTCATGCCTAGAGAAACCCCAATTAGAGCAGCTGGGTTCCAAAGCTAGTAATTGGAGAAGGAAGCACCCAACAAATGGCAATACAAGTCCTCAAGGGGATAGTACAATACACAGAGAGAACAAATATCCAGAATCTGAATTCATAGATATGGAAGCCATGTTCTCTTTATCAGATACAGAGTTTAGAATTGCAATGATTAAGAAATTCAAAGAAATAGAAGAGAACTCAGAAAAGCAATTGAATGTCCTTAGAAATGAAATCAATGAGATGAACACAGAAAATGAAGCCTTAAATAAGACAAAAATGGAATTTCAAGATTTCACAATCGAAATACAGAGATGAAAAATTCAGGAGAAACTCATAGACATGGAATAGATCAAGTGGTACAATGAGTCAATGTCGTTGAAGATGCAGATGTGCAAAGAAACCAGATAGAGAAGGTAAGAGAGAAACAAAGTGAAATTAATGACAAAACACCCAAGAATTATCTAATTCATGAGAAAGGGCAATATAAAAATAATGGGCTACTAGAGGAGGAAGAAGAAGAAAAAGGAACAGAATATGTATTTAAAGAAATAAAGGAGGAAAAAAACCTAGAGAAAGGAATAAATGTAAAAATCCAAGAAGTTAAAAAACTCTTCTTACTCAGATATATTGAGACCAACAACAAGACATAAAGCAGTGAAATTTCCAAGAGTTAAGGACAAAGAAAGAACATTAAAACCAGGAAGGGGGAAGAGATTGATCACCTATAAAGTTACCCCAATAAAGCTAACAGCAGACTGAAGAAATGCTATGAGTGAGGAGAGTATGGAATGGCAATAGCATAATCCAAATACTTAGAGAAAAACTGTGAACCAAGCCTTCCCTCAGGTATAAAGGAAGAATAAAGGCCTTTTCAGACTAGAAAAACTCAAGAAGTTTGCAAACGCTAAGCTACCCCTATAAGAAATATTGAAAGAAGCTGATACATCAAAACTAAAAAGATGAGCATATGCAAAGAACTGAGTAAGGATATAGACTGACCCACAAAAATTAAGAATAAAATGACAGCAACCATCACATATCAAAAATCACCTTAAATGTAAATGGACTGAATTCACCAATTAAAAGACATAGGTTACCTAATTGGATCAGGAAACAAATACAACCTTCTCCTGTCTCCATCTTTAATATTATTAAGACAGCAACACTGTTGCAGCTCTATTAAAATAATCAAGATATGAAAACAACCTAAATGCCCCCAGACAGATGAATGGATCAAAACGATGTGGTATATATACACAATGGAATACTACTCAGTGATCAAAAATGATAAACTTGGTCATTTGTGACAACACAGAAGGCGCTGGAAGGGATAATGCTAAATTATATAAGTCAGAAGGAGAAAGATAAATACTGGATGATGTCATTCATATATGGAATACAATGTAACTAAACTAATAAAAAAAGCTTAAAAATAACCCCTTAATAGCTGACTACAGAACTGAAGCAGTGAGAAGCAGTAAGAACGAAGCGGGAAGGACGCACAATGGTCTTTGGTGGTGAATATGGGTGAGTTGGTGGTGGATGGACTACGGTGGTAATAGCTGATGTGATATCCCAACATTACCTCAATCAAAAATAAATAAAATATATTTAAAAAGTCTATCTTGTGCCCTAGGCACTACTACATAACACGGATTCTGGATGAGCAACATGAGGCCAAAGTGCTAGGGAATTCTTCCTGTCTTCAAAGCCAGAGAATTGGTTCTGCTGATCCCAAGAGCAAGGACAGAGAAGATTTGTTGTTTGGGTGGGGAATCTCCCTTGGCAGGTTTCCAAAACTAAGATAAAATGCTTGAGAAGGTGTTTTAGAAACTGTAAGACACTAACATTGGATATTGTTATTTTGGAGCTGTCCACATCAAAGGGTTCATCTGAATCAGGAAACCTAATGCTTTGAAGTCTCTATTAACTCAAACAATGAATGATTTTATTTTCTAGCTGATTGCTTTGGCTTCATGAGGCCAGAAGCTAGGGTCTAAGATCTTGGGATGGCAGGAACTTTACACAGTTCACTAATGAAACTTCTTGCTTTTAGTTCAAATCATGCTAAATCATGGGAATCTACCAAAATTTTAGGATATTCAAGGAGATGTGATTGCTCTTATGTAAGGCTTTTACTTAGTTAAAATGTAGAAAATATGGAAAACATATTAAAAACACTGTGTTTCTTTAAATTACTAAACTCACGTATAAACATTTTCTTCAAAGAATATAGGTTAAACACATCTTTGGGGTTTTCTCAGTTGAAAGGCATAATAACAATACAAAGCTCTTCCAATTTGATTGGTCTCTAGGTCCCTCATGGGGATGGCACAGTTCAAGGCTGTGGTCATCTTTGGTGGACTTGTTTTCCTCATAGAGCAGGTTATGTGTCCTCGCAAAACTTAATTTTTCTTCACCGGTAACTAAAAAATCCTCCTAGTTAACACTGACCAACAGAAACACAACCATTTATTGCATTTCCAAAAATTCCATTGGAACTGCTGAGCTGTAAACTCCTGATGTTCAGCACCTGGCTTGCCCATTTCTGTCCTTGGAGCCCTGTGTATTCCAAAATTCATGGCAACTGGTGCATGGATGAGTGCTAAAGGTAACTGCTAATGAAATTAGTAGCTCTTGTATAAAATAGAACTCCTTGTCCCATTTTACTCAGGTACACAGTGGACATTTGTCTCTAACCTGGAATTGCTCTTACACTAGAACTCTAATGAAATACATTTCTAGTCTTAAAGATCAGTTGTTAGTAACAAAAATAGTGCCATGAGATCGCATTTTTCAGTAATAGCAAATGTTCGGCATTTTTGCTCTCCCTCTCCAACCATTTTCTGTAGGCAACGTTCCTTCCACAGGGACCTCTGCAATCCCAGAGCCTTTTCCACTGTGATGACACTGCAGAAGGGTCTACCTTCCTTCCTTGATTTAGTTTATTCTCACCATTTTATGGATAGGAAAACTGAACTTCTGAATATTAGAGGACTCTCCCAACAGGTAATGGAACAGAAGACATTAGTTTCTAAATGTAACAGGTTGTGACCTATTATGTTCTCTCTCTCTCTCTCTCTCTCTTTTTCTCTCTCTCTCTGGTTTTTACTGTTTTGGGGGTAAAAGAGGAATATAAGGATTATCAAAAATGATGAAATTTTCAAATATATATTTTCTTATTTGTTTTCCTCTATAAACACAAGCAAAATGAGGGTAGATTGGCTTAAAAATCCTTAATAGAAAAAATGGAAACTAGAAATTGTTTATTTTATTTTTAACTCTGCCTTACTATCAATTCATAAATACCATCACAACTGCATGATTTGCTATCACATAAAAACAACTTTCTTTACCATATTGATATAGAAAGACTTGACTGTGAATATTTAACATGTTCATGGTATCTAAATAAGGAAGTAGTAGTAACAGTACTTTAAAAGGCAGAATATTTAATACTAAATATAAAGCATTCCCATCAAAACATTTTACTCCTTAAAGAAAGATATTTCCACTTCAAGTTCTTATCAGAAATGTAAGCAGGTCTTCAGTTTTGTAATAAACACAGCAAAGGCACTATGTCAGCATGGCAGTTTCCCAAGAAGTTGAATGTTAGAACTAATGGTGCCCACCTGCTGTGCTTCAAGGTTAGTGCCTCAGAGATGTGGCTCAGGGCAGGAATGACATCCCAGGATTTCTTCAGTCCAAAGAAGGCGTATTAACACTACCAGGTCTCCTGGGCTCAGAAGCTGCAAGCCTGGAGCTGGGATGGAACTGAATTACCTCTGGTGTAGGGAATAATGTGGCTGACCTAAATTCAGGGTATCTGTCTGCCAGCTTTTGGCATAAGGTTGGCTCATGATTTGACTCACATTTTAAAATCTTAATTGCTGTAATAATTGGGTCTGCCAAGTTCACCAGTCAGCC
This sequence comes from Galemys pyrenaicus, assembly GCA_019455555.1. Classification (NCBI taxonomy): domain Eukaryota; kingdom Metazoa; phylum Chordata; class Mammalia; order Eulipotyphla; family Talpidae; genus Galemys; species Galemys pyrenaicus. Next base: position 1,065,291 of record JAGFMF010011524.1, read on the forward strand.
AAGGTCTTAGGAGAATTTTAGCCAAAGGATGGAATTTCCATCTGGTGTTGACTGAATCCAAAAATTATTGCTGCCACTATTCCTCCTCCTTGGATTCATTTATTTAAGGGCTGACCACATTTGGTACTCACCTAAAAATCATAAATTAATGTCATCCTTGTCGCTGTGACTGATAAGGGTTAGTCTAGTCACTGGAAAGGTAGAAAATTCAGGCATCTTGGATTTAAATGACTAACTAGAATTATCCGTAATTTTTCAGCAAAACTGAGCAAACTTCCACCTGTGTATTCTAACTAGTCATTCTCTACTCACTAGGTTCCCAGAGCAATGCTATTCTCACTTTAGGAACCTCAAGGAGCAGGAGATCTAAATGGTGATCCCTCCCTTGTCAAATCCCTAGAGACTGTGGGTAGCCATAAGAGCCTTCAACTTGCATTTGGCATTCAGCACATTTCCCATTCTGTGGAAAAATGGCATCGAGGAGTTGGAACTTACCCTGATTAACCTTTATTTCTTTCATGCCAGTGGACTCACAGGGTACTTGACCAAATTGAGTAAGTAGACACCCCCATCTAGTGGCTTCAATGACACCCTGCTCTCTCTCCACTTCCTCCTGGGCCTCCTTTCTGCTCAAATATCACACATTTCTATGTAGTGTGTGGATTTATTTCTACTGGAGTCAGAGAGTATTCAAGAAATTGCCATAACGCCAGGTTGATCTTTATCCAAAGTAAATTTTTCTCAAATTAGCACTCCCTTCATTTCACTCATTTACTTCATAGAGTTCTCAGAATGGGCTGGACACTAAGCTTGTACAAGTCAATGTTACAGCTCCTTGCCAATTACTGTTTATCCTACCCTAAAATATTCCTCCTACTTATGATAGTAACGTTGCAAAAAAAGAACACAATGTATATAGCAATTTTATTTCAATGAGTGAATTAGGGAATCTATCAAAACACTAACAGACTGGGAAATGCATAATAATGACACTTTTTACTTTAAGGGTTCTATCTACCAAGGGAATTATGTATGCTTTATATAAAGCACATGATTAAAATGCAATTAAAATGCTATGAAGCCAGAAAAAGGAAGGAGAATAATGTAACCAAACAACTGTGTCATGTGAAGTTCTTTAAGAAAAAAATAATCAAGCGTTGTGTCTCGTTTAAAGAATCTAAATGAAAACTATCCCAATGGATAGTTGGAATAGAGAAGACAAAATTCTTCTAAGAATTTTAACAATCAAGGTCCAGCTCTTTTTCCTTATCTTGATCCCACCTATGAATTGAAGATGACAGAAGGTTCTTAGACTACAGCTGACTTGAATTCTAGTGGTTAGAACTTTATTTGAATAATTTAATTAATTACAAAAAAGTAAAAATATATTTTACTTTCATTATAAAATAAGACTCATGAAATCCGTGGAAAGAGAGTGCTTCTAAACAAGAATCTGATGGAAATTAATTACATTGACGGTGGACTATTATTTTACCAACATTACACACAAGGGACTATTAGTATCCATGTTAAATTCCACTGATCATACCCTAAAGTGCCTGCCTTTGATTATTTAAACACTTTATTTAAATTTTACCAGAACTTCGAAACTGTGGTCCTGCCTTCAGGATCTCTGAGGGGACAGAAAAGCTCACAGCTGGGGTATGATCAGCTTGTTAAATATGTAAAGCAATTGTAATGTTGCTATAATTGATTATATAAATAAATAAAACAAACATCAAATTTATTACTTAGTCCCATATATGAACCATGAAGAAGACAAAAGTTTTATTGTAGGTTGACAAAGCATGAGTTATTAATTTGATCTTTAACTAACTTGAGGAAATAGTTCAATAATCTATATCAAGAGAAATATCCAAAAGTGGTCTCCTCTTTTTCTATAGAAATTTCTCATTTTTCTATCAAAACACACACACACACACACACAAAACAAAACTGAGTAAGAGTGGGCACAGGCAAAAACTTATATTCACATCTAAAACCACAGAACAGGTTTTGAAGTGGCTACATTTGCACCTAAAAAAAAAAAAAAATCACAAGAGGCTCACAGCTGAAAGCATTTTGGAATAATTATCCTCATTTGACCATGAAATTAAATTGTGCTAGAACAGCCTGTTTCAGAGCAAATCTAAACAAGAATCTACAGATTTAATTCAGTAGATGGTAGACTAGTCTGGACCACAAAATGAGGAAAATCCATAGCATTATTAACATAATCAACCGTGGAAATTCTTGTGTTTAGTTGTTTCTTAAGACCAAATTACAGAGACATTTTTAGTTGTTTTAGGTTCTGTATAAATTTCTTTTTACTTTCCATTATCAAAGGATAAAAACAAAATTTTAAACCTTTAAAGCATCAATTCCTTAAAAATGATTCTATGTCCCCAATGAATTATTTTTCTATAAGCTTGGATGTCAGTGGATGTCATCTCATTGTAAATTAACAAATTTGGATCATCCGAGCTGATTCTTGTTTCTACCCAAACTATGTAAGACCCCCATCTAGTACCCTACAGCTGAACTCATGTGATTCACTTCATGATCCCTGTCTCCTTACATCTTAAGTCTAATCCTCAGCCATTCCCTTTCCTCTGATCCTGTTATAGGGGCTTATTTTAATAATTTGAATGCCTTGTTCTCTTTGATGGTTGGACCAAGCACACGTCTCCCCACTGCCCTAGTTGGCCTGGCTAATTCCTTCCTTTGCCCCTGAAAGTCCTCCCTAAACCCCTCTCAATCACCAGAGGCTGAATTAAGTCATCTCCTGTGTTAGCCATGCTGTTTGCATAGTCATGTTTCTAATTGTGTGCCTGCTTGTCATTTTGCCCACTCTACTGTAGCACCTTTAAGAAAGAGAACACATAGCTCTACCTTGCAGATGTTGTCAATACTCTGCCAGTGTCCCCTTGAATTGTGTTTGCAATGTCAAGCACATCAAATCTCTGTGTACTTTCACTCCTCAAAAAGCTAATACTTGCATCTTTTTGCCAGAGGGCTGACTTAAGGCAGTAAAAATTTGCTTGCTGGCTAACACACAGAACAAGTAGTGCCTAGGAACTTACATAAGCTTGGCCTGCTTTAAATAATGACCAACGGGTAGGGGGTATAAATACCCTAGTTCCTGGCTTTTGTGGAAGTGATGAGGGAGATATTGTATATTATCTCTATGGCTCTTTGCAGGACTGACCCTTAACTGCAGTGGGATTTTACTTGACATTCCTCTTTCTTCTCCATCCTACTTCTCCATTCTTTCTCTTTCCCACTTTTCCTGGGTATTCCAGAATAAACCCTTGCTCATAACTACCCTACTCAGGGGCTGCTTCTGGAGAACTCAACCTCAGAGTCCAGGGGGTTCTCATTAATATTCATCATGGTACAGACACAGAATAACTACAAATCACAAAAGTTAGTCTCCTTACATTATGAGTGGAGGCTATGAGAGTGTGAGTTATCCAAATTTACCCAATACACCAACAATAGAGCAAGTCTCTGCTACTAATATTCCTTCCACTCAATCATTCAACTTTCATTCTGTTATTTTTTTAAATAATGAGGGTTCCTACTTCTTTCAATTAAACCATATAGTGACAACACTAAGAGGAGCTGTTATTTATTGAGTTCTTACCATGTTAGGCAGATGTTAAATTATTTATGTCATTATTTCATTTGGAACTCAGCCCATGGAATAGGAACTATAATTTTCCCATTTTACAGATAGGGAAACTAAAGCTTAGAAAAGATAACAGCCTTGCCAAAGGTCACACATCTTCCATATGGCAACTCTTGTACTTGCAACTTGGAAGTCTGGACCAGAGTCCATTTTACAAAAAAATCTTACTTGTTTTCTCACATTAAAAAAAAAATTGCACATAACATAATTTCTAATAATGCTAAAGAATATATTTTTAAAGTTCATATTTGGTGTGTTTTTAAGGACCTTGATTCTAAATTATAGGTTTAAATAGTTCTGAGGTGATGATTTTTTTATTCTTTTTGGGAGAGTTATAGAATACTTTGAAAAATCATGGACATCTGAAAGCTGCACACACATACACATACAATATTGAGAATAGTTCCAGGTGAATTAAGGATTTATTAAATCCCAGGTAATAGGGTAATATTCTCTGCTCTAAGATAAATTCAGACACAGCATCATTAATAAAAAGCATCTAAAATAGCATATGATGCTGAAGGTGTTGTGGATCAGCCTAATCAGATAGCCTTACATCTACCTCCTGGCTTTTAACTAAATAATATTTCATAGCCATGGCTACACTAAGCAGCAAATATTACAGTTTTCTACAATATTTATATTGAAAATTTTTATTGAGATGATTGTAGATTCATATGCATTTGTAAGAAATAATGCATAGTAATACTTTAATCAGTGCTCCTCAATGGAAACAAATTGCAAAACTTTAGTGTAATTATCTCAACTGGAATATAGGCATGATGCAATCTACCAATCTTATTCATATTTACCTGCCTAGTTTCTCTTGTCCTTACATATCTGTGTATTAAGTTCTAAGCAATTTTACCGTATGTACAGGTTTGGGTATCTGCCACAACAGCCAAGACACTGAATGATTCCATCACAACAATTGTCCATTACATGGTCCTTTTACAAAGACATATTTCTTCCCACATCCCCTTCCCACTCCTATTACAAACTCTTGGCAACTGCTACATCTGCCCTCCAGTTTTTAAATCCTATCACATCACAAATGTTACTTAAACGGAGAAAACAATATATAACATTTTGTGGCTTGTTTTCTTCACTCAAGATCATTCTCTGGAGATCTGCCCAAGTTGTTGTGTATATCAATAGTTCATTCTTTTATTGCTGAGTAGCACTCAAGTATGTGTACTGTTTCTTTATCTTTGCTGTAAAAATGTACACAAAAGCAGCAGCTTTTAAAAAAACAAACACAGATGTGCTACCTTATAGGTGGGCAGGTTTGAAATCCTGCATGGGTGTGAAAATGAAGGTATTGCCAGGTTGTGTGTCTTTCTGGAGGGTTTAGGAGAAAGTTTATTTCATTGCTATCTAGCTCCTTCACTCATCGTTTCATTCATCAGTCCCCTACATTTTTCTTCAAAGCCAACAAGAACAGGTGCAGTCTTTCTCATTCTGTGTCACTTCAACATCCTCCTCTACCTTCCTCTACCATTTTCTTTCATCAGTTTTATTTCAAAGCCATCATCAAATTCCTAGAAATTAGTGTTTAGCATAGCGAGTTGTTCATATGTTGTACGAAGAAACAAAAACATGTGACAAGAATTTTGTTCTACAAATTGAAAGTGCTTTAGTTATTTTTTCAGTGAGCTTAGACATGGACATTTGTGTACATATCTAAGTGTCTTAGTATATATGATTGCAAATGGAAACCATTGTATATTATGGAAAATATAAAAACAATAGAGAACTTCCCAACAAGTTACACTATATGTGCTAATAAAACATCTAGTTTCAAAGAGCACAAGGGACTGAGGTGAAGGTGCATTGATGAAATGGTGGGAGATCCATGGTGACCACAATTGATGTCAAATATATAAAAAGGAAACAATAATAATAATAAAAAAGAAAATATGCAGCAGATTGCCTTTGTCTTTCAAAATAAACAGTTGGAAGAAGCAAACATCTGAACTAAAAATAAATAAATAAAACATCTAGTTTCTCATTTGTCAAAGGTGGCATCATAATATCATTACAACAACGTACAAGGAACAATGTACAAATAATACTTAAGATATTAAATTCCCAGTGAGTCAAAATTTAAAAATATGTAAAGGAACAAATTTTACTATTTAAACAATAACAAAAAGTCTAGATCATATCATCAGCAACTTAAGTAATTACCTATTTGTTCAAAGTTTCTCCTGTTTTTAAACTATCTAATGTTTTAGAATAAGAGCAGCATGCAGTTTATTATCAAAGAATAAAACTCCAAATTTTGCTTAAATAAGTATGTCTCATGTGGAAAGGAAACCTAAACACTAGTTACCTTTAAGATATCAAAACTTACAGGAAAAAATATGGCCATTTTTACACTTGCCAAAAGTCATTCTTTGTAATAATTTTCTTAGTATTCACTTAACAATTTCTTAGAAATAAAGTCACACTATGAATATCTATACTTTAAAAATATGTTTTTTTTTCTAGAATAATGGACTTTTTTTTAATCTTACTGAAAATGGAAGTCAACCTATAATTTCCCTTTCTTTATTTGCAGGTAACTCGATATTAACATCTTAAGAAATTTCTTTTTCCCATTTGCCAAGTCCATTTTGCTCAACTGATAAGCAAAAATATCAAAATCCCAGAAGTATGTATGTATATGTGTGCACGGGTGTGTGTATCATGCCAAGATTTTTTATTTTTTTAATACAAAATGAAAAATGTAAAAGCTAAAAATTTCTGCTTTGAAAGTTACAATAGCTCATGTTCCTGGGCAACTTCTAAATTACGTTGTTTCTTTTATTGAGACAACATTGGTTTACAGCACTATATATGGTTCAGAAGGTTACATTCATCCTTCTTCAGATGTATGTTACCACAGGACAACCCCCACCAAGATACCCATAATCCTTCATCATAGTCCACTGGGCTACCTCCACAAATTGCTACCCACCCCACCATCTCACTCTGATAACCTCAATTTTACACTCAAAATTTTAGGACTTTTTTGTTTTAGTTTTGTCTGTTCATTTAAATTATTTCTCTATATTCCAAATATGAGTGAAATTATTTGTATTTCTCCTTCTGACTTAGTTTTTTAACATAATTCCTTCCCATGCCACCATGTTGTTGCAAATAGCAAGATTTTATTTTTTTAATAGCTGAATAATATTTCATTGTGTATATATACCACTTCGTTAAGTATCACGTTATTTTGCCCATTTTACTGCTTTAGATTTCACTATTTAAAAAGAGTATAGCACTAGCTTACAGAGCTGAACTGCTTTTATTTCTGCAACTGGTGGTGTGATTTTATTTGATTTTAGTTGGTTGACCTTTGCTGACTTCTTGTAGGCACTGAGATGTTTTTGCAGTTATTGAATCAGAAGACAGAGGTGGGGCCTGTAAGAGTTCAGTTGTTGATCTGAATGGACTGGGGGTGGGGAGGACTCGCTGATGTTCAGGCACTGCTTATCTCCCTTCTCTCTGTGATTCAAGACCTGAGACTGTAATTTCTGGACTGACAGTCAAGTTTACAAGGTTAGTAGCAGTCCTGAGGGGTGGGGAAGTAGCACTTCTCCTTACCAGGGACCCAGCTTGTGAGGTGCTCCAGAGTTCCTCTACATGTTTCCCCTTTGTCAGTGCCGTGTATCTCTACAACATCTACAGTCCCATCCTGCCCTGCCCTGGGACCCAGCTGAATTGGTGGTCCTGCTCTCTCTCTCCAGAGTGCAGGTGAGTGTTTTGCTTCACCCACTTCCTGTTCAGTGAAGTGTCCCGCTCTTGTCTATTCTCATTCACAATCTGTGTTAGACTGTGATGTTCAAAGGGAGTTTTAATTTCCCCCCAAGCCACGCAGCTCTGTGGTTGTGGTGTCCCTTTAGTTAATTGTTAATTCTCCAGAACAAAACAAGAAAACTTTTCTTTCACCACTTGGTTTCCAATGCCTCCTAAGATTTTTTTTCTTTTGTTTCCAGTTTTGTAACTACTTAGCAAATATGAGATATTCTATTCTCATTACTATTTTTGATATATTAGAGCTAAAATTATAAGTTGGTATAAAAATTCTCACAGTATGAGATTTTTTAAAAATTACTATATAAAAGTCAGAAGAATAGATTGTAAGTACAATTCACTATATGCAATTCTTAGAAAAACTGAGTATATACAAAATATCATTTACTGATGGAACTGGCTCAATTTCACATGATTTTATTTTCTTTTTTCTAAAAATACAATTAATATTTATAAGTTGGCTAATAAGCTTTCAATAAATCTAAGGTGCTTTAAAAATGAGCAGAAAAAGAAAAAAAAAAGCAAACAGGCTCCATGTCCCTAATTATCAAATCTGGAAGTAAAGCACATAACCATGGCCTTCATTAGGAGTATCTTAGGTTACTTGCTCGTTCACATACCTGAGACATCTAATTATATCCTTCTTAGAGGAAGAAATAGTCACCCAAAATTATAGGTTTAAAAATTATGACAATTTTCCAAGTCACTGCTTCATTTCTATCACATTTCCACTAAAATAGTAACCCTGAACTTTGACCTGTAAAATTTGACCTGTATCATAATAGATCATGGTCAGATTATATAACAGAAAATCTCAAAAACCCCCTTATTTCGGGATTCTTCACACCAACATTGTACATTTTAAGCTTTTAAAGGGCAGGGATTCTACTTGTTCCATCCTCCGTTGAACACCTGGCACATACTGATTTTTAACAAATATTTTATGTAGAAATAGCGCTGCTTTCATTCACTTTGCCTCAGCTAAACATTTTATGCCCCCTTCAATTTTTTTTTTTTTTTTTACTGAAACTTGGTGGGTTTTTTTCTTCAAGATTTTATTTATTTATGCATACAAAAGTTGGGGTACAGGTCAGAGGGTGTGTGTGTGTGAGAGAGAGAGAGAGAGAGAACATTTATTAAAGACAGAGTGGGGAGCAGAACAGGCAGATCAACTGAAATACACTGCTGAGAGGAGCAGTGGGGGAGGTAGAAGAGATCTGCTGCACCATGTGGGTCAGCTCCCTGGCCCGATATTGAATTTGTGCCGAAGTGGCTGCAGTTAGCTTCATAGTGCAGTGCTTAACCACTTGTGCTACCAAGGAGGGCCCCAGGAGTTTGTTTTATTTATTTATTTATTTATTTTTTTGTGTAGATGAACAGGCCAGATGTGTGGGGGATGAGAGGATTTACTAGAGACATAAAAACATAGCAGGGAGCAGAACAGGGGGATTTACCAAAATCACTGCTAAGGAGAGCAGCTGGGGAGGCAGGAAAGTTCTGTTACATCACGTGGGTCCCCTCCCTGGTGGGGGATTGAACTCACGATACAGTGACTGCTGAAATCCCACAATGCAGCAACGTTCAACCCCTTGCACCACCAGGGAGGCCCCCCCACCTTCTAATTTTATTGTACATTTTAATTTAGCATTATATCTTGCTTTTGTTAATAAAAATATAATTCAGTGTTACTGTTCATTTAATCTTGTGGTTTCATTCTAAACTTGGGGCCTTTCCAAAGCCTTTTCCCCAAGTACCTCTTAGTGCATTTACTAGACAGTATTGCAATGCTTTATTAGTTTATGCCAACTGCCTTACCCCAACCTAGGAAACCATAAGTTCCCTGAAGCGTTTACTCATATGTCTAGAACATTGGGTAGCACAGAATAATTTTTCAAGGACTAATTTCTGTTGTTGACCATTTGATTTGTCATTGTTAGTTTATGAAGAAGAAACCCTGTGGTTAGTTATCTTGTTCAAAATCACTTAACTAAATAGCTACAGACGGTAATAAGAACGGAGACTTCTTCATTACTAGCCATTGCTTTCTCTTCTATAATATAATGCTGTTCTTTTTTTTGAACATTTACCTATATTCATAAACACATGGACATTTATGGTTCAAAACAAAAGGTACAGCAAGTATGAAAATTGATGATTTTATCTTAGCTGTCCAGCTTGATTTCCTCAATCTTAAGGACTCCTCAAGTCTTCCTGCTTTTAATACAATTTCTTTATATCTAATCTGTAACTTCTATCTTCTAGTCTCAAAAGGAGCTCAGATATGGCCTTTTGTGTATTCATGATTGTTTCAATATTGCTTATTAGCTCTAAATTCTCAGTGGGATGGGATTCCTATAATAAATGTCTATGTGCATTTGCTTTCTCCATTTAAGAAAAAGAAGTCAGAGTGATATAGGTACATGGATATAGCAACAGCAGGTCTTCATCAATGAATTGACTTGCTTATATTTTAAACAATTACTGAAAACATTAACTGCTTCCCGATAGTCAATCCACAGCTTTATTTTATACATATGATGTTCAAAAAAGCTGATCATGTATCATTCAGTCAAGACTCCATTTTTTATCCTCCCTAGCAGCAGCAGCAGTAGCAGCAGCAGCTGAGGGTGGTTATTTGATTGACTTATAAAGAATGGAATGAAAAGGGAAGTGATATGCTCAATATTTGGTGCAGTCCATTAAAAGGGAAGAATACACCCTCACCTTTCTCTCTTTCCCTTGTTCTAGCTGAAATCCTGATGGTTGGTGGTAGACAGAACAGTCATCTTCAGTATGATTTGAAGGATGTGTGACCAACAAGATGTAAGAAACCTGTAGCCTTGATGATTGCTCAGCACCATACCACAGTGAACTATCTGGTATGAAAGCAGGATAAATTTCCATCTTCTATATGTCACCATTATTTTGAGTTTTTCTATTATACAAGACAAACTGATAGCCTATGAAATACAATATTCATATAGTGCTATTCAATCAAAGTCTTAAATGATTTTTGGTGTACAAAATAATAGAAATGGAATAAAACATTAACTTAAAGCACTTGAACATATAGTGAATACATGTGATTAATAAATCTCCATTTATAAACTATCAAGAAAATACAGATAATTAGCATTTATACTCCATTGAGCATTTTATCACGCTTTTTGGCAAAAGCTTAGAAGACAAAATTCTACCATAGAAGTTTGAAATCCAGTGATTACTAAGCAGATGTACTCTGCAAATCAATAATGCCTCATTCTTATCACAACAGTGTTATTTTATCATTATTTTCTATGCTTCTTGTAAGCCATTGTTCCAGTGAAACTAATTTACTTACAGTTTTATGTGAGAATCACTTAACATAAGGTTGCTGTTTCTTTGTCCATACTACTAGCACATAGTAGGTGCCCCACTAATATGTATGAAAATAACAAACATTTCTTCATCATGTATTACCTATCTCCCATACCCAAAGATCTCAGTGGTATCAAACTTAAGGGTGTGTCTTAAAATTCCATGCCCTTCAAGAAATATTTCTTGATACTCTGACTGGAAAAGAGATTCTTTTTCTACGGCTGGTTATAATATCTTGATGACAGTGGATAACAAGAAATATAAAGTAGAAGATATAGCAAGTTAAAGATTCTTTATGTGTTAGAATAGTCACATTTCTTTTCCCAGTGTCCTGAGTATGTACTACTAATTTAATGATTCAATAAATCAAACTTAGATGATAATGGATATTTGAGGAGTTAAGCTGATCATAATTGGAATGGACAGCTTATATTTAGATACAATCAAATCAAGAATGGACTGATAATTGATTCTGAGTTTATTATTTTCCAAATTTGTTCTAGATTTTCTACAACAACTTAATTATGACAAAAAGAGTCAAATTAATATTTTCAGCTCATAATTTTCATTCAAAACTATAAGTACCTAACTAAATAAAGAAACAAACAAAAATACTGCATGTTCCAAAGAAGAAATGCAAATGGTCAACAGGTATATGAAAAAATGCTCAACATCACTTGTAATAAGGGAAATGCAAATCAAAACCACAAAGAGATACCACCTTACACCAGTGAAAATGGCAGACATTAAAAAGGAGGCAACAAGAAATGTTGGCAAGGATGTGGAAAAAAAAACAGCTCTCCTACACTGCTTGTGGTAATGCAAACTGGTCCAATCACTATGGAAAGCTGTGTGGGTTCCTCAAATTATTGAAAATGGAGCTACCAAAAGACCCAGCAATCCCACTCATAGGAATCTACTCAAAGGACACAAAAACATTAATTCAAAGATACCTGCACCCCTATGTTTATTGCAGCACTATTTACAATTGGTAAGATATGGAAACAACCCAAATGCCCAAAAATAGATGCCTGGATCAAAGAAGAGGTGGTATATATAGAATGGAATACTATAAAGCAATCAAAAAAGATAAAACCATCCCATTTGCAGCAACATGGATGGGGCTAAAAGGGGTCATGCTCAGTGAAATAAGCCAGAGGGAAAAAGAAAAGTATTAAATGGTTTCACTTATAGGAGGAATATAGGGGAACCCAGTAAGGGACCAGGAAAAAATTAAGAATAATAGTAATAAACAAACAATAAAGATATCAGGCAACCATACATAATAGATATTCTATGAGAAACAGGGAACAAATGGTATCAAAACAAAGGAGGGACTATGATGATGGTTCACAGGTGAACTGGTGGTGGGAATTTTATGGGGACTACACAATGATGTAAAAGATATAAATAAAAAGATAAATTATTTAAAAATACTGCATATTTAGTACATAAGATATTCCTTTAGTAAAACAACTTAAAATATGATATTCTTCTAAAATATGGGTAATGGTCTTTCTAGTTTTCCCCTCCCATATGGTAAACTAAACATTTATAGCTTTACTAAAATAAAGTATTTTTAATAAACAAAAGATACTAAATGTTTAATAATACAGTTTCTCTGATTTAAGCAGGTATAACAAATAAAATTTATATATCCCATTTTACATATTTTCCACCAGAATGTAGTCAGTTTAATCATATCAAAAAGGGGGAACTTTGGCTAGTTCTTTTACAAGACTGTATTCTATTTTACAGATCTGTAGAAAAAGTATTAGAACTTAATTTTATATTTCACATTAGCTTCTTTTTCTTGTAAAAACTTTCATGTTCAACTATTTGGACTTTAAAATACAACAGAAAGAAAGCACTTGGTCACCATGAGTATGTTCTTTCATTGTAATGGGATTGACTAGAAATAATGAGGATAGGAAAATCCTCAAACACATAAAAACTAAACAATACACTGATCGTAATCCATGAGTAAAAGATATGTTTTAGGGAATTAAAAGATATATAGAAATGTGTAAAAATGAAATATTTCAAAATTTATCAGAAATAGTCAAAGCAGCAGTGAGGGGAAACATAGTACTACATTTTCACACCAGGAAAAAAGACAAAGTAAACAATTTATGCTCCTACATCAAGAATCTTAAGAAAGGAAAGGGCAAAGTGAGCCGAAACTAAGCAGAGGAAAGAAAGTAAAGAAAAATTAGTGAAGAAACCAGGGAAACTAAAACAGAAAATGGAATAGAGAAAATCAATAAAACAAGGATTTTTGAAAAGATTGATGAAGATTGGCAAACCTCTGTTAAAATTTACAAAAAGAGAAAAGTTACAAAAGTACCAATATTAGTAGTTCAATATATGATATGACAACAGATTCCACAGATACTGAATGGATATGAGGAAATGGTAGAAATAATCCTATATAAACAAATTCAAAAAAAGAGATCAAGATAATTTCTTTGAAAACTACACACTACTTTAACTCATCCACATGAAATAGAGAACTTGAATAGTTCTACAACTATGAAGGACATTGAAGTCATAAAAGAAAATTTCCTCAAAAAGAATCTCCAGGCCCAAATGATTTCAAAAGAATACTACCAATTTTGTGTATAATATATTCAAATCTGTATAATATAGCTTGAGAAGATTCTTAGATTGTTTTATAAAGCTGGTTATTGCCCTGATATCAAAACCAGACTGACACAATACATAAAAATAAAGACTCATAAACATAGGCTAAACATTCTTAACAAAGTATTGAAAAGCAAAACAATGCATAAAATAGTATATATAAGGGTAAATGGGAAGTATTCCAGTGATGCAGTATTAGTTTAATACTTGAAAATTAATCAAAGTAATATGCCTTAACAAGACTAAGGATGAAGACTCATGTGATCACATCAAATGGTGTCTAGAATATATTTGGCAAAATTCAGCATCCACTCATGATTTTCTAAAAACTATGAGAAAAAAAATAGAAATAGAGAACTTCCTCAACTTGATAGGAAACATCTACAAAAAACTATTAGTTCTTGCTTACGGATGATGTAATAAATTGCAAATGATATTACCCAAAAAACCTCTCCCAAACCTAAAAATTGAATTCAGCAAAGTGGTAATACACAAGGTTAACATATACATATCAATTGTAATTCTACCTAATAGCAATAAACACCTGTACACTAAAACTAACATCATTACTTCTTATAGCCACTTATGAAAATGAATTATTTAGGTGTAAATCTAACAAAATGTACAGAATTATATACTGAAGACAACAAAATATTTGTAAAAAAAAGTTTTAAATTAATTGATAGACTATGTTATTATATTAGGAAACAGCATAGTAAAATGTCATTTCTTTCAAAATTAACATGTAATTTTAACAAAATGTCTACTAAGACCTGATCAAGAATTTGTACATCTGGGTAAACATCATTCTAAAATATATATGGAAAGGGAAAAGAACTAGAATATATAAAACAATATAATAAGGAAGAATAAAGTGACTTTGACAGTGGATGTGGTATGGTGACTGCTAAATTATATTCAGTATTGTAATGCAAGATAACCTCAATAAAAATAATACAATTTAAAAACCTCAAATAGCCAGAGCTCTCTTGACTAAAAAGAAAGGGAATGGAAGCATCACAATTCTGGACTTCAAACTATATTACAAAGCCATAATTGTTAAAACTGCATGGTAGTAGAACAAAAACAGGCACACAGACCAATGTAACCAAATAAAAAGCCCAGAAATAAACCCACTAGTCTATGGACAACTAATATTTGACAAAGGTGTGAAAAATATACAACAGAGCAAAGACAGCTTGTTCAATAAATGGTGCTGCAAAAACTGTACTGCTACATGCAAAAGAATGAAGCTAGACTTCTACCTCTCACCATAGACAGAAAACAATTCAAAATGGATCAAAGACTTATACATAAGGCCTGAAACTATAAAATATACAGACTAAAATATAGGCAAAACACTACATGACATACATCTCAGCAACATCTGTAAAGACACATCACCTAAAGCAAAGAAAAGGTAAACAGCTGGGACTGCATCAAATTAAAGAGCTTCTGTATAGCAAAAGAGACATTACCTAAAACAAAGAGATACCCCCTGACTGGAAAATATATATTTGCACTCCATACAAGTGATAAGGGACTGATCACAAAGTCACACTACTCAAAAAATAAACAAACAAAGTAAACAATCCAGTCATAAAATGGGCAGAAGAACTTAAAGACACTTCTCCAAAGAGTATATGCAAATGGCCAATAGGATTAGGAAAAAATATTCAACATCCCTCACATTCAGGGAAATGCAAATTAAAACCACCATGAGATACTACCTGACGCCAGTAAGAACGGCACATGTTAAAAAAACTAGCAACCACAAATGTTGGTGAGGATGTGGTGAAAAAGGAACACTCCTGCACTGCTGGTGGGAATGCAAATTGATCTAACCTCCATCAAAAGCTGTATGGAGATTCCTCAGCATGCTAAAAATGGAGCTACCATATGACCCAGCAATCCTGCTCCTAGGGATTTACCCAAAGGACACAAAAACATTAATTCAAACGAATACATGTACCCCTATGTTTATCACAGCATGATTTATAGTAGGTAAGATATGGAATCAACTCAAATGCCCAAAAATAGATGACTTGATCAAGAAAATGTGATATATATACACAATGGAATATTATTCAGCAATCAAAAAAGATAAACTAGAGCCATTCGCAGAAATGTGAATGGAGCTTGAAGGGACTATGCTTAGTGAAATAAGTCAGAAGGAAAGAAAAGGATATCAGATGGTCTCACTTACAGGAGGATTATAGGGGATCAAGGGGAAAAAAATAACAAAACCACAACAAAACAAAAATAAACAGACAACTACAAATCAGTTATCTGCAGGGAAAAGGGAGGGATTGAGATTAAGGCCTAGACAGGAAGAGCACAGGGACTATGTTGATGGTACACAGGTGAATTGGTGGTGGAAACTCTATGGGAACTACACCTGGAAGAGAAGGCAAGCATTGTAAAAATGAACTCATTAATTAAAAAAATAAAAATAAATAAAAAAGAAGAAAGGGGAATTAATCTACATTATTTCAACATATTTTATAAAATACATATCTCACAAAAGGATTCACTAAACTCAATAGTATATAAAACCCACACAATCTAATCAGAAATTGGGCAAAAATATAAAATACTTTTCACCATTAAGTATACACAGATAAGTTATAAGCACTTAAGAGGATGTTCAACATCATTAGCCATTAGAAAATTAAAATCAAATCCATGAGCTATTACTAAAGAACTACCCAAGTGGGTAAAATTTTTAAAAAAATGTTGAAGATAGCAAAAAAAAAAAAATGGATCACTTATACGCTATAGGTAGAAATGTAAAACGGCATGTTCACTCTGGAAAACAATTTGTTAATTTCTTATAAAACTAAACTTGCAACTTCCATATAACCCAACAATTGTATTCTTGTATGTTTATTCTAGGGAAAACTTATGTTCATAAAATGTATATAAATGTTTGTAGTAAAAATTTTCATCTGCTGAGTGGTAAACAAGCTAGGTACATCCACACCACACAGTTTAAGTCAGCAACTAAAAAATTGACAGAGAGAACATTTGGATGAATCTTCAAGTGACTACACTTCAAATAATTACCAAAAAAGCTAGTCCCCAAAGGTTAAGTATTATATATTCCCTTTATGTAATCTTCTGGAAAAGAGAACAGATAAGTGGTTGCCAGTGTTTACACTAAGAATGGGAGTAGAAGGAAGTGAGTGGCTATAAATGAGTCACACAGGGGTCCTTGTGGTGGTGGAAAGACCCTTGATTGTAAAAATGTTCATAACCTGATTATGATATTGTATTTAAATTTTGCAAGATGTTACCATCAATTGGGAATTCATTGTACCTTTCATTGTGTCTGCCTAAGGATACAAAGGTCTCGCTAAAGAACTTGTAATTGCATGTTGACCTATAACTTTCTCAAGATAAAATAATAAATTAAGGAAAGCAATAGATAAAATGGCACTTGGAGGAAACAAAGAGCTTTTATTAAAAAAGTAATTTACTCTGTACTGAATTTAAATATCTTCTGAATAGAAATTCATTACTATTTGACACACTAGACAAGATGCACAGGAATTAATTTTACAGGTGAGTTAAAATACGTAGTTTCTTCCACAAAGTACCTTCAGGATCCATTTCAGAAGTCACTATACTGATATTTTTAAGCATCATAGTCTTTGTAAATTGAATGAATTTTGCATTCTTTTTTTCTCTGGAAAAACCGTAGGCATTATTTTTTAACTAATGCAAAATAGAAAAGCTTAAAATTAAGTCACTAAATGCTGCAGTCTTTAAAAACAACAGGGCCCTTTCCTGTAGTCCTTGAAAGCTGAGCTGCAGTTTTCATATGTTTGAATATGAATGTCCCTGGGGTTTGGACAGAGGATACTCTGCCCCTGATGACTGACAGAATTCCCCCGTAATCTTCTTAGATGATAGGAGGGAAGGCCAGGGGAATGTCTCATGTGGTTCTAGCAAGTCAAGGTTTTCTTTTTCCTACTAACTTGGGTGAGCAGTGCGCAAAGAAAATCTCCTTTTAAAAATACTAACATAGCACGTTTTAACCCACTACACTCTTCTCTTCAACAGAGCATCTAATTCCCCTAAGCAATGAAACCCAAGGTCGGATTCCATGTATGCTCCTTTGGGAGAAGAGAAGTGAGAAGGAGGGAGGCGAGACGAGACTGCTCTCCTCTCCACCCCCAGGGGTCAAAGTTTCTGCTATTCTGCACAGAAAGCCTATATCTGGAGAGCAGACTGTATCTGGGTCTGCAGTGTGCCGGCACATTTCAGCATCCATTTCCGAGATTCTCCCCTTTCAGGTTAAAGACTGTGTTTTGCTCTGTGTTCTCTGACCAGAGTTCTAAGGTCCCTTAGGAGACGCTGAAGCAGCTTGGATATTGAGAACTAGACTTTATTTCTAATTTCTCATCTCACCAGCACTTGAGGCTTAGTATGTGCATCTGAAGTCTCTAAGATGCAAATGTGCTTAGATCTAAATTGATTTTCTAAATATGGCCTTGAGCATAACAGTCAACACTAGGTTGTCCTTTTGAAAGATCCAGTGATCAGTATCTGATCACTTGCTATAAAGATTGCATTTCAATTTTGGCAGTTTTAACTTGCCAATTTATATTTCAACTTTTTAAAAAATACAAATTGGTTGAAAGGGTTTGGTGATGTATGCTTATATTTTTAAAATAATGTTTAAAATAATGTCTAGATTATTGGAGTTTTTATTTTTTTAAGAAACATTTTAAATAATTCATTTTGACACAGAAATGTCCAACTTCAAATTATAACTTTAATAGTTTCGGTGTTTTACAGACAACCCAAGAAAAAAAACTTCAATCTAACCAGATCTTGACTGTCCAGTTTTCATACAAGTATGAATATGGGATGAATCAGAAGAATTTACTTAAAAAAGCATGTAAAGTATACAGAGAAAAACAAGGATGCTGAAAATGAAAAGAACGTAAATCAAGAAGGGTTACGAAACTATTCTGTATTTTTAGAAGTCAATAACTCTCTACACTAAGCAGTTCTGTTAAATATAGCTTCAAGACACATTTTCTGGAGGGCATTAATTTGGTCCTGAGGAAAAACCTTTGTCAGGTCACTTCATTTTTTTTTTTTTTTTTTTTTGCCTTTACAACACAGACTCTTTAGCATTTGACTCTAGATATTTTTAAATTTTGTTATTTTGAAGATGGTCTGGCCTTTGACAAGAGAAGGGTACTAATCACATTTAAATGAGCTATCTGGATTGTTCATGAAAATAATAAATTCAAAGGCTCTGTGACCCCAGAGAGATGTCATCAGCTTTCAGCTGAAGGTATGTTGCCAGAGAGGAGCTGGGTCTCCGCCATAGGACCCGTGCCAGCCCTGCTCTAGAGGACTCTGGAGGACTGTCCCCTCCACAATGCTCACACCTGCGTACCCACCACTCAGAACACTAAAGCTCACAGTCCCGTATCCCCATGAAGCCTCAACATCAGGCCTCCCACCCCGCGCAAAACAAGAAGGCCTCCACTTGACATAAATGAAAGTTACCTGTTCTTGGCATCCACACTAGGGAAGTAGGGGAAAGGACACCGCCTGCTGTCCTACAGCAGCTTCGACTCCATGCTGTCTCGGAGTTCCTTCTTCCTCTTTTTTATAAGTTCCTTGTCTGCCTTCAAGGCTCAACTCCAGTGACTCCACTTTGAACTTCCCAGACAATCTCATTGTGACATCACTTTTTAATTTTTTTTATTTATTTGCATTTTATTTTTATTTATTTTCATTTAAAAGGCCAAACTTATTAAGAAAAAGAGGGGTCTGAATACACACAAGGTGATGCACAAACTGGTGTTATTTTTACTTTTAGAGACTCATTTCACAATTATCTTTTTGAGATATGATATCGTTGGGAAAATCCTGCTTGTTTTTCAGTGGGATTTTATTGACAATACCTAAGACAGTTCTTCTTGTGGAAAATAAATGTGACTTATTCTCAAGCCAAGTACTGTAGGTCTCTTTGCAACTATCCAAAATATAGTCATACAAGCAATGGGTGAAGAATCAATAATACCTACAGAATTCCTGCGAGCATCCTCTTATTTCTCTTAGAAAATAAGCATAAACTTCCTTCTCAGTATCCTAAATGGGGGCTGCCTGCAATAAATGAGAGAAGTCGGACAGACTGACATCAAGGATGTGGTGGAGGTGACAAAAGGTTGGGAACAATTGTCCTTATGTTAATAAGCCTTGGCATAGCATGGATGATTTAGGTAAAGCTCCTGTGTGCTCTTTAGGGCCATCAACTATGTCATTTTGGAGATCAGAACCACCTCTAATAAAGAGGTGGATTCCAAATATACAGAATAAAGGGATAGGAAAACTCTCAGTGGATTTCTTTATGTTTCACTTCAGCAAAAGAATCAGCAAACATTCTTCTGAATATATCATTTATCTGTCCGTTACTCCTTTCATACAGACCACAATACACACACTGCACACAAGCATCTCTCCAACTTGACTGATGTACTTCTTTATTAATTCACTCAAAACTGTGTTACTAAATAAATTTTTTGAAATAAATATTTTTCCCTACTCAAACTTTAATTTTAGGAATTTCCCACTTCCCTTCTTTGACCTCATGAGTCTTTCCTTACTTATCCACAAGGAAATAGTACACCCACACTTTCCATCTTAGGAAAACAAATGATGTCTCTGAGCAGCCTGCCAATAATTTTGTAGAATAAGATAACCAACTTCAATTCTTGTATATGTGTGCTTACTTGGTATATTACTTTATTTGGGCACCCAACTCATCTGAGATCAGAGGATCACAGGGGAAGAAAGGTAGGTATTTGAAAAGATCAAAGGGTCTGTTCAAAGGGGACAGGACCCACAGGATTACAGCCATTGCCACAACTTGTGCTTCTATTATGTGGGAAATGGGTTATAATCTGACTTGTATTAAAACAAAATCCATCTGACTGATATATTGAAAATAACCTGCAAGTTGGAAAGTCAAAATAAGAAAATAAAACGAATTAAACAGGAGTACCATTTTAACTAGTAGCAGAGAGGTGAATTTTGGATTTATCTTGAAGGCATAGCCAACAAGATTCCCTGATTGATTAGGGGTGGATTGTGAATAAATAAATAGTTAAGGCTAATGCAAACATTTAACAATATGTCCATATATTATTTGGTAATCCTCTTCTCTGGAGGTGTTGACTAGTTTACCCCTTCACTGTGGTATGAATTAATGACTCGCTTCAAATGAGTGGACTGTGATGATATGGGACTTAAAGGAGGACAATAGCTCAATGGCTTTTTAACAGTATAATCCCCAGGGAATGGTGAGGGTCTAGACTCCTTGCCTCACTCTAAGGAATGGTGGAGTTAGGCAGGGAGGTGAAGCTAGAAATGGGAGAAGGAGAGAAAGGAGAAATGAGAAAGGAGGAAGAAGTAAAGGAAAAGACACTGAATACCTGGAGGAAGCAAATGGAGCAGAGAGATATGTGAGAAAGAAATGGCACTTGCTTGAACTTGTACCAGGGACTTGGGCAACATGGAAGGAAAACTTGAAAGAGACAGAGACATGGGTGAGGGGCCCATGGGAAGGCTGTCAAGGCAGACTTTACCTTGACTGGGGTTTTGATTTTGCCTCTTTCCTTCTAGACTTGCTTGGCCCCTTATGCCCCTTTCCTTAGACTTGTGGCAAGCTTTTGGGCCTCTGTTGTACTGCTTTAGGCCCACACTGTTCGGCTGGGCATTTACCCATGATGGGATAACTTTGGGTGTTTCATGGGGAAACTATTTTTTTCTATATTCTTTCTCTTCTCTTTATTGTACACTTATTGTATTAAAAATATTTTCCATTGAAATTCTTACTAATAGAATGTTTGTCTTTATGCAGGATGGCAGAACCCATTTAAGAGTAGACAAGTCAGGGGGCCTTGGGGTGCCCCTCTCCTTGCCTGCTAGCAGTTTCCTTCTTGTTGCATTCTCTCAAGAACTGGTGAGGACACTCAAGCAGCTCCATGGTGAGTTCCATGTGTGAGGACACAATCATACGTGTGCAGCCTCTGTAGAAATAGACCTTCCAGCTCTAGTCAAGCTTTCAGATGGTGCATACAGCCTAGCATGGCATTGTCTCAGCAATCTCATAAGAAATTCTGATTGAGAGCCATCCAGCTAAGCCACTCCTGAATTTCTGACTTGTGGGAATTGTGAAAAATAAATATTTGTTGTTTTAAAAAAACAATGAATCATTAAAATTTAATGAGAATATTTACAAATTCTAAAGCAGATTCAAAATGTATAATTTAATGAATTCATTGATATAATTCTTGCAATTTGTCACATACTAAATAAGAAAATATTACATATAAAATAAATCAACACTGAATCCATAAATTCAGCTTAACTCCAGCTTCTCTATTACTAGAAGAAGCAATCTACTCAGTGGGAATATATGTCCTTAAATCATGTACCGGGCAAGGAATTAACATCTAAAATATATAAGAAACTCATAAAATCCAACAACAACAAAATTTAAAAAAATAAATAAATTAAAAAAATAAATAAATACAAACATGTCTCTAGGCATCAGAATGAAAGAGGAGAGAAGACAAATACATTTGTATTCATGAGTTAATCATGTTCAACTTCTGTTGTGTTCCAGTCTTCAGTGAGGTTCTAGGGAAGGACTGAGAGGATGGAGAAATGGTACAATACAACCACTGTCTGGTTGTATAATAAATTCCCTCCTGTGTCTTCTTTCTTTTTCCTGGTGATTTTTCAATAACATCAGCTTTAAAATGGAGTGGTCTTACCTCAGATTGAGAATGGTGGAAGCTATATACAGCTTCCACGAGTGTATCTAATGAGACTACAATGTCTTTCCTTATTCACAGAAAAGTAAATATGCATTTGGGTTAATTATAATTTTGTCAGGGTTTATTTATTAAGAAGCTCGAATAAGCATTTACCTTCACAAAAAGATCACCAGTATCTTCTTTCAAAAATAGCCCTGACTTTCAAGATGCTAGTTTATATTCTAGCATTCATTTGCTGAATAATTTTAATCAAAGTCACAGTTAACATTTGGATAACACTACAGTTTATAGAGCACTTTCATGTACACCAAGATATTTTTCACCTATATCACTGCCTTTGAAGGACGTATTGATGTGTAAAGTGAACAGACAGGATCTTGAGTTTCAGGGAAATATTGTAAATATCTTGGAGTCACAGAGCAGTGAGATCAAAAGTGAGTCTTCTAACTCTCTGTCCACTATTATTTTTTGCTTCCCCAAACCATCTTATTGCCATTAAAAATAAAGAATTTAGCACCTGCCAGGCATATAATAATAAGTATATAATAATTAATATAATAATGCCAGCACAATAAATAATTAATCATAAAAGGAACAAAAATGTTAGCCTGCTCTAAGAACACTGACTTCTAGTCATCAGAACCCCCATTCTGATGCTGGTCACTTCACAGAGCAACTCTGGGTCATAGTGTCTACTGACCATGTCCCTAGAAGATACATCTAACTGCAGGAGGTATTGAGTCCTACAGTTACTTTGACAACTTCAGGAATAATGCAGGGATAGCCAAGAAAGAAGAGGTTCAGATCTGTTTGCCAACATGCAGTCTGATAGTCGTTGTACTCTACAAAGGGGTATACAACTCTGAAGCAGTCTTTTCTTACACTTAAGAAGAAAATCATACAAAGTTTGAATCAAAGAAGTTCAACCACTTAATAAAAATAACAGGAGTGACTTAAATTCCCCTCCCTTCATTCTCCAACTTGCCTCAACTCAAGAATGAATCAGAATAAGTTTTCCTTGTAAGTTCTACATTTTTCTCCTTTCTTACAGGTTCCCAAACTTGGCATTGACTGGGAGACTTTACAGGTTAATGTAAATGGCAAGTATGTTTCTAAATTTTTCATCTGAAATACTCTTTCCTATTTGTGACTTAACTTTAGAGATCATGTACATGCATTCCATTATGAGAAGATAAATTATGTTCACGTTGCTGATCAAATAATAATTTTGTAGAAAAAGATAATCAGCTTCACTCAATAGGTGTGCATGCATATGATATGCCATTTAATTGTTGCCACCTCAGAGAACCATTATAAATAATGTATACATAATTAATTGTGAACCTTGTAATTTTTCTAAAATTACAAATAATAAACATTAAATTTCTCTTAAAAAAGCCATTGCCTAGATCCTACAGACAGAAAAACTAAAACTCAGAGAAGTTTGTTTTTTTCCTAAAGGTAATTTTTTTTCTACTGTTACTTACTATTTTTTGAAGCCTGAATTACTATAACCCATCCTTTCTCCTAAATACGAAGAAGAAGGAAATAAAGCAAGTTGTTCCTAATATCAGATATTTTATCAAAACCATTAGTTCACATTCAGAATAAAATCTTAGATCAATCTAACATTTACAATTAAAATATTTTGCTTTGTTATTCAGTAGAAAGTGGATAGATTTTTAGTCTTCAAGCCTATATGTATTATGTTTTAACTTAAAGAATGATCATTATTTATTCTTTTTCTTTTGACTTATTAATTTTAATAAAGCCATTGATACCTCATATTATTAAATAACATGAATATTTTTAATTTTTATATATAAAATCAAGTATTTTTCAATTCTAAATATCTTAGTAACTAAATGTGATTAACTCCTGAAGAATCATTAAAGTCATATGCTCATTAAATAGTTAGAAATAATCATAACATAGGTTTAAGGTGTTCTTATTTATATGAAGTAATTTTAATGGAAAATGAGAAGGTTTAGACAGCACATATGGCTGGAAGGCTACAGTAAAAAACTTTCTGTTCTTAAAATAATGTGGTTATTTACAAATGATTAATGGCAGGGTGTGAAATACCAAATGACTGTATTTGAGTACAAAGATACCCTGCATTAACATAAGGTTACCTGGAGGATTTATCCATTTGCACATTTACTAAATCCAGACAGTTCTCTCACTCCCAATTCTGATCAGACTCAGCCCATAGGAAACTCTATTGTGCCAGACATAAAAACATTGCATAGGCTCAAAATACACCATTGGATCAGAGATATTGGAATGCTTTTCTGCCCTCTCCTGATACAAATATTAATAAGATGTCTTCTTTTTATTTCAAAAGTGAGCAACCCTCTAATCAGATAGTTTGCATGAACATACAACCTACAAATACGGTATAATGCCAAAGAGAAATGATGTGGTCATCATGCGTGTTATTTTAACAAGCCACACCTTTAGAAATTTGATGTACCTCTTTAGAAACTATTTAGAAAGTTTTGTGAATTCTGTTTCACCTCATGCTGTCATTACTATAAACTCACATTTTATTCCCTTTCTTTTTTAAACTGAGGTTATTATTTGTCATGGGGAAGAATCAGGTGTAGGCGGGGTGAAAGAATTAACCAAACAGAGTGGAGAACAGAATGGGTGGATTTATTGAAATACACTGAAACGGGAATCATGGGTGACCAGGAGAGGTTTGCTGCACCTAAAATCACATTTAAACATGGCTTTATTCTTCAAAAAAGTACAACTGTTAATTTATTTTACCTCTATGTAGGCATTTCTCTGTGGACCTTCCTATGCTAAGACCCACAGAGAACAATACACTAAGCAATAGGCTCCACTCTGGAAGAAATAACTTCATGAAGCATAACTTCATGTGGAAGACTATTCATTACTGTAGTCATTTTATTAGCGTTTGAAGAGGAGACCCAATACAAAAATAGATCTCTTCTCAGACGGTGGCAGGTTTCAAGCCAACAAAACATGACAGTTGGGTTGAAATTATATTTGGTCTACTAAAACTGTATAATTTGTGCCCTTACCACCATCGTTATGTTCAAATATAGGAACGAGGATAAGAGGTCCACTTCAACAGCGGCTGGCCCATTTAAGAAGGGATCAAAAAAACACATCACAAGGCAAACAACTCAAGTGAGTTCTGCTAAGCTGAAGGAAGAGCCACTGAAAGTTCAGCATCATTTGTGACTATCCAAACATATACTGGGCAGAGATCAATGGCACAGTCAGTGCCTTAGAACATTTTCGAGATGGAGAAGAGGAACCTGCTCTGAGCCCTGCATTTTACAAATACAAATGTGGTTAACATTTTCAAACTTCAATGAGCTACCTCTCCACATGGCTTGCCCATGATCCATAGACAAGAGGAGGCCACAGCTGAAAGCCTTCAGGTTTTGTGTTATTTTTGTATCTGGGTTGGATTTTTTTTTGTGGGTATGAGAAGGATTTAAGTAATGAAATCACTCAGTTAAGAGGAAAAAAATAAATTAAGCTTCAAGGTTTTTTTTGTTTGTTTTTAGTCTTAGAAAGCATGGGCACATCTCTTGAATAAAAGAGAATTATTTCCCAATAAATACTGAGATTTCACATCTTTTTTTGGCTACTCTTTCTGTTCCAATTTGTGGTTCTTGAGACACTCATGAAGTAGCAAAGTATCTTGAGTAGACCATGGAAGCTGAACAGTTTCATGCAAACACTGTGATGGTGATTTATATAATGAAATTAAAATATTTGGTAATATTTTATAAAATTATGACTATATATAGTATATGATCTATTATGATATTTGAATATGTACATGATTTCTGAACCTAAGTATTGTTTTAAAAGTTTTGTTGACAATCCTAGTTGGTACTTCCATACTAAAATGAAGTTTCTGCAACTTGAAACAAATAAAAAAATATAAAAACTGCAATGACCCATGAAAAATGGCTAAAATGACATAATTATCTTTAGAAAAAAAGTGTGAAGATTCTGATCATAGTGGTAAATTTTATGACTTTATTGAATAAAATCCAGAAAAATATTTTAGAACCAATATGTAATAATTTGTGAGTTATATGTGTTTTATTTAATACTTACAAAGTACTGCTGATTGAGAACATTAGACTTGGACATTAATTATTAAACTCGGCCATCTTTGATATTTTGCTAGCCTGCAGTTGTATATTTACAATTTTTTGATGTTGGCATTTTCAAGATAAATTTATCAAGGTAGAGGATGAATACTATAGAACGTACTTCATTTGAACATTTGTAAGACTGATTTCTTACTTTTAATTATTGAAATGCAGTACATGAACCTCCATCTGTATCATTGCTTCATAGTCAGAAATATTTCAGGAGATTTGTGTAAGTATGCACACACATTTTCAAAATAGCTTTGTTTGTCATTAAGTAGAACATTAGTATACTATCCTATTCCACTAGTAGTTACATAGCATCATGGATTTGTAAGTGATTTATAGTAAACAAATGTTGAAATCTGAGAGGTGCACATTGCTGAACTACAATCATGTAAAGGCTCCTGTGTCCATGGCTCATATTGACCTCCACGAGAAGTGAGTTAATGTTCTCAAGGGCAAGGTCTGGACATTGAGCTCAGGAGGTACTCATTCTATCACGCACTGCTCACCACCCATCTTGGCTTTTAATTGTCTTCTACAAGTGTTAGCTTTGGCTATAAGTAAAGTCAAACAATGAAGTCTTTTTTTAAAAAATCCTCCATAAATACAGATAGAAATGCAAAAAAAAAAAAGCTCTATGGAAATACTGTAATTTACATAGTTTAACTGAAATTATATATATATATATATTATTATCTGACTGGATATATTTTGTTCCTTCTATTTCCACTCCAAATACTGGATGTTGAAGTTTGTAAGAAAAGTAATATTGCTTTTAAAAAAAATATTACAAACTGGAATCAATGATTTATTTCTGTCTTCACATTTCAAAAACAGCAATTAGTGTGCCCAATATTTACTGAAGTAGTATAAATAAAAGTTATTCATAATCATTTATTTAGAAAACAGTTAAGAAAAATGGTTGACCATTTCACAGCAGGACTCAGAAATTGTGGGGTTGTAAGGAGTAAATAAGAAAGAAATTACTTTAGATTTTTTTTTTTGCACCTCTATATACAAATTAAAGAGCTGCCCTGTGGTCTCCTGGTGTTCAAACTATCTCCTGGAGAAGATACAAATGAGGAATGACTATTGATTTCTATATGAAGTTACTCATTGGTTACAGTGATTGTTCTATTTGCTATCTGTGCTTTGATATGTTAGGACAGGTAGCATTCTGTTGGATTTGCCAAACAATTGAAAAATAACTTTGTCCCAAATTTGCTGTTTTGGAGGAAGAATTTTTGGCAGAGAAATTTGATTTTTTCAGGTAAAATGTATAAAACACAACAAAATTTATCACCTTAAAAATCTACCTTTAAAATAATAGTATATAAGGTACAGTATTGACAATATATATTAAAATTACATGCCTTAAAATCTATTTTTTATATCTTATACTATGCATTAAAATAGAAATTGGAGATGAACACTTTAACTTTCAAAAGTGAAATGATTTTCTTTAAAACTAAAATGGTATCTATCTTTCAAATATTTTGTACATGCTTCATTTTATAGGAAAGATTTTTTTCAAAATATATCGATTTCTTATTAAATTTAAAACAAGATTTTAGATTTCCAGACTTTTAATGCTTACCTGGGAAATAAAATGTAATTCCAGATTAGTATCCACAAAGTCCTATATTTTATCCTAACCTTACAATAAAGAATCATACGTTACTGCAATAGGTACTTGGTACGAATGGAAGTTGAAGTTCTAATTTCCTAGTACCTAGGACATGACTATATCTGAAGATAAGATCCTTAAAGAGGTGACTAAGTTAAAAGGTGTTTAAGATTGACCCTAGTTCATTATGACCTTATAGAGGAGGAAATTAGAACACAGATGTACTAGAGGGAAGACCATGTGAAGACACAAAGAGAAGACAGACACCTACAAGCAAAGGCAAGAGGTCTCAGAAGGGACCAGCCCTGCCAGCCCTTGACCTTGGACGTCTGGCTTGCACAATTGTGAAATAATAAATTTCTATTGTTTAAGTCCCTGGTCTGCAGTATTTCGTTAAGGCAACGGAACAAACTAATACAATATTAAACTTATTAATGGCAGTGACACATATTATATTTTTACTTTTCTGGATTTCTGAGTCCCACAATCATCACTTGAATTTGAAATCATCAGATCTTGAACTTGTTCACTGCCATTTTTACTGCTGAATTTCGTATTTTTAAGGGCAAGAATTCAGAATTAGAGGGTTTTGCACAATCCTCTGAGTTTCACCAGACAGTACTGACTCATGACAAATCTAGTAACAAAGGCACAATTGTTCAGTGAAGACATGGCAAAATATACACACACGCGCGCACACACACACACACTCCTTTTCCTGTAATACTGTATTGCTTTCATCCTACTCTGCTTTGATTACATTTGTGGGGAAAAAAATTCATTGTAATGTTTGCTCCCATTGAGTGTGATTACATTCCTTTGTCATACATCCCCACCCCTTACAAATCCCCTTAGAAACAGGCTAAAGTAGTCTAGGCATTTTTGTTGAAATTTAGCTAACTGGCTCAAAGAGAGCAGTAGTATTTATCAGCAGATTTATATCTTACAGTTTAGATATCTCCAGACACGATTAATTTACAAGGAAAGTAAGGCATTGTGTAGTTAATTAAAATTTACAACATAATTCATTGAATTCTTTAAAGGACACTAAAAAATTAGTTTCATCACGATGGTATTTAAACACAAAGATGTCCTCTGCAAGAATTTAGGGGAATGAGAGTGCTTATGTTATAAAGCAGCGCTTGTGTTTGCTGATGTAACATGAGTTGGGAGCAGTGCAGACAGAAACAGGGAGAGCCAGGATGACAAGCTTTATGCAGGTGTGGCACATAGCCCTGGGAGGGGGCCTGGGGGGCAGAGCCCAGGCTGGCAGATGCACAAGGTACTGAAATCTGGTATGAAATGCTAAGTCCCTGTCAAAGATGTTCCAAAGCTGCAATCGAGGAACCAAGCTCAGATCTAAAACCAGGGATTGTCATAAGCCCTGTGGCAAATGCAATGCCTCATAAATTCTGCAGTATGCCTTTCCTTTTGTCACTGCTGCTTTTATTGAGCTATCCTGGTACACAGTGACTTTAGCTGGCAGTATCTTTAAGGCACTACCCACATAGTTTTAAACTTTATTTACTATCTAATTGCTTGTTAATCTTGGGTTAGTAAATTATACTGGATCTTTTCTGTTAAGATTAAAAGTCTTCAGAAACGCATTTGCTGACTCATCTCCAGCAGCAAGGAAAATAAAGGAGAAAATAAACAACTGGGACTACATCAAACTAAATGTCTTCTGTACAGCAAAAGAGACAATGACTAGAACATAGAGACACCCCAATGAATGGGGGAAAATATTTGCACATCATACATCTGATAAGGATTTATATCAAAGATCTACAAAGCACTGATACACTCAGTACCACTCAGTAAAAAGGAAACAAGCAATGCAATCAAAAAATGGGCAGAGGAGCTAAAGAAGGACTTCTCCAAAGAAAACAGAGATGTCCAACAGGCATATGAAAACATGCTCATCATCACTTATCATCAGAGAAATTCAAATGAAAAATATGATGAGATACCACCTCATACCTGTGAGAATGGCCCATATAAAAATATCCACATACAAGTGCTAAGGGGTGTGGAGAAAAAGAAATCCCATTACACAGTTGGTAGGAATGTAGACTGTTCTAGCTCATATGGAAAAAATATGGAGATTCCTCAAAAGTCTAAAAATGGATTTACCATATGACCCGGCATTCCACTCCTAACTATCTACCCAAAGAGTAGAAAAATACTAATTTGAAGGAAACATACACCCTTATGTTTATAGTAGCACTATTTATGACAGTCTAGACATGGAAACCACCTAAATGCCCCAGAAAAGATGAGTGGATCAATAAGATGTGGTGTATATATATACAAAAGAATACACTCAGTGACCAAAAAAGATAACCTCGTGTCATTTGTGACAACATAACTGGAATTGGAAGGGATTATTCTAAGTGAAGGGAGCCAGAAGGAGAAAGATAAATACCAGATGGTTGCACTTCTATGTGGAATCTAGATAAAATAAGCAAAGGCTAAGACAAAGACAAATAGTGAGACTGACCCTTGAAAGCAGACTGTAGATCTGAGACACTCAGAAAAGGAAGGAGAAGGGGATGAAAATGGGAGAGAAGAGGACTCAAGGGGAGAGGAGAGTGTGGTGGAGGGTGGTAGACTGTGGTCACGTCCATGATGGGAAAACTGTGGTTACCTCGCTAGAGGGGAGAAATCCTCTATTTTGAAAAAATAAACTATGATATTTAAAAAATAAAAAAGAGCAAAATTCTTCATCGCTGCAATATGATTGCACTTGACCTATTTTTGTATGAAGATGTCCCTAATCACTTCATTTGCTGCTTGTCCAACAGAGATTGAAATAATTTCTCATCTCTGTTCTGTTAATGAATGTTCCCTTAAGGGTCTATCCCAAGCTAATCACCCTCGTAAGCAGCTCCTCCATTTCCTGCCATCTCCACACTCACATAGAAAATAACAAACTCTTAGTTCACATTACTGTCTGAAGAGAGTGAATATACAAATGGACAATGGCCAGATGCTATATAAAAAGATAAAAGTTTCAGTTGCAACCTTAAGCAACCTTCCCAGGACATTAGCCCTCATCTATAATGAACTACCAGGGAAGTCAGGTTGCTATAAGTCAGACTTACTGGAAGAGCATTGCTTCATTCTATCTCTAGCAGCAATCCAGGAGTTAAAAGTCATGCAATAACTTTTATTACAATCAGCCTCTAATGGGCAGGACTTGATTAAGAACGCACAGTTTCTCTAATGTTTCCTCGCTTCCAACTTAGGACCAACCAAAGAAAGCCAAATATGTACTCTTAACAACTACTAAAATCCTACTTCTGTTGAGCTCAACTACAGCTTCCCTAGCTTCTAGTTAGGACAAACACACCTGAAATCTAACCTTTAGGACTCTAGAACTTTCCCATTCCTCTGCCTGCTTTTGAATGTTTGCCAACAGCAGTGACATGAGTGACCCCCTTATGACAGCAAGCTCAAAATAAAATCTTTCCTCATTCAATTGGTTGGTCTTCATTTATTTCCAAAGCCTTTTCTTTCTTTTCATTGTCACTTTTTGGAAACATTAAAACAAAAAAAACCTATCAAAGATATGTGTACTTAGCTGTGCCTTCCATTATTTTACCTCCTTTAGGGTCATGATTTACTTTATTTTGTAATAGTTGTTCCTGTCATTCTGCTTTCCCATACTTTCATTTTCATAGCTTAATTAATGAATGAATAACTTTGGGATTTTTGTTCTTTTGAACTAAGAATGAAGTAATGGAGAAGGACACTTCACAGGTCAAGAATATAGGACCTAATAACTTTCTAAATGAGAAGAGGTGAGAAAGAAGAATGGAAGTGAAAGATGACCATGAAACTTTGAAGTCCAATGATGGGGAATACAGTTATACTTATTCTAATTTTTAATTGAAGTGATATTTGGATACCCTCATCAGGTATCACATCATAGTGCACCCACTGCCAACTCACCCATTGTCCACCATAGTCCATTTTGTTTCCTTCCCCCTTTGTTCTTGCCCCTCCTCGACCCCTACTTCCCTTGGTGCTTCAGTTCCGTAGTCGTCTTTCGAGGGTTAGTCTTTAGGCTAGTATTTATCTGGCTCTAAATTTATATTTCATATATTAGTGACAACATCCAGTATTAATCTTTCTCCTTCTGACTTACTTTTCTTAGCATGTACCTTCCAGCGCCATCCTCCATGTGACAACCAATGACATGAGTTTGTCTTTGTTGGTGACTGAGTAATATTTTATTGTGTATATATACCATAACTTCTTGATCCATTCATCTGTTTTCTATCATGTAAGTTGTTTTCAGTTATACTTTCAAAGGCAAAAGATGCAAATCTGGGAGAAGGATTATGTAGCAGAGAATGATAACTAGCTGTTCTCCAGTCTTTTGAGCACACAAATAGAACCATTTCTGAGCCTCCTTTAGATGTGGCCCGAGGATGATGATCTAGCCAATGGAATTGAGCAGGAGTACTGTGGGCCACCCTGGACTAGAACTTTAAGCTCATTGATAACTACTCCATACTCCCTTCACATGCCCAAGACTGTGATGTGTGGGGAGACTGGGAAGTCATTTAAAGAAGCAGGAATGAATGACTTGGTAAAGAGAGCCATCAACGAAATGGAACACTTATCCTGGTCTGTTACTTATTCCACACTCTGACACTGAACAATTTAGGGACTTTCAGTTAAAGCAGTTTGGTCTACAATACCTAACACAAGTTTGAATCATATATTCTAAGAGGTATATAATTAAATGCAAACCATATTACTTGAGTACCTCTAATGTTTCAGACATTGTATTAGACTCCAGAAATATAAGCCTGCATTACTCATGCACCTCTTTCAAGAAACTTACAGTAGAAAAGAATGGGAAAGCAAAAACATTATCAACACTCAACAGTGCTGGTCTGGAGCACCAAGACTGTTCATGGAGGAGAAACTTAACTCTTCCAGTAAGAGTAAAGAGGGATCCATCTGAGCTGCTACTTGAAGCATTTGAGCTGCCACTGAAGACTGACTGAAATGTTGCCAACTATCAAAGATCTCAGCTGGGCAAAACTGGGAGGTGGAGATTAAGGTAAAAAGGGAATGACAACTGAGCCACAGCATGACAAAACATAAAGGAGTGATCTGCATGGAAGTCAGGTGCATTCAAGAGGTGATTTAGTCCAGCTTTTATGTGATGTGCATACCCCATCTCCAGCCTCCCAGACATGTGACCCCCGTCCTTCCAGAGGGAAAACCAGAGTACAGGAAATTAGCTGCTACAAAAGAATCTGTCACTACAGAGCAGGCCTGAATGCAGTACATTTTCATATATACTGAGTAAAGCAAAAAGCTTATGACATAGGGAGAATGATTAATTCATGTTTGGTTCCTTGCTATGTGGGAAATGTAAAGATAATGACAATAATGCCAATGATTTCAAAAGGCTACTTCCCCAAATCCAATACAACTGGCATCATTATCCATAGTGACCCTATTTCCTGGAGGATCTGTAAGAACTTATTTACTGACATTTGGTTTCATATTCCAAGGTTCCTTTGGTGTTTGTCAATTTGACCTGTGCTTTAGGGCAACGGTAAAGGGATGAATGTAGGTGCTAGCACAGTGTTAGTGCTCAACAAATGTTGCTGTTGCTAATATTACTATTGTTGCTACTGACTGTTGCTTCTGTGAGGACCACTTCCGTAATTAAATCATCTCCTTTTAAGAAGGCAGAGACCACATAATAAATTCATTTTTTATTTCCTATACCACTTAGGGCAGGGTTTTAAGAATGTAGTAAATATTTTTTAAATTTAAAATTCTAATAATATGATTAATTTTATATACCAAATTTTAGCGTCTGAGGTAACATAATTAAATGTGTCAACATCAGGCAAAAAGTCTTTCCTTTTTGGTGTTGCTCTGTTCAACATTTTACCTCAAGGCTACCATTGCCATCATTATACTTACTTACTGTTAAGTTAGAAATAAATTCCTTTTAAAATTATTACCTTGTTAAGTTCTCATCTGCTAGATCTCAATTAAAATGGTGAAAATATGACATGCTTTCTTATCTCAAAATGAAAATGAATGACTCTAGTTTATGAAGACTCTTGTTACTCTCTCCATTCATTTTAATCTCACAAAGGCAAGAGATAATGTACTCATGATGGCAAAATCAATAGATATGTGTACTGCTTTGACGTTGTCTTTTCATAATTATATATTATCCATTAGTTGCTGGCCTGAATAGCCACTGAGGCAGAGTCAAACTGCTCTGCTTTTTTTCTCCTAATTAATCTTTCAGTCTCTCATTTTCATGCCTTCTCTTTTATTCCTTAGCCAGGTTTATTTTTTCTAAATTAACATTATTTAGAAGAGAAATGAGGTTGTATCATTTTGTATATAATTACAGACTATTCAGCAGATCAACCAACATTTTCCTCTGCAGAAATCTTGTACACATGCTAAAAGACACGATGCCACGTGAAGCTCAGAGATGGAAGAATCTCTGAAGTCTGTCTGCCCTCCTGTTCAGAAATGATCAAAGGATCATCTTCTGTCAATTATAAGACTACTGTTGTTTTAGAAACAACAAAATTATATAATAAAATGGAAATGTAGATAAAAGGAATAAAGTCCATAGGCCATCAAACTATCACAACCCTTATTTACTTGTTGGTTACAAATTAAAGTTATGCTGTAGTTAATTCTATTTATCTACCTATCTATCTATCATAAGAAATATGTTCTGTTTATTATGCTACTTGACTTTGGAAACTGTTTACTTCAGAAGCTACTGAGCATCCCATTAATGCAGGTTCTGTGTCCTAGAGACACTCATTTAAGTTTTTCTGAGTCTCATTTCTTCATGTGTAAAGTGAGGATAATAACACAATACATGTTGTGCAGGGTTTTTGGTAAAAGAAAAAGATACATTATATGTAGACTGTTTTGTAATCTGTACATTACACAAATGTTAGTTCCTAGTATTAGATTCTTTGTGGCTTCGAGTTTTATTTTATTAGTAAAACTGAATAGACTCTGGACACTGGTTATATTGTAATCACAAGTTTTTATTTTCTAGTTCGAATCATCCCAATTATAATTTTTGTCTCCATATATTTGTAACTGTATCTGTATGCTTATTTATTTTTGTCTGAGCCTCCAAATTAGTTCTCATGATCTTCAGCTTCTCTCCCCTTCTCTCCTCATATCCACCTAGAAGTCTCACTACCCTCATGATGCTTCCCCTCTCTATCTCCATCCAAAGTCTCATCTTCCTTCATTCCAGAAATTATGAAAGTATCACTTTATCGTTGATATTTCCTCTTCTTAATGGAGAAGATGAAACACTCATTTTTGCAATCATGTTAGAGCATGCTAGTCCCATAATTTCTCTCTCTTGCTCATTGCTGCATGCACAACATGAAATTTATTCCATGGGTACATGATGTTAGTGATCTTAAGACACAATATTAACTTTGACATGTTCTTCCTTCCTGGTCTGAATGAGGAAAACTGAGAGAAAGAGACTGCCTTTTAACAGAACCAAATGAACCAGGGCAGGGGTGCTCTGTGCGATGAATTGGTGGGTATTCTAGTGATTACTCCAATGGAGAATCTCAATTTCCTGATCCTCTAACAGCAATACATGGTTGCACCATCCAGAAAGTCACAAAACCTTTCATTTCTTATCTGGTATTTGAGCAAATTGCTTTTCCCTCTCTATGTATACCCTGTATTTGATACTGGTTGAAACTGACCCTGGTCTTCAACTTCTTCAAGGGAGTATTGAATTTCTATCTTCTTTTGAAAGGGCTGAACACGCCTTCTTTCTCAGCCAGCTATCATTAATAAATGTCATGGGCATTCTTTCTGCTCTATTATCCTATTCGTACATGAAATCTGTGACCACCCTGACTATGGACCTTTAAGTTAGGTCTGCTCTGCACCGTTGATGCCCTGATGAAGGAGAGGTGCTCAGTGACATGTGGGCCACTAGAAACACTAGTCTAGCTCTCTCCTCTCCTCCATCTTTACTTCTGATAATACTCACAGCTCCAGGTCAGCTTGACCTTGGAACTGTCCCCAAGGTTGCCCCATCAGACTAAACAATCAGTTTGTAATTTTCCCTTTCTCACTATTAGCTCAAACATGTTTTTTATACCCTCTCTAATTATTTTCCCTCTCTCTTTCTTTTTTTTTTTTAAAGATTTATTTATTTATGCATACAAGAGCTGGGGTACAGGCCAGAGGTGTGGGGGGTGAGAGGATTCACCACAGAGAGCTGGGAGC
>JAGFMF010011524.1:1101712-1124554 GCA_019455555.1 Galemys pyrenaicus
CCCCTCCCTGGCCGGCAGCAGGGATCGAACTCGTGCTGCGGTGGCTGCTGTTTGCTTCATAGTGCATTGCTTAACCCACTGCGCCACCAGGGAGGCCCCCCTCTCTCTTTCTTTAAATACCTCATTCTGGTCTCTAAACCTGACTGATTTTCAGAGTCCCACTGCTGACTGACCAGCTGCCCTGATGGTTGTGCTTGAGGTCAGTCTTGGGGCCACATGGAGGAACTGGACCTCGGGGATAATTCATAACTGCCTCCAAATAGCAAATAGATAAAAGTGAATTTGGCTCTGAAACAGGCACGTGTCTAAGGCATGTTTGGAAACAGTTGTAGATGTCATGTAATACGTATTTGCTAGTCCTGACTTCCTGACAAGTTGGACAATGTTCAAAAGAAATGACAGTCTGTCACTGAGCTACATGATGATGCACCTGTACATTCATAATTCTGGGTCACAAAACTGACAGGACCCAGGATTGAAGTTCTGGAATATAACCCATCTTCCAATACTGCTGGCTGGCCTACTTACTGTCACATTCTCTGTCTTATGGAAAAAGGACAGAAAACTAGCTGGCAGTAGAAGGTACACACAGATCTCATATTGGGAATGTGAACAGAGTGGTCAAGAGAAATGTTTCAAAGTCATAATTTAAGACAATGCAGAAGGTTGGTGGGATTCTGGGAGCCAGCAACAAATAGAACCATCTGGAAGCTGCAGAAGGGAATTTTTTGGAGGAAAGAATTGGGGATTATTCACAATAGCATCAGATGTCAAAACTGTGTCTTCAGAAGCAAATAAAAAATGTACCTGTTATACACATGTGTGCATATGTATACATATATCCTGTCTATATGCTGTACAGAGAAAATCAATTATCCATGGAAATTGAGTCATGCATAGCAATCACATTCATGCACTGCTATACACACACCAGTTAACTCTTATGTAATAGTTTCTGCCTTCACAACAACTTGCAGATCTCAAGAATATCTTTCTTTACATGGTTTCTAGTTATATTCACAAATCTCATAGAAATTCAAACTTACTTTCAAATACTAAGGTACTAACTGTGGCCAAAATCTTGACTTTCAGTGTTTACTTTAAGAATATAACAGGTATACACAACTGTAAATATATATATATATATATATAGATCACTCTAAATATACTACAGATATATTTGTGGGATTTGTTTCTCCACTTATTTATTCATTCATCAAATATTTATCAGGGGCCCTAAGTTTTGGGTACTTCTGGACACTAGGGGAAACTACAGTAATAAAATAGACAAAGATTTCATGAAACCTTTATAAGAAAAGGTATGAAAACCTTTGTATGAAACTGAGGGAAAAAAAGAAATAGAAAATCTGCCAGGTGCTGATAAAAGCAAAGAAGAAATACTAAGTGGGAATCAAGGTTAGGGAATCAAGGTTGGTGTAGGGATGATGTGTTAGACTCAAAGGGAAGGCGTGTCCTTGGATAACATATGGAGAAAGAATCTCCAGAAAGCAAGAACTTTAAGTGCAAAGGTCCTGAGGCCAGTGCACACCTACTATGTTCTTGTAGCAGAAAGAACCAGAATAATAGATGAAATACAAGTGAGATCAGAAGGCACATGAAGAACCTGAAAGTATTAGAACTCAGCTTCACAGTGCCTGTTCTGGATGGCAAAGAGTAAACTGCTTTAACAAAACAATTTATGTATAAAGTCTGCATCAGCTTTCAAAATGGTCTCAATTATTTTTTTCCTAACATCAGTCAAGAAAATCGGGAGTGGTCCCAATGGGCCTTGGTACATTTCTGCACACTTGACTGTGGTTGGTTGATTACATTTATTCACACATGTCTTGGCTGTACACTACATATCAGTTCACATTTGAAAAGACATCAATTCTTGCATGTGGCACCTATGGTAAATACCTCAACAAATTACCCAGTGATTATTTGGAAGGTGAAAGGGAGAAAGAAATTCATGATTTGAAACAGCATTTAGAGCACAATTTATGAGAGAATGGTAAGGATTAGAAGTAATATCTGTAAACTACTTTGCCATCTTTGGGTGAGAAGGTGTAATATAAATAGCACTACAGTGATTACTTTAAATATGCATTATATAAATTTGCATATAATTTCAGTCTCGAAGTCTTAATTATCTATTTTTGTACTTATTTCTGCCTTATTCCTAGAAAAGCATATCTGCTTACCATATATGAATAATAGTCCTAAGGTGGAGAGTGGGGAGGGGTTGAGAATGGTAACATGCAAATAAGATCTGATAGGACAGGGCACCGAGCTCAACCTTCACCATTACTTTGTGATGGGTTATACTTCCCACAATATTGTGGAGCCACAATATTGTGGCTTCCCTACACATTCTTCTTACATGTACACCAGCAGTCTTCCCATTTAAACTTGCACCATGAAGGGTTTGGAGCAGGAACATAACATAAATGATTTTTAGTTTTAAAGAGAATACACCAAGGTTAGGATGGGCTGGTGGGTGGAGAAGGTAAGACTGAAGGCAGTAAGTCCAGTGGGGAGTAAAGGTGAACTAAGGCAGGAAGGGCAGGGCTGTCAAAGAGACAAACTTGAAGACAAGCTGCAGAGATAGTTGCTGCAGGGCTTACAGACTTATTCTGGGATTCTGGGCAGGCACACTTGGGAAAAGGAGAGACCAAGGATGGGACCTCCCACTTCCTGGGTTTCCACCTAGTGAGACAGAAATGAATCCCCACTAGGCTGGAGCCCATTGGGCCAGTGATTCAAAGTCCTTTGGTGCACTCCTCAGATAATGCACTAGCCCCTCTCCCGTGACAGCTTCTTTGGTCCCATTTTCTTTGTCAGTATAGACTTGGCAATTTGACACAGTTGGGTTCCAATGCCAGCTTGACTATTGTCTTAGTCATTTCAGGATGCTGTAACATACACAGGGCTTAAATAACAGGGATTTGTTATTTAAGGGCTTAAATAACAGGGATTTGTTTATAGGCTGAGAAATCTAAGATCTAGGTGTCAACAGGTTTGGCTCCTGGTTTGCAGACCTTGTTCTTCTTGCTGTGAGCTCACATGTTCTTTACTTTGCAGTGTGTTTGTGAAGGGAGAAAAGTTTGGTCTCTCTTCATCTTTTTATTTATTTATTTATTTATTTATTTATTTATTTATTTATTTAAAAGATTTATTTATTTATGCATACAAGAGCTGGGGTACAGGCCAGAGGTGTGGGGGGTGGGGTGAGAGGATTCACCACAGAGAGCTGGGAGCAGAACAGGCAGAGCAACTGAAGTACACTGCTGAGGGGAGCAGCGGGCACAGCAGGAGAGGTCTGCCGCGCCATGTGGGTCCCCTCCCTGGCCAGCAGCAGGGATTGAACTTGTGCTGCAGTGGCTGCGGTTTGCTTCACAGTGCGTTGCTTACCCCACTGCGCCACCAGGGAGGCCCTCTCTTCATCTTTTTATAGGTAGACAAATCTGTTTATGAGAGTTCCACTCATAATCTCACTTAAAACTAATTATCCTCCAAATGGCCCACTTCATATTACCATCACATTGGGTTTAGGGATTCAACATATGAATTTGGGTGGAGAGAGGGATCACAAACATTCAGTACATAATAATCACTATTAACTATTTAGTTTTAAACAAGTTACCAAAACTCTCTGAGTCTATTCATCTATGAGTTTAATAAGAAAATAATAGCTCCCTAAGATATTTGGTACATGGATTAATTTTGGCAATTTATATGAATGGCTTGTTCAGAGAAGTTGCTTAATGTCATTGCCATTTTACTTCATGTAGCTCATTAATTAATTTACTGTATCCTATCTATGTATAATGCCCATAAAATTTTTACATGTATGTTCTCCATTAATGCTATGCAAAAGAAAAATTCATTGTAAAATCTTCTAAGACAATTTTCAAATGATATCTGGGAAATGTTGATTTTGACTTAGTTCAAAAAAGTTCCCCAACTTAGTTCTCTCATTTTAGTAAAGCTATTAACTCTCTTCCAGGACATGGCTATTGATTATAATCTATAAGGAGAAACTTCATATGAATATGTTTTTTTTAAAAAAACTTACTCTTCTTCAGTGAAGAGACAGTCTTTTCAGAAATATGTCATATTTAAGAAGAGTGACATTTTAGCCTGTTAATGATCAAAATCTATTTTTAAATTCCTTGCATTTCCATCTCCTGTGGAGTATGAATGTGGCATTTACAGAAGAAATTGTGCTCAGCTATCTGTTTCCAAATACCTTTTAAAGGGAACCTGCATTTGTATGTTTATTGCAGCAATATTTACAATAGTCAAGTTATGGAAATAACCTAAGTGCCCAAAAAGAGATGAGTGGATCAAAAAGATACGTTATATATACATACAATGGACTATGACTCAGTGATCAAAAAAGATAAGCTTGTGTCATTTACAACAGTATGGATGGAGTTGTAAGGGATTATGCTAAGGAAAATAAGCCAGGAGCAGAAAGATAAATAATGGATGATGGCACACATATGTGGAATCTAGAGAAATCAAACAAAAGGTCACAGAAAGACAATCTTTGAAACTAACCATTAAAAACTGGCCATAGAACTGAGTAATCTAGAGGGTGAGGGAGAGGGGAGAGAAAGAGGGAGAATACACATGGAGAACACACTGGAGGACTGTGAGTGTTTACCTGGAGGGAGAGCTCCAGTCACTATACCTGAAGGAGAAATCCTATATTGTCAAAACACTACTATATTGTCAAAACAGGCAAAACAATTATACTCCCATTTTAAAATATCGCATATTCACTATTGTTGAAAAAAAGAAAAATCCTTTTTAGTTTCAAACCAGTCTCATTTCTGAAGAAAGCTTGAAGTTTTATTTTGCATGTTTTACATGAGCCTAGAGAACAAATTTAAAAGGCTGGGAAGGCCATCTTCCATCAACTTAGAAAATCCTGACAGCTATGCTTCTTTTACTCTTCAGAAAATGCACAGCTGGCTTCAGTCCAAATGGGCACAAAATAGAAGCTTTTAAAGCTAAATCTCATGGAAGGAATTCTTATATTTGTTAAAGGAAATAATTGCATTAGCATCATACAAATAAAAAGAATCTTAAAAGGAGTCCTGATATTAAATAACACATTTTAAGTTAACTTGAGTCACAGAATTTTAGAGCTGGTTAGATCTATATACGGTTATACCTATATCTGGTTGGACTTAGAATATTAGACCTCTGGAGAACTTGGAGGTCAACTTGTCTGACCCAGCAAAGGAAATTCACTTCTAGAGATTTTCAATGCTTTGCCAAAGTCACACAATCAGTAACTGTCAGCTTGGAAACCAGTTACCCTGACACTAGTCTACTGTTCTTTGCTCTCCTTTACCTCCTTTAATATAATATGGTTTCCTTTAAGTCTCACTTCTCTCGGTATAATAATAAAACTGCTAACCAGCCTTTTTCATAGTTTTCAGAGATGTCAGAAATAAATTCAATACGTCTCAGGCAAAAGATAATCATATTATTTATTTACAAGTTTAACTGAGGTTATAATAGGTGATGGAATAGAAATGAAGAAAGTTATGAGCAAATTGTAAAATAGGGGCAGTAGCTAATTCATGGAAGAATTTTTATTGTATGGAATAGTCATTGTGAAGCATGAACAAACACAAGAAAGAAACAGGGATGTGCCTACCTGCATTTCAGAAGGTATTCAAATCACAAAGCATCAATGATGCCCAGCACTGCTGTAGGTGTTGATACAGCCAATGGAGGTATGGGGAAAAAACAAATTCAAGTCCTCATAGTAAAAAATGATAGACAACAAACAAGATAAATAAGCAAGTCTAGAGAATCCTAGATATTGACAAGTGCTAAGCAGGACACAGAAAGAAGACCCAAAAGATGTAAGTTGTCCTTCACTCTCAGCC
This sequence comes from Galemys pyrenaicus, assembly GCA_019455555.1. NCBI lineage: Eukaryota > Metazoa > Chordata > Mammalia > Eulipotyphla > Talpidae > Galemys > Galemys pyrenaicus. The sequence continues at coordinate 1,107,625 of JAGFMF010011524.1, forward strand.
TTATAATTCATTCCCTAGCAACTTAAGACTATGAAATGTCTACCTAATTTTGCTAAATATACTTTTCCTGGGATACCTTCATTCTCCAGATTCCTTTACCAACTCACTTTGTTACACTCTGTCTCAGCACAATCCCTCTAGGAAATCATGTCCCTTCTCCACTCTTGTTCCATGTACCTGTGGTATTGTGGACACACATCATCCTTACCTCTTTCTATTGTAATTATCTACATGATAAGTGGTATTAAATCCATGGGTTCTATGAAGAAGCATCCTAGAAAATAACATAGTTGCTTTTTGGCATCCATGTTTAAAAGATCAGTGGTAGTTTTTGCAAATATTCAGCTAAAGATGAAATAGAATTTATCTGAGTAGATAAAAGGCTAGCATAGCAACTAAATTTTTTGCATCATCTAAATACTCCATTTTTTAACAAATTGTTCCTGCACACAAAGTTCTTCAACAAAGTAGTTAAAATCAGGCAGATTCTTCTGACTTGTTTTTTTTTTTTTTTTTTTTTGCCATTTCTCTGCACTTCCTTGTATTATTCTCTATTTGTTCTGGTGTTAGGGATCCTGGGGAGCAGGTTAGCTGTCTCATTTCCATGCCCTCACTGAACATAGAGCAGGCTGGTGGTCATAAATACTAGGAATAACCATGTTTTCTCTGTTCTTTCTGACTTTGACTTTTGACAAATGTTCATTTTTTACTCCATATTCTGCCTCAGTCCTTCTAGCTGGGTGTAAAATGTGCCAAGACCGAATTCCTCACCTAAGAGATTTTGAGAAGATTCTCTTCCTTCCAACAGGCTTTTCATAGGCCCATTGATTAGTGATCAGTAACCAACACTCTTTCTTATATAAAGAACACATGCCCTGTTTTACATATGTTCCTTGAGGCAACTTAATCTGGGAATGGCCCAGTTTGGTGAAGGCAAATTCTCAGCAATTTATGCAAAAAGAAGTGAAATCACATTATTTTACAATTATCCACAGCAATTCCTCATTTTCTATCTCTGGCAAATTAATCCATATGGTGCCATCTCTCATACTATACCTTACTCCCCAGTCACCCACTCATGTATTCAACAGACACTGAAATGCCTGCATTATTCCAAGCTTAAGCAGTCAAAATACAATGAGGAAAGAAAAACTCCCTGCCTCTCAGGGTACATAGCTGAGATCCTTTAATTTGGGAAAAACAGGGAAACCACAGGCAAATAGTTTACACACTTCTACATCTGTTTTTTTTTTTTTCTTTTGAATAGGATATTTCAATAGACTTCCCCAATTTGATGTCAAGAATCTAACTGAAAAAAGACATCAAGGACCAATTTGCTTTCCTTATGCTTAATGTGCAGTTGCTTCTGGCCTGAAGAGTTCTTTCTTATACTACTGGGACATACTAAATCTAGTTGCTGGAAATTTCCCGACATTTTCTACAAATACACACAATTTAAATCTGTTGGAAGAGGAATGATGTTTTTACAGTTTTATCCATTCCAATCCAATATGGGACAAATATGGATTTTCACATATGAGAGGGAACAGATACTTCTACAGAAATACAAATTTCCTGGTACTCAAGGGATTGCCAGTTAGTATAACATGCTGTGAAAAAGTGACTATCTTGACCAATAATGAAAAACAGAACCAGTACATGATATAAAAATTGACCAGATATTGCAGCAGGTCAAGCTTTGGAATGAGGACGCTAAATACATTTGTTTTTCAGTCCGATGAGCTAGTGCAGCATATTTTCTTACTAGTGGCTCAAGTCAAACTTCTGTGAAGTCCCTAGAGGGCAACATAAATGTGACACTCTTCACTTCATTGGAGAAGAAACCTAAGTATTAGAACAATGACTTCATGTTCATTCCGATTCTCCTAGTCTGCTTTATTAAAATCACATAAAGGATAATGGGATTTCTTCCTGGTGTGAAGATTTAGATTTGGATTTATTTTTTAAAAATGTGAACTTTTTACTTATCAAGCTTTTAAATCATTGATAAGAAATAGCTATTCACTATCTTCCAAAGTTGATTGGTTCTTTAGAATCCATCTTTCCTAGCTCCAGAATAGTATTTGTGTCTAAAGAAAATTAATAATTTGACAGTGGCATAAAAGACAATACCCCATATAAATCTTGGAGAAGTGTCTTATATGCAATTTGAAATTCAGCATCTCTTCTAAGATCCAGCAGCTGAAACATATTTGTAAATGTATTCTTGTGACCTTGACTGTGGTTTATTTCCAGATGTCTGGACAATACCAAAATGTGAAAACATCAGTAGGAAAAAGAAACTGAAAAGAATGATACCAATTCCTGTACTCGTGCCCATACCCATATCCATACTCATAGTTCTACCTATTATTATATTCTTATTTCTATTCTCATGACTTTTGGAGTTTGTCTAATTCCCTGTTCAGTCTCTGTCATTGCTAGACTATGCTCAGTAAATATTGTGACATGTGTCAATACATTGTTTTCCCAGAAACAAAAAATAAATCATGATGACCACTGAAAGTGGCATAATATCAATTTGTTATCAAAGTGTCTAATTAAAGAGTTTGCATTGTTTTAGAGCACAGGGCAATTTAGTTCTGAATTATTAAAAAATAATTAATGGACCTACTCATATTACTAAGTTCTGACAAAAAAATTTTAATTGTTTTATTTTCATTCCTTTTAAAATGAAAACATACACTGTCCATTGGACAAGTCTACCTTTGTTCCTACCTCTACTCTCTTCCCCTATGATAACTTCATTTCCATTGTCAAAGACAACTGATATATTTGTTTTGTCCATTCATCTGCTTTGTTTCCTTATGTTCCTTATGTTCCTTATGAAACTACCAAAGATTTGTCTTTCTCCTGAATTATTATGGTTCTTATAATCCCCTCAAGTTCTTCCATTTTATTGTAAGTGGAAAATTTTAGCTTCATTGTAGTTGAGTAGTATTCCATCCTAAAATTATCATTCATGATCAATATTACATATTTTTTCTGATTTAAAACAAATCAAACAAATTCCAAAGGCTATAGTATATATTAGAAGAAAAATATACTAAAAAATATGTTTAAGTTAGGAGCTCCCATGGCCATTAAGGAAAAATGCACTTTATAATAAAATTACATTTGTCTTGGTGGGTAGTGTAACAAGTTTACAGTGTAAGAACATTAAGAAGCTGTATTCATCAATTATAATGGCTTTTGCCCTAAGTAAGAAATTATGAAAATCCAAAGAGCTAAAGTATAGAAGCCAAGAAAAGTACAGAATTCCATGAGCAAAGACATGTTGCAATTCTTGGTGGCTGGAAGGGGGTGTAAAGATGCTGCTTGCCTTTCAACGAGCAAGCTGTATTTCTAAATTGCTCTGGACTGTAGGCAGTGTGTCTTTTGCATCTAAAAAGTATATGGTAGAGCATAAAGTTTATTGATCTGTTGGCTTCCTTTTCTATCTGAACACAACTTGGGCTGTCATCCATGACCAAACAACACAATACCTCATGTACAAAGTGACAAGAGTCCACGACATCTCTACCTAACACAGAGCAGTGAAGCTAATAGTGCTCTTTCAGGGTCCAGTAGACAAAGAATCTATTGATATTCCAAATATCAATGTAACAATATTGCTTTGTCAAAGAAAGAGAAAGAAAAAAAATTCTACTTAAACTGCTGTATTTTGGGGTTGCTTGGCCTACGGATTTATTTGCATTTTCACCTTTGCTCTCCTAATTATACTAGTTCATAGTGTTATTGCCTCAGAAAAAATATGTGACTAACATTTTTTTTTGCATTCGTTTTCACAAAACTTGGTTCCTCAGAACTTGAGGAGTTGGGGCAACATATAAAAACAACATAAAATACTTCTTTGGATGAATAAAGGGTATCCTGAAAAAGCAACAGGAGATTTGGATTCTCAACTCCCTCTCCTGACACCTCAGCCAAGATTAAAAATGGTATTTTGGGGCTTAGAGGAGGAAAAGGAGATTTCTAACAGTCAAGAGTATGACATTAGGATCTGCTTTCCTTGTCACCTCTGGGAATAAAATGTTCATTCCCTTTGATTCGTATGTTGATCATCTAGTCTATACTAGACCTGCTCATAAGCAAGGCGTGCAGGAGATACATTTCCTGTTCCTCCCATTCAAGGAATTCAACTCAGAACAAAAAAGTACAAAGGCATCCACAAAGAACTGTGGACTCAAAGGAGAAAAAGAACCAAAACTACCTTTTTCTTGTAGAACTGAAGATGTCAGAAATGATGAGTTCAAATCAGTGACATTTGAACTAGACTGAAATAGATTTTGAAGCAGAAGTGTAACGAATGGGCCCAAAAAGAGAGAATTCATTCCTATACACTTTCAACAGTAAATAGGTGATAGGTTTTTTAATTTTTAAGCATAATAGTTTTTTCTTATATTGTTAATTTTTTGACAATACATGACTTCTCACCTCAGGTGTGGTCACCATAGTTCTCCCACTCCCAAAGTACCCACATCTGTTTCTTTATTTCTCCCTCCCCATTCCCTTTCCCTCCTCTACTGGATGCCTAATATCTATGGTCAACATTCAAAGTTTGTCTTTGTCTGACTATTTGGTTTCTCTACATTCCACATATTATAAATCATCCAAAATTTATTTATCCTTTCCATCTTTTTTTTTAATTTTTAAAATTTTTTCCCTTTATTTATATATATTTGACATCAATTGTAATCCCCATGGATTCCCCATCACCATTTCACCAGTGCACTATCACCTCAGTCCCTTGTGCTCTTATCTGCCCTCAAACCTCTCCCTCTCCCTTCCCACCAAGTGTCCCTAATTTGTCTGTGTCTTTTTGTTTTTGTTGTGTTATTATTATTATTATTGTAGTTGTTATTATTATTCTTTTCCTTGATCCTTATTTGGTTCCCTTATATTCCTCCTAGTAGGGAAACCATCTGGTATTTTTCTTTTGCCTTCTGACTTATTTCACTGAGCATAATCCCTTCCAGCTCCATCCATATTCCTATGAATGAGTCTAGTTTATCTTTTTTGATTGTTGAATAGTACTCCATCGTGTATATGTACCACAGCTTCCTGACCCAATCATCTGTTTTTGGGCATTTAGGTTGTTTCCAGGTCTTACCTATTGTAAATAGTGCTACACACAACATTACTAACAAGGGAATTATCACACAGATCCATAAAGAAAAAATCAGACTAAACAAAAGCCAAGCAAACTATCCAGTCAAAAAATGGGCAAAAGAGCTAAAAAGGCAATTATCCAAAGAGGAAATGCAAATGGCCAACAGGCATATGAAAAAATGCTCAACTTCTCTTGTCATCAGAGAAATGCAAATCAAAACCACTATGAGATACCACCTCACACCAGTGAGAATGGCACATATCAAAAAAGTAACAACAAATGTTGGCAGGGATGTGGAGAAAAAGGAACTCTCTTATTACACTGCTGGTGGGAATGCAAGCTGGTCCAGCCATTATGGAAAGCAGTATGGCGGTTCCTCAATCTACTAAGAATGGAACTCCCATATGATCCAGCAATCCCATTCCTAGGAATATACCCAAAAGACACAAATATACTGATTCAAAAGAATACCTGCAACCCTATGTTTATCCTTTTCTTCTGACTTACTTCACTGAGCATAATCCCCTCCAGCTCTATCAATGTTGCTGCAAATTGCATGAGTTTATCTTTTTTGATTGCTGAATAATATTTCATTGTATATATATATACCACATCTTAATCCACTCCTTTTGGGGACATTTAGGTTGTTCCTATATTTTGGTTATTGAGAATAGTGCTGCAATAATTAGGAGTGCAGGTATTCTTTCAAATTAATGTTTTTGTGTTCTTTGGGTAGATACCTGGGCATAGAATAGCTGGACCCTATGGCAGATCCATTTCTAGTGTACTGAGGAACCTTGACACAGCTTTCCATAGTGGCTGGACCAATCTACATTCCCACCAGCAGTTTAGAGGGTTCTTTTTTTTCTCCAAATCCTTGTCAGCACTTTTTTTTTTTTCATTTGTTTTATGTTTAATATGGGTCATACTTGCAGGTGTGAGGTGCTTAACTTATCGTGGCTTTGATGTATATACTTACCTGATAACAAGGGATAACCAATACTTTTTCATATTTCCATTGGCCATATGCATTTTTTCTCTTTAAAAGTGACTGTTTAACACTTCTGCCCATTTTTCAAGTGGATTGTTTCATTTGTCTTTTTTGAGTTGTGTGAGCTCTTGTAGATCTTTGATATCAGCACACTATCAGATGTTTGGTGCCATGAGGTTTCAAAGACTATTCTCAATCAAGAAGCAGTGGTAACACAGTGATTGTAAAGAACATTGGGAAGAGAGATGGACAGACCAGGTGTTGGGGTGGCTTGGTTTCCCAAAAGCCTATACTCTCCTTCGTTAAAACATGTTTTAATTCTTCTTTAAATACAAATAGAAAATTTCCAAGTGTGAAATGGAGAAGGACTGATGCAAAGAACAAGAGCAGGAGAGGTATTTAGGGAATGGTAAGCTGGGGTCAGAGAGGGGCAGACTCGAGGGCAAGTGTGAGTTATCACTCCATTGGCGTACTGCATTGATTTTGGTCAGTGTTCCACCACAGCATGAGGAAAGACTGGTCAGGAAAAAGCATGCTCTGACATGGAACCCAACCAAAGACAGCTCCACATGCTGTCTACTTGGCTACCCTAACTCTGTGCAAGCACATTCAGGTGATTCCCTTCACATCTGCATTTGTGAAAACATCCAGCCTTGTTGCGATGCCACTGGAGTCGGGTTGAATAAATGATCGTATGTGTTATTGTGAAGTCCTCATTCATATGGACCAGAGGGACACAAGCCAGGAACTACTGGAAATCTGGGTCAGTAGCAGATTACTGTCCCACAGGGTCCCACTTTAACAAATTTTCCACACAAAGGGATGGAGAAGGGAAAGACAATAAAGCACTGCATCCCCCCTCTCTCTGTTTAACTTGTATGTGATCCCCTTTTATTCTGCCTGCACCTGGGTGGTTATAAACTGATGCTTATGCCCCTCCACAATCATCCTGCATGCCCAGCCCAGGCCACCTGGGCCTGTAGACTGGGAGCACCTGCACTTTATGATCAGTGCAAATCAGGTATGTCGCCTGCACCTGCCACACGGGCCTGGCATGAGGCAAGCTCTAAGGTTTGAAATATGGTCAGAAGGTCACAATTTTATGCCAAGAGGCCTGAGCCGGCTCACTACAGAGCCAAACTCAATATGAAAAATCACAATCCAAAGCTCAATCAGAGGCAATTTAATTAAAGTGAGTTTGTTATCTAGGTCCAACAATTTGTAACTTGGCAACCAGCAGCCACTCTTGTTTTTGATGGATTCTTTGTCCTCTGTCACCGAGGCTCAGGCCATGGATTGGTGTCACTTTCTTTTCATTTTCTATTGTTATGGCAGCATTTCATGCCAAGGTTTGCTTTGGGTTCTTTTTTTTTTTTTTCTTTTAATGTATGGACAGTTTCTAAGGAAATGACAGGAGAGGTACAGAGATATAGGTATTATAAGGAAAGGTAACATTCTTATTACTATACCTGCAAAGTCTATAACAAATAAAGACAAACTTACGTTAATTAGTCATTGTGATCTCTTATACTATTCTATGATTTTATTTGTAACCATTATAGTCATTAGACTATCGGGACTAGCTAATACATACATGTATATACCAATCTTATATAATGGACTATTTTAAGCACTTTACCTCAATTAATTGACAAATAAACACAATCTATGTGACAGATATTCTTAATATCCACATTTGATGATTGGGTTGAATAGTGACCTTCTGAAATTCAAATCCACCAGAAGGCAACCTTATTTGAAATTAGATTCTTTCTGGATGTAATTATAGATGGGATGATCATACTAGATTAGGGACTTAAGTCCAACAACTAGTAACATTATGAAAAGAGGAGAGGCCACTCAGAGAGGAGGCCGCACACAGAAGAGAGGACATGTTGAGACAGGGGCAGACATTGGAGTGAAGCGATTACAAGCTAACAAACAAGAAGCACAGTGGCTACCACCAGAAACTATTGGAGAGGCCCGGAAAGGCTTCTCCCTCAGGGCCTCCAGAAGAAACCAACCCCACTGACATCTTGACTTCAGATATCTGACCTCCTGAACTAGAAGAGAATAGACTGCAATTATGTTAAGCCATCAAGTTTGTTATGGCGGTCATGGGAAACTAATACGTCAAGTGAAGACCATGACCAAGGACACGCAGGTGATAAGAACAGAACCAAGCGGTCTGGATCCAGAATCCAAGTCTGCTGCATCGTCTCCACAATCAGAGGGTTTACAGCTGTCCTGAGAGGTTTCTTGACCCATCACACCTAGTCTACACTGTGTCTCTTTAATATCTGAATTTTTCGTTCATGGTGATAAACCATTCAGTATCTCCATTTGCTACAGTCCTTCTGTGCTTGCTACACTGCCTGCCAGATTACAATGCCTGCTAAAATAAATATGCTTCAATTACCTTAAAATCACTCAACATTGCCAGTGTTCATACTGATATAAAACTATTGGAGTGATACAAATGTTAACAAGAGCTTGAATTTAGAAGTAATAAGGTTTTGTGATATGTGTAACGTTGAGTGAATTCAAGAGAAGACATTTAGAAATGTCTGGTTTAGACTAAAATCACTTCAGTTCAGAGGCAGTCTTCAAATCAGTCCCTCAAGGCATTGAATTTGGAGGGACCTAAAAATCCATGCCTTTACAGTTTTTATTAACTATTTTCACTCAAAATTTATATTTTTTCTTAATGAAAAGTATTTTCAAGATAGCTATAAGTGGTCAAGGATGGAAAACAGTGTTATTTTCAAAAATTTGACTTACAGCAATTTAATTTTTATTTCTGAGACTACCCAAATCTCTAGGTTGGAGATAGGCCTCACAGCTTTTTCAGATCTTGTGAGATGTAGGTTAAAATTACCGGTGTGAGAGCTGCTTTTGTGCAGGTAATGAAGGCTTCTCCAATCATTGTTCATAGGTTATTACATTTTGCTAAAAATCTTTTGTGATCACAGATTCTTAAATCCTGTGTGATATTAATTCAGATTTCAGAGAATCAATAATGGAACTGAATCTGGTCCTTACCCATAAGTTCCTCTGACTCTGACACATTTTCTTGGTTTTCCATTTAGGATGACCTTTTTTGATATATCTAGTTTTTGTCTTGCTCTGTAAATCCACACATGTAATAATTACAGCTTCTGAAATTGGCTATGGCTCTTGGATATTTTTCAGTTTCTTCACTGTGCTTACAAGTGGTGAATGTTTTTCTTATGCTATTGTGAAAAGTAGAAGTTTCAATGAGGTTAAGGAAATAAGAAACTAAACCAAATATAAGAAAAGTCCATGAAAATATGTCAGAGTCACAATTTTGGAGCTCTCTCTTAACATCACAGTTCAGGCATTTATACACTTTAGGTGCATTCCTCCTACCCCCCAACAAATAAGCTGCATCAATGGGTCACTTTGCTGTGGGATGTGTATGACTCTTGTCCATGCAATGAGATGTGCTCTACATGTGACCTGGCAACTCCTCCTCACAGAATCGGCTTCTCCAGAGCCTACATACAGGAGGACGGTGGTATGAGGCCGAGCCAGACCCAGCACAGGTGATCAGATTGAGCGCTGTCCCTGCCCTGAAAGGGAACAGCTAGAGCCTCACCGGGAACTCAGCCTGGTGGAATAAAGAAATGGATGAACTGGTTTCAGTTCTACAGAGATTTTAAATGGGATGAGACTGGTCCAGTTAGCAGCAGGACAGAGATCAGCAGCACAGAAACCAATATAACTGCAATGCATTGATGGTGGAACATAGGAGTGAAAGTATCGCTGCTGAGGCCAATAAACACATTTCACTTGCTGCACTCCCTGAGGCCAGGTGTCGTAGCTTTCTCTGGATGTCTGCATGACATCTCTGAATCCTTGAAATGAATTCCCTTTTCCAGTAGAGTTATTTTAACTCACAATTAACTGCCTGCATCAAAACATAGAGTGAAAAGTGAAACACAAACAAAATTTTCCTTAAACCATTTTGCCAAACCCACCATATACCCCTTTCTGATCCCACAGATGCACCTTCTTGCCTTCCTGTCAAGGTGGGCAGAAATGACAAGGAGAAATACAGCCTGAAAAGGATGCAGGCACAGAAAACGTTGAGAGTGACCGAAGGATCACACAGAGTCAAAATGTAGAGAGCACAAGAGTTCAAAATGCACAACGTGGAGAGAACCAAGCTGTGAAAAGCTCATGGACAATTTGATTGAATCAGCAGATGCCCAGATTAAATATGCTGGAGGTGAGTCTATGAGGGGTGTTTGAATGATATTAGCATTCAAATCAGTAGAGTTAGGACAGTGGTTTGGAAAAACGGCAAAGGAAGGGGAATTTGCCCCTTTTCACTTCCTGTCTACCTCCTAATGCTGGGACATCAGTCTTCTGCTACTGTATTGAGATTTATAGCACTGGCCCCCCTTAATTCAGGGGCGGTCTTCAGACTCACACTGGAACTACAGTACTGGCTTTACTGAGTCTTCACCTTGTGGTCCACTTGGCATCCATAGGCATGAAACAATTCCTCATAATAAATCTCTTCCTAAATTCACACACACACACACACACACATATACATACTATTGGTTCTGTTTCTCTGGAGAATCCTGACTGTACAATCCCTTAGTTCTTCACTGGAAATGCATACAAATGATATGAGAAACAGGGAGGACAAAATAGATAATAAGAACACAGAGAGCAACCATTCCAAGATTTTGATACATTGTTATTATTATTAATATTACTATTTTAAGGTAACTTTTAAGGTAGGAGGTACACATCTAACAAAATCCTGAAGTGGGCAAAAAATACGATTCTGTTGTATGTTCATTAAAATAAAAAAATTGAAAAGAAAAAAAAATTGACCATCCATGTTTCCAAAAAAGCCAAATGTATGGGGGACTGATCGCAATTTTTTTCTCTTTTGTGTGTGTGTGTGTGTGTGTGTGTGTGTCTGAGGGATAAAGTATCAAAGTGATTGTGGTGTATGATTCATCTCTGCAAGCTTTCCAAGCCATCTGCAGGACACTGAGAGAAGCAGAATTTTCAGGTAGAGAACACATAGCAGTCTGCACATTCCAGACCACGGCTGGCAGCTGGGTAGTAATGGGCTCTTCCCAGCAGTAGACCCAACTAATGGCTTCTTCCTGGCACTTGGTTAAGCATCACAAAGAACCAGAAGTTTCCTGCTCACACCAAAAGTGAACAATCAACTTTTGTAGTTGAAGAGAGGTAGCCAGAGGTGCCTAGCTCTGACAAGAGCTAGGTGACTTGGAAGCAGAGCGTGGTAAGAAATAACTTTGAGAGGCAAGATGTGATCTCTGGTCAGGAAGGATAACATTGAGATGGATTCAACTTTGCACCAACAATGCTTTATCAGTAAGACATAAAATCATAAAGGATAGTACTTTTTTATTAGCTCATCCATCAGGTTGATACTGATGTAATATCAAAGAAGTATTTGGGAAACCCTCCATTTCACTAAACAGATCTGAAATAATAATTGGCTCTCAGGGTTGGAGATGTACATGTGGATATATTACAGTGAAGTATTTTGCGTTCTCTCAACTCTCTGTTCCTGTACACAGAGTGGTAAGGAGTCTTTCAAATTCAATCAATTGTCCTGAAATTTATTGGGTTCATAAGTGCTTCTGTTCTTTAGATAGGGTTCAGGGACTCTGCAGAGCACCTAAGAACCGTAAGCCCATGTTCTGCACTCATTTGTCACTCAGTTCTTTCTAGATGTCACTAGAAATCTATAAAACAGACTCCTGAGATTAAATTTATGTGTTAATAAATGCAATTCATTGCATAAATCTTTGTCTTTGATCAGTCCTCCTCTTCTTTGTTGTGCTTACCTCAACTTGAATTCTATCTCAAATGGTGTAATAGATGGAGGCAGGCATGTTTAGAGGTAAAAAGAAAACAATCAAAAGGCCAAAGGCAACAGTATAAGTTAAATCAATGGTTCTTTCACTGTTAAATGACATGGGAGGGGAGATGTGTATGTGTATGTGTGTGTGTGTGTGTGTGGTGCCTTTAGTGATGGTTTTACTTATTATCCCCTCACACTAACATGATGTGTATGAAATGAGATTTTCATCATTCTCTCTCCCTTTACTCATGATCTTTCCTTTTTTCTCAATTTATAGATGTTGAGCTAACCAGGTATGGATAGAGAATGATGAGAATGATTTCAATGTCAGCCTTTGATTTATTTCTCATCCTCTGATGGGAAAATCCTCACCAATAATTCTAAAATTTTCATGAGTTCATGAAATAGAAAATCAGATTTCAGTGAATATAGTGACCATTTTTTTTTCTAGGTAAGTCAATAAATTAATGATATAGGCTTTAGGTTGGAAGAAACCTTATTATCATCAATTTCAAAGTCTTTATCTTAAAGAAAAAGAAACTGAGGCCCTAAAAGGACAGACAAAAATGTCATACAGTCTCTGAACTAAAGTCCAGGTCTCACACATGATAAGTATCGGGCAGTTGGTATCGGGAGGAGAAAAGAAGGCACAAGGCATGTGAAATTGTTCATGCAGGAGCCACAGGGCTAGGAGCACGGTCCTATTACTGCAGGGACATCTGCAGAAGTCCAAGGAACAGGAGACAGAGGTGACCAACAGTGTGGACTTATCACAAAAGCACTGTTTCTGATTTAAAAGATTGTTCTAAGACTGCCATTCCTACATTTTCTAATTAAAATGACTTAAATGTAAGATATTGTATTTGGCAATTTACAAAAAAAAATCTTTACTAAGAGAAGTAAAAGAGGTGAAATTTCTTCTTAATTTATTTCTAGTTTTGATCTTTTTAAATTGTTTTATTTACTGCTCTTTCATATCTGAAATTCTGGGGAACTACTGCCTTAAGCCATAACAAGTCACTGGAGATTTCTAAATCAGAGAGTAACATGAACAGAGAAGTAATTTGGGAAAATTAATTGTTCTTCAGTGGATGGTATCAACTTTAGTGGGGATAAAACAGTCAAGAATCCTGCTTAGAAAACAAATGCAACACAATCCGCTTAGAGTGAGAGGAATGAACTTAGAGTGAGAGGGCTGTGCAGCAGGGGCTGAAACAAAGAGAATTCAAGAGGCAAGAAACAAAGACGGCTAGGAGATTTCAAGCTGAAGTGCCCAAAAGAATGGTTTTTATAGGGTTGGGGAAAATTAGGGGAAAAAATCTCATTAACTTGAAATAACTATTTTTGATTTAGTGATTTGGTAGCTGAGTAGTAGAGAATGTCCAATTGGGATTGACAATGCAGGGCTAACATTGTGTAGGGAGGCCAAAAGAACCCTCTGGAAATCCTACAAATGGGAGAATAAAGACAAATTGAGGAGCAATGGCTGGAGAGGTTCTGCATTCTTTACAGAAAAGAAGGATACAGGGATAATGGTAGAGACAGAGATTAGCCCAAGAGAGAAAAGGAAACCCAGGAAGACTCTTCCCACCTTTCTGGTATTCCCATCCATCCTCCATCTATACTTTCTGAGCACTTACTATGTTGTGGACCCTGAACTTGACTGCGTAAGTCAAAGGTGCAGTCTATGTATGGAGAAGCCTATAACTAAAATGATCAGGTTCCAAAGAGAGGGCAAAGTGAAAGATGTATCTCATTGCTATCAGCGCAGTCTGTCAGCTCCTTCTCTCCTTTCCTATGCTCTTTTTCTTCTTCAGCTTTGAAGAGCCCAGAGCCATTGGTCAAAGCGTTGAGATAAAATGAACAAATTGAGGACAGCAAATACCGTCAATTCCTTCAGGGTGTCTGGAAGACTTCCATCACATTGCAGGCAGAACAGACTTAAGTAAGGGCCATTAGGATCTTTATCCAAGGCGGTAGGCTCAGTTTGTGAATCCAGCTGTGGCAACCTGATGTCCCTGCCTTTAGACAAAGATGACAGCTGCTTCATTTTTCCTTCCTAAAGGCTTTATTCAGTTCTTCAGAAAGAAAAATGTTTTAATGGCAAGGCATAGAAATTTTTAATTGAAATCATGTGACAAATATCAGTCTTTAACCAAACAAAAGAGGGAAATTTTGTGATCAGCATCACCTAGAGATAACTTTTTCTTGAATATAGAATCACAGGTCAGAAACAAATAGAAATATGTGTACATATATTCACACACAGAGATAAGCACACATATACATATATCCACACGGACATACATTTCAACAAACAGTAAAACACACAAAATAAAAACAAATAATAACAACTATAGTAAACTATAAAGGATATAGGTATGGTTTTACTATATAAAGAATAACAGGAGGAGGCTTATTAGAGTGAATTTCATTTTGTATATGAGAGAAAGTCTTTATTAAATTCTTTAAGTTGCTATGTTTTAAGTGATTTTTAAATTAAATTGCAAACAAAACAATTACATTGTTTATTTTCTTTTGTAGGGTTTTTAGCTATTGGATTTCATTATTCTATTTATATTTCACATATGTGCCTGAGGCTTCTGAGAAATGAGAGCACTGGTAATAAGCCAAATAAAACTCATGCAATAATAAATAAAAGACATTCTTAAATATTCAGTTAAAATTTTACTTTCTTTAAAAAGTTATCATTTCCTGTAGATTCCTATCTTTTGAGTAAGAGTAGTTACTATTTTAAATGGTTCTTTTTGATACGCAAAATTCATAGCAAGTTGTACTTAATGTTTGCATTGTAAAAATTTTTATATTCTAAGATAGGGATGCTTTTTGTCTCTTATCTTGGTCCCAACATGACAGGCATGTAAATACAGTAATGCATTCTGTGATACACACTGAATGAACAAAAGTCACACAAGACAAAGCTGAGCAGCACGTTCCTGTTCACGCCTACAGCTCGCAGGAGACTTCAGCTGCACTAACTGCCACTGGCAGTGCTGCACAGGCCGCTGCTCAATCAGCCTTTCGCCCAGACTTTCTAGACCCATCTTTCCCTGTCTCCTCAGGGGTTCAGCTGATTGTACAGAAGTGCCACCAACTCGTCCTACTGTCTGTGAGTCTGGCAGCTCAGCCAGAACCCTTTCAGGGCTTATTGATTCAGACAACTAATTTCACTCCCACATTTTATGGAATAGGCATTGATTCTTTGACCAAAAGTGTAGAGAATGTGGGTTTGAATCCAGACAGGCCTGGTTTGCACTGACTCTGGGACCTCCAGCTGGATAAGAGCCTCCTTTTCCTTATCTGAAAAAGCAATGATAACTCTTCCTCTATGGTATTATTGTGAGGGGAAGTGAACATGTGGAGGCCATGCCCTTGGTGCTGGGTCTGCTTTTCTTCCTCAGTGGTGGTTTGTTGAATGAAAATTCCATATGTTAAAAAAGTGAAAATTCTCAAATATTTTGTGTATAGTGGAGCGGAGTATCACCATCATCACCATCTAGTTGAGACTTATCAAACAGCAGGGCTGCTTGTGGTCTAGGGAAGTACACAGACAGACATGAAAACAGACCGTCAGGATGCTTGTGATAAATGTAATGAGAAAGTGAGGACAGGATGCCCTGGTGGAGATCTCAGGCTTCTCCAGAGTGGTTTCTTGAATAAGTTGGTGCCTGAGAGGACACAAAGTAAGAGTTGGCCAGGTATGTGGGTTGCATTTTACAAAGCAACTAAATAGGAAGCACAAGGTAATTAAAAGCCTCATGTGTCTTGCTCAGGTTTTTGATTTTCAGTTTGAAGGTGATAGACAGTCAGAAAAGAACTCTGAGTAACAAATGAATATCTGCTGATAATCAAATATGTGTTGTAGAAAGAATATTCTGTTAGTATTTTTCTTACACGATTTTCTGAAGGGAAATGGGGAGAGTAAGTTTGCATGAAGGTTATTTTAGCAGTTCAAAAAAGAATGATGACACTCTGGACTAATGTAGGGATGATGAACATTAAGAGGTAGGTAGAGTTCAAAATATTTAGGAACAAGGGCAGGTCATATAGGATGTTTTTTTAGACATCAGAAGTTCCAAATGAGAGAAAGGAATCTAGGAGGAATCTTTAAAAAATTAGTTGGGAAGACTATTTTTCACCCAATGTGATGCCTCTCTCATTTCCTACCTTTCAGTACTGCTGCCATTTTTCTTGACATTTGGAATGAAAGTTTCATTTTGTGAGTTGAAGATCATTTCATAGGTCATGGACTGTGTGAATCCCCCTTTTATCATTCTTTCAACTTCACACCTAACAAAATTTCTTCTACTGATTTATGTATATGCTTAATCACCCTACTGCATGTGCATTTTCTCTCTTCAGTGAATTAATATATGATTCTTGTAGACCTGAAGAAAGATTTATACTCTTGCCTTAGTTTTGAATTCCTTAAATCACATGGCCTGCTTTTCCTGTTTCCTTGAATAAATTATATTTTGTTGATCTTTGCATATAACGATACTGACCTACCCACTCAGGATATGTTGAGGTTCTTAGTTGTATTTTGTAGGACTTTGTTAATGCTGCTTCCTTGATTCATTGTTTTGGTCCAAGAACCCATCTGGATTACAGTTGCTGGTGGATGAACACTGCATAGCCATAGTAGAGGACAGTTATTTGGTTCCTATGGAGACTTGCATTCTAAGACTTTGGCCATCTCCACTCTTGCCAACTCTGATTACTGAATTACCTCCTATCTAGACTCACTTCTTACCAAAAAAAGCAATATTCCTTACTTTATTTTTTTATTTTTTTTTAAGATTTATTTATTTATGCGTACAAGCACTGGGGTACAGGCCAGAGGTGTGGGGGGGGGGGTGAGAGGATTCACCACAGAGAGCGAGGAGCAGAACAGGCAGATCTA
>JAGFMF010011524.1:1124611-1150095 GCA_019455555.1 Galemys pyrenaicus
GTGGGTCCCCTCCCTGGCCGGCAGCAGGGATCGAACTCGTGCTGCAGTGGCTGCGGTTTGCTTCATAGTGTGTTGCTTAACCCACTGCGCCACCGGGGAGGCCCAATATTCCTTACTTTAAAAAGGCAAACTGAAACACCTGAGACATTATAATAATAGTTTTGAGGAGGAGTCTCTAGTTTTACATGCTACAGAGTATCTGTTTCTGATATTGTCTAGAAAGCAACAATAACCAGTACTACACAGTACAATGCCATTTATTCAAAACAACTAGTTACTGAGCTGGAATGAGTTTGATGTGCATATGTTCATGTGGGCATTTGCTAAGAATGTGATAGTTTCATGCTCAGTTCAGCCTTTGGCTCTGGAAGATATAATGGAAATGAAAACATAAGTCTGGAAGCCAGCACTGTCAGTCACTGCTAAAATCACCATCTGTCTCCATAGAGAGAAAATGGTTCCATCAACCTTTCCAGGCATGGAATAGCATTAGTGTGGCCATTTATCACAGTGACCCTGATGGGGGTCAAAGAGAGCAATGAGCCTATTACACAGCCCATTTAGGCTGTAGAAGATGCAAAAAGGCTAAAAGACAAGGAACACTGCATAGCTCACTATATAATATATGTCACCTAAAGTGCCTTCAATTGATCTACATATTCTAATATTCTAAATATTATAGTTCTATATGACCTATATTTTCTAAAGTTCTAAATATTATAGTTGTGCTATACCATTCACATATTTTTCATGTATAACTGTTGAACTTGGAGAGTTAGGCATTATCTTTTAAAAAACAAATTGTGAATTGGAACTTTATATCTAAACAAAATAAAAAATAGTCAAATGAGGAAGTTTAAGAGTCATTTACACTTGTAAAATCTGTAATGTGCATATATCATAGCTGACTTTATGTTGTATAAGTACTAAATGAGATAGATGTACTTACATGAATACATTGAGATAAATACAGGGAGAGCTCAATTATGAGGATGAAGGACAAGTATAGGCCATGTTTTACTCTAAATATGTATAGTGTACGTACAAATTTAAAATTGTTTAAATTCATTAATGTAGCACTTTATACAAAATCAACATGGGTATTGTTCTGAATATAACAAGTAATAGTTAATATCAAATAACTAATTTTAGGTTTTTTTAAATTGAGGTTATTGCATCTCCAGTGCCTCTGAAATCATACACAGTAAATATTATAACTTGAAATCAATGTTTCAGTAGAATGAAAAATGTTGTAGTGCAACATGTAAATTATCCAATCTAATATTTTCTAAAATGCTTACCACAAGATATAAACTTTTGTGATTATTCATAAGAAAAAAGAAAAGAATGTGTAGCTAAACTATTTTAAAAAGTGCAACACACTGCATTCTATCTCAACGACTCTCAAATGCACTTGAGAAATTAAACTAGTATAAATGTGTTTAATCCAGCACCTTGAACATTAAATTCTCATGACATTAGAGTCCCATACAGCATACCTTGGGAAGTACTAATTGTAAAGGATTTTGTAGTGTAGATCAATTGTAAGAAGTCACAAATAATAAAAATAAAGGACACAGTTGAGAGTGAGTGAAGTCATATGACAAAATGATTGAGCTAGTTCTGTGGAATGTATAGGCTAACATCTTTCTTTTTAATTTTCTATCCCAACATATTAGCTTGAAAATTTTAGAACTGATACCGTGAAAATCCTACATGCTTTCATAGAGAAAGATAAAATTACTTTCAAGATATAAATATGACCACACTTTGTTATTTGAAACCTACCTTCATTCCTTATTATAATGTTTGCTAAACTGAACTTAGAGAAAACTTATTATAGAAAGTAGAATTTTTTTTTAAAAAAGAAATAATTTTATTTTCACTGTGCTTATAGTAAATAACTATTAACCTAGAATTCTCTGCACAGAAAATATCATTCAAGAGTAAGATAAATTCAAGATATTTTCAGTCAAGAAGACTCTATAGTTCATAGGTCTTCATGGTAACAAACTCAGCAAAATATTGAAACAAATAAAAACAAATATTTTTCTTTTGCCTTGTGACTTATAAGGGAACCAAATAAGGACCAAGGAAAGGAATAAGAACAATAATAATAATAATAACAATAAAGACACAGCAAAAACCAAAAATGAAAAGACAAGGACAAATTGGGAACACTTAGTGGGGAGGGGGGAAGGGGAGGGTTGAGGGCAGATGGGAGCAGGGGAGACTGAGGTGATGGTGCACTGGTGATATGGTGATGGGGAATACATGGGGATTACAATTGATGTCAAATATATATAAATAAAGAAAAAAACAAATAAAACAAATATAAGATGTTGCTGTAAGCAAATAAATACCTAAACATATGTAATAAGCCAATTAAGCATTTATTCCATTGATTGTGTCTTTTACTTGGGCAATAGTAGATGATCTTGATTACTACAGCTATATAATTTGTCTTGAAACAGTGTAGAACATATCCTTACATTTCATCCTTTTAAAAAATTATTTAAGCTTGTCTAATTTTTTTTACCTTGCATATAAATTTTAGTATAATCTGTTTATATCTTTGAAAATATTTTATTAGGATTTTGATAGAAATTGTCTTAACACTTTATTATAAAGTTGCAGTAACTAATACCTTTATTATGATAAACCTTCTAAATCAGGAATATAAATGTATAATTCCATAAATTTTGATCATCTTTGATATAATCTGCATAATCGTGCAATTTCAACATATAAAATTCTGTGTATATTTAATGATTTAACTTTGAATTGCTTCATTTTATTTTTTAATAATTTTCAAAGGGTTTTTTGAATAAGCAAAAATCAATTTAATAATTTAAAATGAGTCAAATATTCTAACCATATTTCTTATGGTTACATTAATTGATTTTTTTTTTTTTTTAAAAAGGGCAAAGCCACAATATTCAAGCCTTAACTGAAAAGGATTTGAGGTCATTGCCAAGTCAATGTGATAAATAATTTCAGGTTCATCAGTACTTAAATTTTCAAATTGGGAGTATTATGCTACAAAATAAGAACTGTTAATACTAGTTATATGTCATCTACAGTTTTTGGTCTTCACTTAGTGCATATCCATTCTGATACTTCCTTTTATAAAGATTGGTTTTCAGTTGGCGCTCAAGGATCTCTTCTAGTCTATGAAACTACTATCAGAGATTCAAGAGTTATCAAAATCTAAAGGGTATTATTTTAATTTCAATGTGACAAATGCTAATATAGAGAATTGCAATTGAATTTTTCTTGTTAATCTGTATCCTGCAACATTATGGAATTTGTCCTTTTGTTCTTGGAAGATTTTTCAACATTCTTTTAGATTCTCTCCATGAACAATTATGTACACTAAATAACTACAGTTTTATCTCCTTTCCAAGATGCATACCTTTTAATTCCTTTCCTTTCCTATTACAATGTTACAGCATTCAGTACTATGCTGAATAAGAGTAGTGAGAGTAGACATTCTTGTATTTATCCCAATCTGAAGGTGAAAACATTCAGTTTAGTGTTTTTAGGAATTGTTAAAATGTTTTCCATAGCTATTGCCTCACTTTAAATTTAAGCAGCATCTTACAAGGATTTTTTTTTCTGTATCTCACTAAGTTTGACTCTCCCTTTTTGAGTCTGTCCATTCCCTTGCAGTGTCTGTCCTGTAGTTTCTTAGTAATCTTCCCTGCTGGCTTCATTTTCTTGCTTCATGAAATTCTTTTCCATAAGACACCAAGAATGCTTAGGTGTTGAGGTCCTCAACACAATCTCATTGTTTCAATTTGCAATTCTTTAATGCCAGTTAAGCAAACTTTCATATGTTTATTTGTCATCTGCCTGTCTTCTTTTTTGAGGACTCAGTTCAAATCATTTTCCAATTTTAAAACATAATTTTTCAGTTGTTACATTTTAAAAAGTTTTTTGTATATTTAAATGTATTTTTGAGATATGTTTTATTGAAAATTGTATCTCCCACTTTGTGACAATATTTTCATTAATTTGAAAGTGTCTTTTGTGAAACAGAAGTATTATTTATTTGTTTGTTTATTTATTTGCTTGAGACCCAAATTATCAACACCATTTGCTAAAAAGTAGCACTGTTCTCTTTACTTCCTTGCTACATATCTGTTGATTATATTTGATGTATCTATTTTGAGTGCTTTAATCTGATCAATTTGTCTATTCTTAGAAAGTAGAATTTTAATATTTATGGGAAAATTAGAATCTTTGAAAAGTGCAAAGAAATAGGATATTCAGTATTTGAAATAGTAAAATAAAAAAAATTCTTAAACAAAGCAAAATTTAAGAGGGAGAGAGGAGGGGAAAAGAATAGCTAGAAGAGAGCAGATACATGACTGGATACAAGTTTGGTGATATAATGGTCTTTTTATTTTACTAAATATAATTCAAATAAGTTTTAATATATTTTCTCTTGTTTGATTTCTCTCTTTTTCTACTGATAGACACATCATAACCTTACCATGTCCTATCACCACATTTCTCTTCACACCACAATTTCTGTTATCATATAATGAAATGTAATATATATGTCCTGGTATACATGACAGAATCAAGACTTCACCAAAATATCTCTCTCCTTTATTCCCTTATTAAATCAACTAATAACTCAAACAGTTGTTCAAACTGATTTGGAGAGATGATAATTGAATAAGCATTTTTGGTAAGGAACAATCTGTTTACATTGGATTATTAGTAGTAATAATTATCTGTCACTAATGCACAGATTAGTCTATGTATTGTCCTTAGTTTTTGATGGGTTATATCCTAATAAACCCATCATAAGTTAAAAACATTAAAAGTTGGAAGTGCATTTGAGACACTTAACCTACCAGATATTATAGTTTAGCCCTGCCTACTTTCAAAGTGTTCAGAATACTTACGTGAGTTTACAGCTGGGCAAACCATTTAACACAAAGTCTATTTCATATAAAAACATTAATACACCGCATATAATTTACTGACTATTGTGCTGAAAATGAAAAATAGACGCCCTCATTCAAAATTTGAAGTGTAGTTTCTACTGAATGCATATCACCTTAATACCATAAGAAAGCAAAAAAAAAAAAAAAAAAACCTAAAAACCCTAAATTGAACCACTGTAAATTGAGGGTCATCTGTACTTTGCATTTAATTTTCATAGCAGTCCTAAAAGTCAATATCCTCATTTAATTATGACTAGAAATTAAAACTAAGATTAAGTAACTAACTCAGTCTTGATAGTAAAGCTAGAACCAGATACTGGAATAAAAATCGTTCTCAGTCCAGAGACAAAAAAGATGGCAAGACCCAGGAAATGGTTAGAACACAATCCAAACTGGCAGAGGTTTAGGATGGGAAACATGTGGATTTCAATGAAAGGTTTCAATACAGTCATCCTTCCCAGTCACCCACTTCTTCATCATCTAAGATATTGGCTTAGGGACTGCCTCTCTCAATACTTGAAGCTAGATGGTGCTGGAGCAACAGACACACTGCCATATCCTTTTAGAACATTATTTAAAAGTTTTCTCTCTATCCCAAGAAAATTAAATATTTATCATCACTTTCACTGGCATTGCAACATTCATATAGGATGTTTAATGTTCAAGGAGTCTCATATTCTTCTTTCCCTTGTGACACATAACTGAATATTTTTAAGATTATTTGCCTTTGCTACTTTTAATCACTTGTTTATTTTATTCATTGATTATACAAGCCAAGATTTAAAATCTGTAGTTTTCAATGCTAGCATACATTTATCATCTAGAAGATTAAGAATCCAGTCATTTAGAGAGAAATATAGATGCCCAAACAGGTGCTTACAGCAAAAGAAGCGATCATTAAAATGATAAAGTACTCTACTCAATGGGAGAAAATACGTGCACATAATACATCTAATAAGGACTTAATAGTCAATATCTTTACAACAAGAAAACACATAACTCAATTAAAAAATGGGCAGAAGCACTACATAGGCACTTCTCCAAAGAAGACATACGGATGACCAAAAGGCACATGAAAAAGGTAAATGCAAATCAAAATCACAGTGAGATAGCACCTCACACCTGTATGAATAACCCAATCAAAAATACCACTAACAAAAAGTTGGTGAGGATGCAGTGAAAAAGGAACCCTTTTACACACTTGGTGAAAATGAAGAGTGTCCAGCCCCTATGGAGACATCATATTTTATATATTTTATATCCAAATATAAAAATGCATCTACCATATGATCCAGCAATTCCACCTCTAGGTATCTATGTGAGGAATTCAAAAACAGTAATTCAAATGGATATATGTATACCTATGTTCACTGAAGCACTTCTTTAAATAATCAAGTCATGGAAACGCACTAAGTGCCCAACTACAGATGACTAGATAAGAACCTGCGGAATTTAAAATCAACGGATTACTATTCAGCTATTAAAAAAAAAAAAAGATGAAATCTTGCCATTTGTGACAATATACATAAAAGTGGGGGGGTGGGTTTTGCCAAATGAAATAAGTCAATAGAAGTAAGACAAGCGCTGGATTACTTTGCTTTTATGTGGAATATAAGCAAACAAAACAAAGGAACAGACATAAATAAACCAAAGCAAACTCTAGAAATCTGCTGTAGAGTTGAGACTATCAGAAGAAATTTGAAAGATGAGAAGCAAAAGAGCCTATTTGCTGGTGTTTTGCTTGTGGGTATAAAATGATAACATGCATCTGAAGAAGTGTGAATTTATACCCACAAATCATATAGAGTTTTGTAAACCAAAGAGACCTCAACAATAAATACTACAATTTGAAAAAATATAGTGTATAAACTGAAAATTTCCTACATGAACTTGCTATGGACATATACTCCAGCATATTATGGGAAGACACTTGTTTTTTGAGAATTCTTAATTTTAAAATGCCTATTTGTTCTTTGCATGCTAACTTGAGGATTCCAGTTTCTACGATTATCACAAATCTTTTAGGGAAATACTTTTAAGTACTGTTGTAAGATTGCAGTGAGGTAATTAATTCATTAAGCTGTTCCTTTATGGTAGAGTGACAATAAGTGCTAGCCAAGGAAAAAATGTGAATATAAATAACAAAAGATGGTTTTAGCCATTGCAAACTAGCAACCTCATAGGCATCTAAGGTAAACACATGTAAAAAAATGCATGGAAGAAACAAAAAAGGAACTCCCAAAATTCTTCTCTCCCAAAGCTCCAATATAGCAGAATATATGCAAAACATTAAACTTGTCATGAAAGCAAAGGAACTAGTGAAGGTTATAAGAAAGAAAAAGTTCATAGAGTAGCTAACAGACTTACCAGTCTCATGTTTGGCTTCTTAAAAAAAGAATCTCAGTGGGAATCAATAACTCGGTTGTCTCAGAAACCAGGGGTGGGGAGAGGTTGTTTCTAACCTGTTTTATCAGAAGTTGAGTGAAGACGATACACTCATTAGGCAGACACACAAACACATCCTTTTCAGAGTTCAGCCAAAACAACTGTGATATTGTGGTTTTCAGATCAATTTTGAGAAAGCTTGAACAGACTGAAAATCACTAAGGCCCTCTCCACCACCACTCCACCTCAGCCAGCCCTAGCATGGGAGTTGTGCAATCCAGACCATCTGGGAAGGTTTGCCAAGAATGAATTTCTACTCTCAGCATGAACTGCTAACATCCAGAGTGAAGTGGGAAGGGCCAGATCTGAGTGGGCAAAGAACAATGCTCCATCGCAGAATCATGAATGAATCAGCTATCATTTATTTACTATTCAAGGGCCAGACAAACAATGCCTTTGACAGGTCGTTTGGGTATTATTGCCATTTCCTATACTTACATAGAGGTGATGGGAGCTGAGCACCTATTGATTGGGGAATGACACTAATCCAGACCCTAAGAAGGGACAGACATATGATTTCCTTTGCAGGGTTCATGAAGGAATAAAGATCTCTGTATAAAAGGGAAAAAGAGGTCCTGAATTAAAGAAGATATTTGCTCTGTGGCTACTTAAGACACAAATATTTTTCTGAAATGGAGATATTTTGGAATGCTTGTTCTCCTATGTGTGTCACATCTGAGTATGATTCCTGCAGAGTGTTAACAGCATTTCAATAACCCAAGCAAAAATTATAAGGACATAAAAGGGATGTAACATCTAAAAAATTGCAGAATCATTATCTATTGTTTTCCAAAATTATATATACTTCAAATAAGATAACTTGTTATGAAAGTTGCTACAAAAACTGGGTATTCTGGGGGCCTCCCTGGTGGCACAAGGGGTTAAGCACAGCACTATGAAGCATCTACAGGCACTGCAACATAAGTTCAATCTCTAGCCAGGGAGGGGACCCACATGGCACAGCAGACCTCTCCTGCCTCGCCGCTGCTCCCCTCAGCAGTGTATTTCAGTCCATCTGCCTGTTCTTCCCCCAGTCTGTCTCTGGTGACTCCTCTCTCCCCCCACCCCCGCCCCCACCACTGCACCTCTGGCCTATACCCCAGTTCTTGTATTCATAAATAAATAAATCTTTAAAAGAAAATAAAACAAAAAAATTTGATATTCTGTATGTAGCTTTATGTCATGAAGAAAAATAATATCTATGGACCCACAAACACTGAAATTATTTTATAAATAGTTTTCAAAGGTGATAAAAAATCTTCTTATTTCTTATTTTATAAGGATGTTGCAGTGATTTTTATACCAGTTTTACCCTTTACATTTAATTTAATAAGGAATGCACAAAAGACTATAGTGATGGCTAATGGTGACTTTGTGGTGGAAATTTTATGGGGACTATACCTGAGAAGGAGGAAAAAGTAAATTGTACAAAAAGGAAGAAAAAAAAAAAGAAAAAAAAAAGGAAGAATAATGTAATATACACACACACACATCACACACATAGATATATAAACTAAATAAATAATATTTATTGGTGATGTATTTTTTGCCACTTAAAGCCTATGCAGAACAAGTGTTGCATATTATAACTAATGTCTCATCTTTTCTGATATGTGGATAATTTCCACAATTTTATTCTATCCTACTCCTACTATATTTCATAAAGTTAAATTTCTTGATAAAAGCCCTCCTCTTTGTAAAAATATCCTTTGATTTTAATAACTACATATCGCATAACCTAATTCAATCACCTGTTTAAAAAATGGGCTTTCATAATACAGATATGAATACAAATCTTAGTTCTACCATTTTAAAGTATATAATATTGTATGAATAATTATAGTTTCTGACTTTAGTTTTCTTAGTTCTAGAGAAAATAATGTAATAGGTAGCTTATTGTTTCTTGTGAGGGGCAAATGAGAATGTTCAATGTGAATCCTTTTTGTTTATCTTCTATTACCATTTGAGAAAGAAAGCTTTCAAAGAATCTAGTGGAAAATGGAGAGGCATAGTGAAGAATTGGAAAAGATGATAAACTATTTTACCATTTGTGCTTGTTTTGTCATTCAAGTACTAAGTAGAACAATTTTTTTTGCAGTTCTGTCTCTCCCTTAATAAGTCTTTCCCATAATAGTTGATACAACACTATTCCAAGATTTGTTTTATGATTCATTGTCTTTGAAAATAATTTTCTGAGAAAATTTTGCTTATATTTTATCTATGTATTTATTGTTTATCTATTTACTTGTCTATCAATCATCTATCAACTATATCTTTTGCCTTGTTTAAAAAGTCTTCATTAAAAAAAGGTGTCATATTTATATATTTTTCTGCAACCATCTTATATTTACTACTCATTTGTTTATAGGTTTTGAGTATTTTTTTTTTTTTGCTTATAAATAGTATTCCATGATTTAAATCTATCGCAAGTGTGTAAGGGCATTTCTGTTTTATATATTGAAGAAAGAAATGGCTAGATAAGAAGTGTACTCAACAATTTCGTTTCAAAAGGTAGTGCCATATTAGTTTTCCTACTGGGTGTATATAGATCATATGGCTTCAAATCTCCACTTCTTATTATCAGAGTTCTTAACTTTTGACAACCTAAAGGATTTATATCTAGAAGATATAAAATGGTAAAAATTAGTACCTTTAATTTGAATTTCTCAGACTACTAATGTAGTTGAAGGTATTTTCATATAGTTACTAGTCATTAATTGATCTAGTCTATGAAAAGAGGGTGCTAATTTTTGTGCATAGTCCTTTTGAACTTCTTTTGCCAAAAATATTTATTTGCAATTATAATATTTTCTTGTTTATGAGTAGTAAATGTCCTCTTCCAGATCAAATTTGTTTTTACATTATATTTATGATGATTTTATTAACAGGAATTCTAAATTTTCATGTTGAAATCATCAGCACTTTGCAATTAATACCACTTATTGCTTTGTTTATAAAAAAAAACTTTACCCTGAATTCATAAGATATTCCTTATATAGACTTCTAAAAGCTTTACCTTTAATATTTATGTCCTTATCTGTGTAGAATTTATTTTATTAATGGTGTGATGTAAGATCTAATTTCAATTTTTCTGTATTAGTAAACAATTGATTTGGAACCATTTATTGAATAGTTAGTTCTCTCAGTTCTCCACAGTGCCACCTGTACCAGCTACATAGATCTGTTTTAGGGCTCTCAATTCTATTCTATAATGTATTTTATGTCTCTGAACCAACACAACATTGTTTTTAACACTATGGCTTTATAATGATATCTACCTGCCCTGATAATATGAGATAGCACATGTGATATATTATTTATTTCAGCAGAATTTTTATGCTTTTCATGTACATTTTAAAATCACTTTGTCTAGTTTCTTTGAAAATACACAATGTACTGTGGTTTGATTTTCCCTGATCAACCTGCAGAAATCAATTTGTAGAGAGTTTGATTGTTAATTTTCCTGTCAATGCACATAATATATATCTCCACTTAATCAGTTCCTCCTTTAAAAACGTACAACTTGTACATTTTCAATGAAATCCTTGTATATCCTTAGTAGCTTTTATGTCTAAATTATGCTGTCATTGGTACCATTATTAGGATGAGAGGATAGTTTCTAGTGTGTAATTATTTTATCAATAAGAAAAAGTTCAGTTTCTTCCTTTTTATTGTTCATAAATATTTTTTATGTATTATTGTATTAGGGCTTTGGCACACAGCCTTTAGCAGTTCAAAGAAGCAAGTCTTGTCCTACTTTCCAGGAATTTAAATACATACTTAATTATGAATAGTTTTGTGTTTTACATCTAGTAATATAATTATGTAGTGTTTAACCTCTATTAAAATGATAAATTACATTTCAGATTTTCTAATGATAATTTTTTTTTTGTATTCTTAAGATAAATCCATTTTGATCATGAAAAGATTCAGCTTAACAGTATTTTGTATAGTAATTTTACATTTGTATCTATAAATGAAATTTATCAGTAATTTTTTACATACCAAATTTGTCTAGTTTTAATATCATATAATAAACAGTTTTGCATAGAATTTCAGGTTGAAATGATTCTTACCTGCTCAATCCCACAAAAACTGAATATGACAATATTCCTCTGAGGAACTTTCTGAACCAAATTAAATTATAGTTTATAAACTTGGGGGCAAGGTATAACTTTAATAATAAGCCCTAAATGATACCCCTTAATGTAGGAGATGAAAGGAATTTCTATGTCACGTTGATGAGATATTCTACCAGTTGAATAAAGAATAAAAGGAAAAACAAATAAACTAGATCTAGTTTTTAGAATTATTTTTATAGTATACTCAAACCTTTGTCAGTTTAAGAGACACATGATAGAGATGTTAAAATCCACAATATAGGAAATAACTGACAGTAGAATCACAATTTACTATCCTGTGTTGCCAAAGAAACATAGCCTGGAGAATAATTTCTGGCTTATTTTCTTCTTTTATGAATAGCTCTAAAACATGTAAGTTTCATAAATCAAGGTCTTCTCTGACATCAAGACAGATAACTTATCTAGTAAATAATGTTTTGTTTTGTTTAGCTACTAGTCACAGAAGCAAACACAATCTCCTTTACAATGTGAAGTGGAAAGGTAATTTCTCTTCCCCCTGTTCCTCTACTCAATTACCTACAGATTAGTAGGGAAATTTAGTATTGGTGCAACTCTGACTCTACTCCCCAGACTTGAGAATTACATGACAGATTACCAAGGCTATTGCAGGAACACAAAATGGCAATTTCAGTGAGATTGAAGGAGTTTCCTAAATGATATTTTGGAATTTTAAAATGAAAAACTATCATACTTAAATATATTTTGATGATATCTCTGTGTTTGTTTGAGTATGATCAATGATAACTAACCTCTTGGACAGAATATTTTCATTCGTTTATTTATATTTATCAACATAATATTAAATATTTACTATATAAAAACTATTGAGCTAAGTATTGTATAAGAAACAAAATATTCCTTTAGGTAGGAATTTATTAACTACATTTAAGTACAAGGCACCATTCACCATTGTGGAAATTATGAAAATGTTATCTTTGACATCATGCCCTTGGATGACCTTAGAAACAATATTGCCAGTAATATGTTTGCATCTAGAATTTTTATCGATAAAATACATACCAAAACTTTTAAAACTAAACTATGTTTTAATTACTTAATTTTCTATTCATATTATTGGAAATGATCCTGTACTAATCATAAGCTTTTATTGACTTAACTCTTTATCAACTTAGCAAGTAAATGTAGCCTGTTCAAAAGACTCTGTAGTTAGGGGAATTGTTTGACATTTGTTATATGGCCTAGTGTTTTCATGGCCTATTTTACTTTTAGTGAAAGGTAGAAATTGGACAGATGGATAAACTTTAATTACCTCAGATCTCTATCAGGAAGCAGCTCCACCAAAATGTATTTAAAATGTCCACTCACTGACATATAGAATAGAATACACACTGCCATAAAAATGGCACACCAAACACTTAAATGAGATTAATGAGAAATGAGAGGCCAACAAGAAGGCAAAGCCAGCATTACACACAGTACACTGTCCTACAGAAAGAGCAAATCTCAAAAGGAATCAATGACAATGGCACCTAAAAGATGCAAAGGTAAAGAATAGTAACAAGGACTGTTGTATGAAAATGATATATCTCAAATTTGATCATTTTGGGACAAAAGATTGGGTAAAATATCCAAAAAAGTATCAGCAAAACTTAAATAAATGTTTTTACCAATTCGTACAGAAAAAACTAGAAATTTCCTATCTAAACATTCTGGAAAATTATTATTCTGTTTGTATGTTTATATTTACTAAACATATACTAATAATGAACTATTCTTACCCTAAAGCAAGAAATCATTTTAAGCAATTATATTATGCTATTTCAATAGACTTTAATAAATGACCTGCTTCAAGCATTACAATTAGTTGATAAAAGAAATGGTCAAAAGTCTATTGTTCAGAATGGAGAAAAACCATACTGGAAGGGGAAAAAAAAAATTACTGCCTTCAGAGTGTTGCTTTAATGAGGTTTACTTCTATCTGAATTACATGCAGAGTGTTTATATTAGTCTCTGGGTTTTTAAGGATAAAGCATGACAATGAGGAATAATTGTAGAGAAGGATTTTCTCCTTGTATTTATCTGAAACCACTATGTTAATATTTGATGGAATAGGTTATACTTCAGACACAACTATAAATGACATTATTTGACCTCAGTAGGAGAGGAAGGACAAACTTTTAAAAATAGAAAAGTGATGTCCAAATCCTTTCATGTGTAATTGTCTAATAAAACAATCTTGCTGTTAATTGTTGAGACAGTGATTTTAAATATTGAAATGAATATAGTAAATACTGTGGTAGTAAATACTGTGGTAAAGAGCTACCTTGGTACCCTAAGACATTCCTGATGGGCACCTGCCAAAGGGGTTGCAAATCCTGATGTGTATAATAATTATTTTGACTAAGTTCTTGGCTTAATAAATACAATGAACTAATTTTCAAGCCCAAATAAAATTTTGGAGGGTAACCAAATTTTCCTTTTTTGAAACATGAATGGAACTGGAAGGGAATATGCTCAGTAAAATAGGTCAGAAGGCAAAAGAAAAACATTGGGTGGTTTCACTTATAGGAGGAATATAGAAGAAACAAACAAAGGATCATGAAAAACAAAAATGAAACTTACAGGCAAACTATAAATTGGAGACAGTCAGCAGAGAAGGGCATTGAAATAGGGGCGGGAAGAGCATAGAAGATGATAGTGATGTTTCACAGGTGACTTGGTGGTGGGAATTTTACAGTGATAACACTTAGAGGAAAAAAATCAAACATTGTACAAAAGTGAACATTAATGTAAACACATATATATTTATATAAAATAAATGAAAACAAATAAGGGGAAAATACCCAAAAAAGTAAACATATTGGGAGTATTTGAATGTTTTAGGAACTTTTAATGAACTAATCAATTACTAATTTAAGAACCCAATTTTGATCATTTTTGATTAAAAATAATTTTAAATCTCTCCAAAATTTCCAGTTTTTCTTTTTCTTATAATTACTTACAAACCTGTCTTTTTATTCATAGGAGAGAGATGAAAAATATGCAGAAGCTAGGATGAGTGTCATAGAGAATGATTTAAATTCACATTAATTAATCTCGATCACACTTATGTGTGGCAGATTTGTCAAAGAAGAGAAATGACAACTATAAGACCAGAACAGAGGAAATGAAGTTACAAGACTCTAGACACAAGTTTATTATTCAACCTTTGGGCAAATAAATCACTGGATCAACCTGTAACTAGGTCAGCAACGAACCAAACAAAACAAAGGCTACCAGAGATCGTACTTGTACCCCCCAAATATATGAAAACATGTTTAGGAAAAAATCTGGACCTAAATCAGAAAAAAAAAAAAAAAAAGACATGAGTTCTAGCACTGGCATTGCCATTTAACTTGTACTGAAAGACACAGAGGGAATCCAGGCCACTCATGAGCTGCCTCTGGAAGAGTCAGATCTGGCTGATGGAACCATCCAGAGGCTTTGTGTTCTATGGTAAAGAGAAGAAGAGAGGCCTTCTGACCTGCAGTGCAGAGTAAGTAATGACATCTAGCAATGAGTACCAGGGTCACAGCAGGATCACCCTCAAAGTCATATCTGAGACTTGGGGTCATATTTGGACTTTCTGAAATATGCCTAGTCCCCACCAGCATGGGAAAGAACTTTGAAATTTCTGTAGTTCCTTGCCATGCCCTCTTTGCAAAACTCTACCTTAAAGCAGGTGTTATTTTAACAGGCTGAGTTGGAGACTGTACAGCGTACGTTTTAAGAGCACATATCTGCAGCCAAAATTCCTGGGCTCAAATTCCACATCTGCCACTAACTAACTAGGGAACATCAAAAAATAGCAGATAAATTGATCTGTCTGTGCTCAGCCTACTCACCTGTAAAATGGAAAGGGTGGCAGCAGCGACTATGGGTGGTTATAAAAATCAAGTGTGTTAACACAGGGAAGCTGAAGTGCTGAGAACAGCGTCTATACCCAGAAAGCTCGTGGACAGAGGGTGAAAGATGACATACTACAGACTCTGCTCTACTGCTTTTCCTGCAACTGCTCTCCTGACTTAGGTGCGTGAGAACCCCTCCCTCCAATTAAAAAATACTCAAAGTGAAAGAGATCTTTCTGTTGATAAGTGCTATTTATAATCAGGACCACAGCCCCATTGCTGTCTGAGTGGACAGGTTTACCTTCTAGACTTGGGCAATGTTGAGCTGGGGTTGACTGGAGCACATGAACTTACCCAAGTCACCCACCAGTTACTGTCTGGCTTTGACTACACACCCAGTTGTCCATGAGTCAAGTGTGGGTCTTTTGGATCAATATTCATTTGAAACATAAGAGGAATAAAGTAAAAACAAGAAAAACATTGACAGAACAAATTATAGGCTAAGAATGAGATAGAACTTCCTTCTTTTCATTCTTGACATCCAACCCATGATAGGCACCCACCTGCCAGAAGGATCATGTTACTAGCAGAAGCCCATAAAGAGCAGCTGTAGATCCATAATGTACCAGCATTGGCCAGACTCAGTGGGGGGTGGGGTAAGAGGGTGTTGAAGTTAAAAGAAAATAAACTGTAGAAACAAGCAACTTCACTCCCATTTAATCCTATAATTAGAAACAACATGATTAGAAATTTTCTCCTTTAATGGTATTTCTTGAGTGGTTAAGAAATTATTGGGGATAAAAATCTCTAAGTGTGAGGAATTTTCATCATATTTCTACAACTACATGTGTCATAGAACAAAATGATCTGTTTCTATGACCTTGAGTTTCTTCAACTGAAAAATAGAACAGCGTTAAAGCAGAGAACCTCTATAAATAATAAGCTTCCATCATTCTCCTAAAATGGAAAGGCAACAGGAAGTTTATGGCTCAAACTTGGTACAGTGCTTTTATGAAACCTTTTCCAAAAACAGTTTTAACTAAGGGAAGTTGAGAAAGTAAAGCGGGTCAGAGAAACTTGGGGCCTAATCAGGATGGGGTTGGGGGACCAGGGTTTACCAGGGTTTTCTATGGATTTAGACACCGTTGGCCTCATTGTTTTGCTTCATTTAGATCACATTGTAGATGTGTAATTAGTTTGCCTTCCCCCCCCCCCCAACACCTTGTTTTCTTCCTCTGCCTTGTTTTCTTTTCTTATGTTACCTGATAAATTTTATGAGATGAACAGGTGTGAAGTTCCCACTTTCAGAGCATTCAATAGGCACAAGAGACCTTGTGTATATGTGTGAGTCCAGGGTGGAGATTGAATTTCTGGTTTTCAGAGAATGAAGCAGCAATAGAAGGAGGGAGGAACAGTGATAGGGATAATGATGACAAGATAATAATAATGATACCTGGCACGGCATGATTCAAAATGTAATGGAACAGACAAAGTGTCACAGATGAAAGAAAGTCTCTGCTAGCACAATGTGATTCAATGCTAAGAAAGAGAGTTCATGGGATAATTAGGGTGGGGAGGTAACTGGGAAAAAAAATATTCTTTGTTCTTAAACAAAGAATGAGAGCTATTCCTACCATCCTGAGAACAGGCTAAACTCAGGCTACCAGTCCTGTCCTCATTATACCAGATGTTCACTTATCACCAGCTAACTTGGAGGCTGCAAAAACTTGCTGTCCTTACCAGGAAGGTATGCTAAGACATGGGGTCTAAAACACAAACTTATTTTTAGTTTTGTCTCTACTTCCTTGCTTGGTGCACTTTTAGAAAAGAATGGAAAGCTTCAATGTGGTTTAGGAACTTAGGGAGTATGAAATTTTTCTCTCAAGTCTCTATTCCTAATTGAAATGCCATGAAGCTCCCAGGACTCAGATAGCTGAATTATTCCTGATTAAGCAGACTGCTCCATGGGACCAGCTGGCATGTTAATGCCAGTTACTCTGTTGTACAAGATCGGCTCCAATTCCCTCCCAACAGAAATGGTCTACAATGCTAAGTCTTTGTTTCTTTGGTATAATTTACCTCCTTTCTGCTATAATTTTAAGGTATTTCCTTCACTACAGCCAATCTAAATCTTTCCTCCTAACCATGAAAAAATGGTGTACCAAATATTTTGCAGCAGAAATAGACTTTTTTCCAGATCATAAATATGTCAAAACTCAAATATCTATTAAAGTGAATAGTTCAGCTTTATTTACTTATTTTTTGCAACAGTGTTGTGGTTTATTTGGCAGCTTCTCTTTTTCAGAGGTTGTGGTTTTTGGTTTTTTTGTTGTTTGTTTGTTTGTTTTATCAATTTGGTATACTAGCTTCTATTCTCATTTCTGTCTCATACCAGACACTCCATAAACACAGATGAACAAAAACCAAAGGAAATTGTACAGACTTCCTGTGTTACTTTGCCACAGGAAAATGTGTCACATAAAGTTCTCATCATGGGCAGTTCACAAATTACTAACTTGAGCTTTCACAGATGTTTTCTTAAACATGGGAATTTTATTATGGAGTAACCTCTTCCCTGAAATTACTGAATAAACTATTACAAGAGAATGCAAATTTAACTGTGTTGATTTTTCACAATTAAATTATTCACTATTAACTACATTTTCAAAGATGTTGGAGAACACACTTTGGCCTCCTGTCCCCCAGGAGATAACTCTGTGCCTTTTTTTCTGAATTTTCTTTTTCTAGATTGCTGACATGCTAAGTAGATTTATGCATTTACTTCAAGTCTTTATTGAGAGTTTCAATATGAAAATGTAAGGGATATCCCATGACTTCTGAATTTGAAATGAGTTATAGAACTAGTATATGTCAAACAATCATAGGAAAATAAAAACCCTGAAATTATACTGTGCACGCTGTATGACATGGAACATTCTGAAATGCAATCAACTGGGCAGGAAAGCTTTTTCATCCTTTAAAAAACCAAGCAGAACAACATGAATTTAATAAAAATTATCAAATTGAATCATCAAAGCAGAACAACAAATCTGGACCAACAGTCATCTTCTTTATTCCAAATAAGAATTTATTTTTGCTATGTATGTTATAGTATAAGTAAGAAAGCCCAGGGGCCAATGAGTGCTCTTGACTCTTTCAGTTCCTGCCATACTGTGATTAACAAAAACATTTCTCAAATGCC
Organism: Galemys pyrenaicus; assembly: GCA_019455555.1. Classification (NCBI taxonomy): domain Eukaryota; kingdom Metazoa; phylum Chordata; class Mammalia; order Eulipotyphla; family Talpidae; genus Galemys; species Galemys pyrenaicus. The sequence goes on from JAGFMF010011524.1 coordinate 1,143,210, forward strand.
TGTCAGAGAACTATCTTCAAAGTCAATTAGGACAGCAATTTAGAAAATCGAATTATCACCTAATCCATGTGATCTCAGTAAAAGCCTACCTAGTCCCTTCAACCACCCCGCTAGTCTTTCTGCCCATCTCCAATGTGGCACCATAGGGAGTGCCTTGACAGATTTTTATTCACCTTTGAAAATACTAAAATATATCAGTGATATATTTTCATTTTCTTTCATTTTATCTACTCTGTTATTGTAAGATACTTTTTAAAAAGTAGAAAATCTACTCTATACTTTTCTAAAATATTCCCAAAGATGAAAAATTGTATACTGAAATTTCATCTGAATTTATACTTTTCAAGTCATCCTCTCATTACCACACTCTACTTTGCTTACTCTATGCCCTCAGATTGATATTATTTGGTTTCTATGCCACTTTATGTTGTGATTTGTTGCTCAACAACTGGGAAATAATTTAATATATATCTTGAAATCTCTTCCATAAATCTAAAGGCTCCGGTAAGGCAAGAATCTTTGTGTCATTTTTAAATAGGTCACTTCTCTTCACAGTGCCTAGCAATGTGCTTGGTGCACAAATGTCAAATGACTATTTGTGAGGAGGTAAATTTTCCTGACAGCTAGATATCTCTTTATGAGTCATTCCTTCCAACTCATTGGCTTCTCAATACTGGTTTTCCATTCAAGTCCTCTGGGACATTTGAAAGAGACCGGGACCACATCACAAAAATTGTAAATTAACTAGTGTGAAGTAGCCTGACTAGTTGGGATTTTTCTTTTTTTTTTTTTAAAGAATTATTTATTTATGTATATCATAGCTGGGGTACAGGCCAGAGTTGCAGGAGGTAAGAGGATTCCCCAGAGACAGAGTGGGGAGCAGAAAAGGCAGACAGACTGAAATCCATTGCTGAGAGGAACAGTGAGCGAGGCAGCCTCTGAGGTCTGATGCGCCATGTGAGTTACTTCCTTGGCCGGGATCAACTCGTGCTGCTGTGCCACCGATGCTTCACAGAGCAGCGCTCAACCTGCTGTGCCACTAGGGAGGCCCTACTTGGGATTTTTCTAGTCCCAAATGTTCTCTCTCCAGGCACAGTAGAAAATCATTGCCACTGCTTCACTCTTCTTCGCACATCTCTAAGAATAATGACAGGAAACTTATTAACTATCAGATTACCAAGCTTACCTTACTGACTTCATTCAGTGGGTCTGAGATGGAGGTCATTATCAGGGAATTTGGGAAGGCACTGAAAGTAATGAGGTGCACTGTTGCCAACTCACATTCATTAGTGCTATGTTATTTTCATCCAACCTTCAAGTCCTTTTCCCCAATGAATGCAGATATGAAGTGTGCTAAGATGCAATTTAGGCAGCAAGAGTGGCAGGGAAGGAAGGGGACATTGTGATTCAATAGACCAAAGTCACCATATAGCTGTTGGGAGCATAGTTGGCAGGCGTTCGTTGTCTCCTTCATCATCACAAACAATGTGTCACAGCCAGTGCCACCTGTGACAGACATGCTACATACCTGCCATTTTATCAAACACCTTGATAGCTATTTTAAGCCAAACTCCTTGCCCCACATTTCACTAAACCTGAAATGATTTTAACTTTGCTACACATGGAACAAACACTCAGTGAAGTGGTCCCAGCAGTCACCTCGAATGCCTGCTGCTGTGGGATAACCTTTCAGCTATGGCTAGATTTAAAAGCTCTCCCTAAGGGTACAGGTGGGTGAGCAGGCAGAACTGCTCTGCAGACTGCAAAGTCTTTTGAAATGGCCGTCTCTAATGGCTGCTCATTGGAATCTTGTAAAACATATTGTTTGCATTGAGTTTAGAAAATTTTATTTCTTCAAATGTTCATCGTGATGATCCTGTCTGCACTTTGCTTACAAAGAGAGCAAATCTTACCCAAACAGGGGCTCTCTTCTACCTGCAAAGCTTTACAGGTCTGCTGAGATCCCTGGGCAGGGCCTTGGAGCTACAGGGGATCCCAAACTAGTGTTCCCCAGCCTTATAAATGCTTGTCATTTTCAGGTAAGCTGAAAAAGGTTGGGAAGCACTGAGTAAAAAGCAAGGGTGACCATAAAGTGCTGAACATGAAACAAGATTTGCATGAAAAGGATAAAAATAGCATCACTGGTGAATCTAGAAATCTTAATTGTTGATCTAGAAGCATTTGGAGGCACTGAAGATGAGTTCAGTCTGTGAAGGACTCCTTGGAGAGGGCATCTTTTCAGCAACTGTTCCAGTCTAGAAAGCACAGAGTTTAGCCTTGTCTTCTCGCCCTCAAACAACTCCCAACCTCCTTGGTAGCCACCCCACTCTGGTTCTATAAATCATTCACTTCTCATAAGGCCTCGAGCCAATTGGCTGTAATGACATATTGAACTTCAGGTCCCTCATGCCCCTGGCTAATTATATATTCACTAGCTTTTAAAAGGCAAGTCCAAGCTATTGAGTACCTTTCGAATTTGGAAACAATTCCCTTGTTAGGATTTCATTTTTATTAGAATCTGACTAGCTGTTGGCACCAGTTCTGCTCTCTTCACACTCTTGCCTGAATGAGGAAAATACTTGAGCAGTTAGTATTCTTTAATGCCATAACAGTGAGCAAAACTAATAGCAAAATCTCTATTTTGTAATAAAGTAATCATGTTGCAGTTTTAGCAAACAAAGGATGATGCTCCTTTTAGAAACATAGGACATTTAAATTAATAACACATTTCTCAAGCAATACAGAGCCCTCACTTAGACAATATATTGATTGGAAACTTTCTTCCTATAAATGCTTGACCTTGTAGGCAGCAAGACACTGTGCAAACTCAATGGGAATCCAAAGGTGATTTCAGTACCATCAGAATGGCAGTTTTTGATGTGGAAATGGTGTCCTTTTCACTTCACATAACACCAGAAAAATCCACAATCAAATTAAAATACCATTCCTGGGGCCTCCCTGGTGGCGGAGCAGGTTGAGCTCCGCACTGTGAAGCACCCTCGGCACAGCAGCGCAAGTAGATCCCAGGCCAAGGAGGGGACCCACATGGCGCAGCATATCTCTCCTGTCTTGCCCGCTGCCCCCCTCAGCAGTGGATTTCGGTCTATCTGCCTTTTCTGCTCCACTCTTTGTCTCTGGTGAATCCTCTCACCTCCTGCAACTCTGGCCTGCACCCTAGCTCTTGTATGCTACATCTTTTTTTTTTTAAAAAGCACCATTCCTTATAGCTCATGGCTATAAAGCTCCCCAACAGCTCTCCCTCTTGTAAATGATCCTACTGACAGGCCAAGAGATAATGCCAGAGGTAGGAGAGGAGGAGGCTGCCCACCACACAGTGCTGTGGTGTACTCCCTGATGAATTACAAAATTTCTCTGGGTCTCAATTTTCCCAGAAATGCTATGAAGAAAATAACATATTTTAAATGACTCCAGTCCAGGGAGAACAGGATATATAAATGTAACATAGTATTCCCCTTACTGTTCAGGTTAAACTAAGTTTGCATTATAACAGCATGGGCTCCGTCACCAGACCAATTGTTGGCATAGAAATGTCACAACGATGTGACAATTTTTCAGATCCATTGTTCTCTCAATTCAACTGTAGCCACAAATATTTTCGAGGGCCTGCATTGTCCTCAGCTTTACAGATACACATTGAAAAGACAGAATGGGGTCCTCCCTGGTGGTGCAGTGGGTTAAGCAACGCACTATGAAGCAAACCGCAGCCACTGCAGCACGAGTTCGATCCCTGCTGCCGCCCAGGGAGGGGACCCACATGGTGAGGCAGACCTCTCTTGCCTCGCCCGCTGCTCCCCTCAACAGTGTATTTCAGTCAGTCTGCCTATTTTGTTCCCTGCTATGTCTCTGGTGAATCCTCTCACTGCCCTGGACTCTGGCCTGTACTTCAGCTCTTGTATGCATACATAAATAAATCTTAAAAAAAAAAAGTTTGCCTTAAGAAAGAAAAGAAAAGACAGAATATACAAATTAATCTTGATTTCTTCAAGACTGCCAGCTAGGAAAGATGAGAGTCAGCCTTGTAACTTGATTTACTTTTCGATTATTCACTTGTGTTATATTATCTGTGCTTAAAGCCAATAGGTATCCTTCAAAACAAAAACAAATAAAAGATATCTCATCTGATGCTGCACTGAAAGGAAATACAGCTCATATAATAATACCTCATTATGAGTTAGTGAAAACAAAAATATTTCATATTCAGTTGGCCTACTGCTACTATTGTTAGTGCTGGTACAGCCTAAATAAGTTGTTTATAAACAGTTTTTTATAGTTTACTACCTGATGTTTAATCTGTTTAGCCATAATTTAAAGCATCATTGTTGCTACTGACATACTCCCAGAAGTCAAGGAGGTATAGACTGTGGAATAATCTACCATATTACTAACAGCTTCTCTTGCTTAAAATGTTCCTAATAAACAAGTTTTCTTTCTTTTTTTTTTTTAAAGATTTATTTATTTATGCACACAAGCACTGGGGTATAGGCCAGAGGTGTGGGGGGTGAGAGGATTCACCACAGAGAGCAGGGAGCAGAACAGGCAAATCAACAGAAGTACACTGCTGAGGGGAGCAGCAGGCTAGGCAGGAGAGGTCTGCCTCACCATGCGGGTCCCCTCCCTGGGCGGCAGCAGGGATCGAACTCGTGCTGCAATGGCTGCGGTTTGCTTCATAGTGCGTTGCTTAACACTGCGCCACCAGGGAGGCCCCAAGTTTTCTTTCTTTTATTAGTAAAATTCATAGTAAATCACACTACCGTGTCAACAAAATAAGCAAATCTTAGAGAATAACCAGATTTATTGCATAAATATTTTAAGATACCACAGAAGAATTATTTTTGTTTTCCTTTGTTATATTTTGTTGAGATAATATAAACTTACAACACTGTATCACTGTATAAGATTTAGAGGTAAAACTCTGAGCTTCCAAAATGTGTGAAAAATCTGTGGTCACTTTTATATTTAACTTTCTTGGCAAAGAGATCAAATATAAACTTTAGTATTGCCCATATACATAAAGCTCTATAATAATTTTTCCGGTTACCTCTATCCTAACCATTTCTCACTGGAACTATAAATAGAGTGCAGGCTTATTTACATGATTTTGTCTAACTGATGTGAACTGATGCAGTGACAGAGTTCGGAATCATGGAGGGAAGTCAGTCAGTAATTTTGATACAAGCTTCTACAATTGTCAGCAATGTAACTTCAGACAGGCAACATAATCTTTAACCTCAGTGTCTTCATTTGAAAAATAGAGAAAATGACAGCCTTCACTTCAGGATATTAAAAGGAACAAAGAACAGCGCAGGTAAAGAGCTTAGCATAATACTTGTCACATCATAAGCCTTGCATAAAATATTCGGTGTTATTATTATGCAGTTATTATATAGATGTATATGTTACATCTATATATGTATTATATAGATATATTGCTTTTGTTGTTACTTAATTTTGTTGTTTTTAAGGATAGGTATTGGCTTTAAGAACATATAATGTAACAAAAAGGAATCTAAAACTAAATCCAGTACACACACACACACACACACACAGATATTCCAACACTAAATTGGCCATTGATCTAGTTAGAGGAATTTTTGTCTATTTTCTTCAATATTAGAGGTACAGGCATAGTCATTATCAAAAGAGGTTGCACACTGTAGAGGCCATCAAATTAAGAGTCCAAAGACTTTGTGCATAAATCCCATATTAACTCTCTGAAGCTACATGAAGGTCATTAATGCCCCTGAGCCTTCATTTCTTATTTTCAAGTGGGGATAAGTGGTTTATGATTAAGCTGAAATAAAATAACCAGATGCAGACATATTTTGGAAATCATACAACACTTAAGTGATATAAGATGTTATTAATGGAAGTTTTAAATAAAAGGAAATGATGCTATATTAATAATGTTAATTAATACTTATTTTGTGCCTGAGTTAGGCAGTGCTGAGTACTTTAGATACATTATATAATAGCCCTAAGTACAATCCAAGATCATACTTATGAAAGGAATTTTGCAGTTTTTATTCTAATAATAGTTGAATTGATCTTAATCTCTTTTTTTTTACCTTACTGTAACTGCTTAAAATAGAAATCTGACCCAGTCCACTTTAGATTAAGGAAATGTCTTCAACCTTCTGTCATTGTGCTGTTACCTCTGGCTGGGCAATGGGTCACTTTACAGTGCTACATTCATACTTAGATGAGTAACACAAATGCATGTGTTGCCTTAGTCTTGTTGCCTACATTAAGATACGTTATTTTTTTAATAGCTTCTTTATATGTAAGCTGAATCATTTCTTCACTTTTAAAAATTGCTTTGCATATCCCTTCCATCTGAAGGAAGCAACAATTATTTGTAGCTGATTTAAATGCTAAACTATCAATTTGTCAAATTTGAGGTCAAATTGCATTTTCTTTTTTTTTAAGATTTTATTTATTTATGCATACAAGAGCTGGGGCACAGACCAGAGGTATGAGGGGTGTGGGAGGGTGGTTGAGAGGACTTAACAGAGACAGAGCAGGAGCAGAACAGGCATGGACTGAAAAACACTGCTGAGGGGGAGCAGGGGGCAAGGCTGGAACGGTCTGCTGCTCATGTGGGTCCCCTTCATGGTGGGGGATGGAACTTGTACTGCAGTGGCTGTGGAAGCCCCATTGTGCACAGCTCAACCGTTTGCGCCACTAGGCAGGCCCTCAAATTACATTTTCTGCAGACATCAGTATATACGCTATATCTCAACATATAACATGTTAAAAAGAACTAATGTTTTTTTTTTTCTTTTTATTAAAATATTTTAAAATTTACATATACTTGCCATTAATTGTAATCCCCATGTATTCCCCATCACCATCTCACCAGTGCACC
>JAGFMF010011524.1:1150145-1288902 GCA_019455555.1 Galemys pyrenaicus
CCTCCTAAGGAAGGAACCATCTGGTATTTTTCTTTTGCCTTCTGACTTGCTTCGCTAAGCATAATCCCCTCCAGATCCATCCATGTTCCCATGAATGAGAAAAAGAACTAATGTTGAAACGAACTCTTGGCCACATCTTACATTTATGAGGTTATTTAGTGTACAACTTGTTGGGGTGCCATTTACAATGTAATGATTATTTATTATGACAAATTTCTGACAGATATGAATATATTTTTCTAACATTTTCAAAAATGTAAGTATGATTTTTCTAACAAAACTACTATTTTACTATAATTTTATAATTAATGAAAAGTCTATTAGAAATAAATTTTTGGGGGGACCTCCCTGGTGGCACAAAGGGTTGAGGAGGTCATTAGTAGCCGCTGCAGCATGCATTCCATCCCCTGCCAGGGAGGTGACCCACGTGTCATAGCAAACTTCTGTCTCTCCCACTACTCCCCTCAGCAGTGTGTTTCAGTCAATCCACCTATGCTGTTTCCCCAGTCTGTCTCTGGTGAATCTTCTCATCCCCCAGACCTCTGGCCTATACCCCAGTTCTTATATGCATAAATAAATAAATCTTTAAAAATCAATCGATTAATTAATTTCTTAATTTGCAAGAATTCATGAGTTGTATTTATACACATACATATACATATTGTATATACAGTACAGTAAAATATTTGTATATTTAGAAAGTAAAATTTATAACTTTTATTGATTTATTCTGGAGTGCTTAGTTGTTCTTTTACTATTTTTACTGACATTTGATCATCTGTTTTCAGTACAAAAGTTACTGAAGTTCAGGATTTGGCATCAAACTTTAAGTTAAATAGGTAGAATAGATTAGAGTTAACGTCATTGTCCTGACCAGTTAGCACTTTGATAAAAGTCATTATCTTAGTTTATGGAGGCTCACTTTAGTTGCTATGTCAGGCAGAGAATTTTCACTTTTTATGTTTTTGGCTGCTAACTTGAAATCAACGGCCATCATGACAAAAGTTTTTCTGTTACTTAGTGAAAATTATAGGAGAAGCAATTGAGGTTAATAATGTCAATTAAGTGAGGTCTTTGATTTTAAGAAGAAAACATTTTATGTGGCCAGTATAAATACCTTAATGTCTGGCATTTATTTTCTTAAAATCTCAGTATTCTAAGGACCATGATAAAATCAGAACTTCAGTGGAAAAAAATCTTTTTGTGATACTTTAATCTGAAATCCTAAACATAAAACCAAATTTTAAAAACTTTAAAACCAGGGCTTTGGTGTTGGACAGATTTCATTTTAAAATTTAACATATAAAGCAAATAAGGAGCTTATGTTATCCATCCATTGAACTGCATTAAAAATCCTCACAAAGTGAGTATCTTTTGTACAAAAAGTAACACAATTGTAATTTTTCTGCAAGATGATCTTAATAGTTGCTGTGCCTGTGCCAGGTTTTTCTCAAACTTCAGTCCTGAACTTGACATTCCAACTTGACATTTTATTTTTGATGTGTTATAAGCATCTCACATTCAGATTGCTCCTCAAACTCAGAGTATCCTGTAATCATACTTAACGCCAATAAATGTTAACACATCAGCAATTTATTACCTAAAATGAAGTTACCTGGATATACATCATTGAAAAAGTAACAGAACAAAAAAGAAAAGTACAACTGTATAATAAAATAACTGAGACAATGATTGATCAGAAGAAACAAGTGTTCTTATACCTTTAGCATTTATATTCAAAAACATCAATGGCATTATTGTAGCACCTAAAACTGCAATGTAAACTGTTAGGGAGTAAGGTGAAGATAACCCCAGGATCCATAATCCTGCCTTCTCTAAATGGATTCTGCCATCCACTGTATCAAGACATAACATACTCTAAATCTGAAAATCCTAAACATAAAACCAAATTTTAAAAACTTTAAAACCAGGGCTTTGGTGTTGGACGGATTTCATTTTAAAATTTAACATATAAAGCAAATAAGGAGCTTATGTTATCCATCCATTGAACTGCATTAAAAATCCTCACAAAGTGAGTATCTTTTGTACAAAAAGATACTCACTAGTACTTAAAACCTTCAATAGTACTTAAAACCTTCAATAAAAAGAACTTTAACACAATGTGTGTGCAATAGAAAGACAATAAATATGCAAAAGTGAAGAGAGAAAGAATATAGCTAAAATAGTTTTCAAATGAAGCATGCAAACTTACCCATCCCCTCCTGAATAAATGCCCAGTCAAATATGGTTGGCCTAAAGTGAAGCCATCAAGACCAAATGTTATCAGAAGTCTAAGACACTTACCAGAAGTGGGTAACCATAAGAAAGAGACAGAAAGATTAGACTAGTATGCAAGGAAAAGAGCAAAATCAAAATACAAGTCAAGATAAAGGCTGCCACTGTTAGCTCTCCCTCAGCCCCACAAGTCTCTGTCTCTTTCAAGTGTCTCCTTCTATGTTCCCCAAGTCCCTGGTACAAGTCCAAGGCTGAAAAACAAGCACAGACTCTTCTTTACAAGTCTCTCTGCTCCATGTGCCTCCTCCATTCTTCTTTCTCCATCTCCTTCCTTCTAGTCTTCCTCCTGTCCATTCCACTCTCTCTCTCTCTCTCTGTTTCTTCCTCCTTCTCTTCTACTCTAGTCAGTCCTCCTAGCCTTGTCTAACTTGACCTCACTGTCCAACTCTACCTGTACTTAGGGTGGAGCAGGGAACCTGGACCCTCCCCCCCTTTCCCTGGGGATTATCCTGCTACAAAATCACCAGGTTTAGGGTTAGCCCTACTGACTTGTATAACTAACATATAAAAAGGGAATATGATTTGTTTTCCCTTCCTTATATCATCTCTCTATTGTGCATTGTGTTACTAGTTATTTGTTATTGACTGTATTTGACCATATTCTAGAGAAGCTTTCTGGCTAGCTTTTCTAGATTTCAATCACAAAACATTCAATGTGTGAAAACCTGGGAGTTTTCAAAGAAAAAGTGGGCAACTCTACTTTCCTATGTCTGATGCTGTCCTAAAGATTTTAACTAATTTTCCCTCTCCCAAATTATTTCTTGTTCTTTTAGTAGAAATATAGAATAGCACTGTTACTTATGATTCTTTCTTTTATTCAATAAATTCAATGGTTTGCTAATTTTATTTCTATTTCTTAAATCACTTAAGAAAATACAGTGTATTCTCCACATGACATTAGTTCTTACAAACAATAATATGGTTTAGTCTTTTAAGGTTGTAAGAAAAATAATACAATATTTTTAAGATGTTCAATTATCAGCTTTGATCATGCAGCTTCAAAATCCTTAGTGAAAGCATAATGACACATTCATATGCGGATTACTTTGTTTACTACAAAGGATCAAGGGGGAAAGTGCCTGTTATTAAGAGATCACCATTTATCAGGTGCTGTATTGTCCTCTGAACAATCAAATGCCTTTAGGGACTCTGAGAGAGGGGAAGTTTTGCACACAATCAACAAGAGGAAGAGCTCAATGCAACACATGTTTTTCCAGGACTAGTGGCTAGTCCTTGCTCCCTACATCAACCCTGCTTCTTGACATTCCACAAAGTAGCACAAAGATACCACCCTCATCTCCAGGAACTGGAGGACAAACTAACAGCTCTGAACAAGTTTGCCTGTGTCTCTTGTGTCATAAAGCAGTAGATGACAAACAAATTGCCCAGTTGACTCACATGAAAAATTATGAAACCATAAATTCCTAAGTGACATGGCAAAAGTTCCTGGTTAGGTAAATTTAGAGGAATGGTTAGAACTTTGGTATTGGTAAAATGTGAAAATACCTTGAGGTGCTGTAGTTGGGCAGCCTTCTTTAGAAAAAAATGGTTACTTTGTCTAATAGTAATCTTCACATATCTGTTTGTGCACTCAAATACATTTTAAAAACTAAACACTTTCTGACATTTAAATTTTTCATTTTAAGTTTTAAAAATTGGAAAATTGATGCAACTTTAACATTTATCTATTGAACAAAACTCACAACTTGGGGGGGTAGGGAGAATTTCATGAACCTCTACTCTAAGCAGAACTAAAAATAACAGGTAAAAATTGCCCACAGAAATTTTATAAATGAATATTTTTCACTGTGGGGGTGAAGCAGGGAGAGGTGAGATGAATTGTAGTCAGAGTAACAGCCATTCCAATCCGTCTAACAGGCTGGGAAACAAACACAGATAGTGAGATGCAGTGACTTGACCAGGTACAGGGAATCTTTTCATAAGGAAAAGATTCAATTTTTAGTGAAGGAGCACATACAGACTAGAGTATTCATAAGCACTGGGAATATGGTACAGTCATGGAGAATCAGGGGTGGTCACTACAAGTGTGACATCCCTTACCCTTACCCTGCTGGGAAATCAGAGGCAGAAATCTACTACTCCCTCTGTGCTCCACCACATCTTGTACACCTTGAGCTCTTTCTTTTATTCAATAAAAGACAAGTGACAAGGTAACAGGGCCCTAGAAACTGGGTCCCATGAAGCAGTGAACAGAGTTTACTTTGGAGAAAAAGGAAAGAGGCAGAGTAAAACTCTCACTTGGAATAGTGCCCCCTCCCAACCAAGACTGAGACCAACTCTTTGAATCCAAGTTTCCCCCATCTCCCTCACCTATTCCTAAATCAAATTAAGAGAAATCCTAGCACTCAAACAAACACAGAAAATCAGGTACAGGATCTTAGAAAAGGGACAAAGGAATTTGTCATTAAAGAGATTAACACACACACAAAAAAAAAACACAGATAAAATGAAGACAGACCTGGAAGGCATATTAAATAGACCTAAGCTAGCAGAAAAAAAAATAGTTGCAGAAACTGAAGAAACAAATGTACAAATGACCTTATAGAAGAAGAAAGAATTAAGATTTAGGGGGGGAAATGAAGAGACTCCTTGACAAATGTCAGACAGCATTACAAAATAAAACAAAAGGATACTGGATATTCCAGAAAGTGAAGAGAACAGAGAATATTTAATGAAATAATAGCTAAGAATTTCCAAAACCTAAGAAAACAATTGAAAATGAATATCTTAGAATCAGAAAGAACATCCAAATTTCTAAATGCAAAACAACTTCTCCAAAACACATAATTGCTAAATTAACAAAGTTAAAGATTAAAAAGAAATTAAAAGATGTCAGAGAAAAAAGAATGTAACATAAAGTTACCTTGGTCAGACGTTTAGCAGACACAATGCTAGAAGAGAATGATAAAATTACAAACCTAAAAGGCAAAAGTTTTTAGACAAGAATACTCTATCCTGCAAGATTATCATTCAAACATAATGGAGAATTTAAGGTTTTCACAGGCAAACAAAAGCAACTGGAAGTTACCATCTTCTGCCTTATAAGAGATGTTAAAAGGATTTGTTCTACATGAAAAATAAAGGTAAAGAACTCAAAACCTTGAGCAAAATGATAAATAGTAAAAAAATAGCAGATGTATAAACAAGAATAATATGAGACTAGAACAACATATTAAACAGAAAGAAGGAAAAGACAGAATATTTATGGTCAAATGAAATTCCGTCGATACCAACACAAAAAGAACTATTTTAGGTATAGAAAGTTTGGGATAACCCTCAGGGTAATCACAAAGCAAAAATACAGGAGAAGCTTAGAAGAAGAAAGGAAGATTCTGAGAGAACCACCAGAGAAAGTCATCCAAATGTAAAAGCATAAAGAAACAAATGGAAAAAGAAACAAAAGAAAGATAAAACTACCAAAAAATAAAACACAGAATGACTGTAAAAAACCCTATACAAAAATAATTAATTTAAATGTGAATGTTGTGAACTCACAGAATGCCAAGTTGGGTTAAAAAAAATGTGACCCATATATACCATGCATACAAGATATTCATTTCATATCTACTTAAATGAAAGTCTGCAGTAAGGTACTACAAGGCAATAACAGAAAAAATAGTAGGAACAACCATTTTCATATCTGAATAATTAGACTTCAACCAAAAATTTAATCATTGATAGATGAACACTTTATAATTGTCAAGGGAACAATTCATCAAGAAATAACTGTCATTAAAATTTATGCAATCAACAGAGGTGAACCTAAATATATAAAACTATTAATAACAGACCTAAGGTAACATATTGATGGCAACACACTAAAAGTAGGGGATTTCAAAACAACACTTACATCAATGGATACACCATCCAGACATAAAGTTAACAAGGAAATAATGGCCTTAAAGGCGTATTGGATCAGATGGAATTAATATATATCTTCATATCCTCCAATTTCAAAGGAAGTGAATATCCATTCATCTAAGTGAACATGAAACTTGCTCAGCATAGATCATATTCTGGGACACAAAATGTAACTCAAAAATGAATTAAAATTGAAATTATATCAAGTATTTTCTCTGAACACAATGATACAAAGCTAGAAATCATCTACAAAAAGAAACCTGGAAAACAAAGCAAACATGGAGACCAAAGAAAGTGCTTTTGCATATACTCCTGGGTGAATGAAGAAATGAAGGCAGTCTGGAGACTAACAAAACTGAAAAGATAAAATATCAAATCTGATGAGATGTACCAAAAGTGATATTGGAGCAAAGTACATAGCAAAGAGGTTTATATCAATAAACAAGAAAAATCTCAAATAAACAATATAACTTTACATCTGAATGCAAAGAAGAAGAACAAACAAAATTTTAAAAAATCAGTAGAAGCAAGGAAATAAACAAACTAGAAGCCAAAAATGATAGCTCAAAGATCAATAGTACCTAGAAATGGTTTTTTCAAAAGATGAACAAAATTGACAATCCCTTAGTTGAGCTCACTAAGAAAATGAGAGAAATCCTAATAAACTGAATGAGAACAGAAAGAGGAATACTTACAACTGATACCTCTGAAATATAAAGGATCATAAGAAACAACTATGAATGTCATCATGTAAACAAATTTCACAACCTAGAAGATGGACACATTTTTAGAATCATAACTTTCAGGACTGAACCAGGATGAAGTAGATAGCTTGAACAGACCAATGATAAACAGAGACATTGAAAGTGTTACTAAAAGTCTCCACTAAGTATAAAATCCCAGGAGCAGGTGACTTCTCTATTGAATTCTACCAAATATTCCCAAATAATCTAATATCTATCCTTCTCAGACTTTTAAAAAGTTAAAACTGTTTAGGAGGGGCTCCCAAACATGTTTTGAAATCAACATTATTTTTATCCCAAAACCAAACAAAACAGCTCTCCCGAAAAAAAAGAAAAGAAGAGAGAAAGAAAATTATAGTCTTCTATCTCTGATGAACTTAGATATAAAAATTCTCAAATAAAATATCAGCAAATTGAATCCAACAGTACATTAAGGAAATCATCCATCATTACCACGTGAATTCATTTCAGAGAAATGAATTTATTTCAACACATGAAGATCAGTCAGTGTTATTTATCACATCAACAAAAGTAAAATATAAACCACATTATCATTGCAATAGATGCTGAAAAGCATTTGATAATATTTAAAACCCATTTATGATTCAAACTGCCAATAAAGCAGAAATAGAGGAACTTACTTTCATGAAATAAACACCATATATGACAAAACCACAGACATCATATTCAATTGTGAAAAACAAAGTATTTCCCCATAGATCAGGAAAAGAAAGGTATGCCCACTCTCACCTCTCCTGTTCATAGTTAATTGGATGTCCTAGCCAGAGCAAGTAGAGATGAAAAGTATCTAAATTGGAAAAGGAAAATGAAATCATCACTATCTGTGGATGACATAGATAGAAAAATGACACACACAGAAAATCTAAGACTCTACTAAAAAATTACCAGCGGTAATAAAAGAATGCAATAAAGTGGCAGAACATCAAAATGAATACACAGAAATCTCTGTATTTCTATATGTAGACAATAGATTAAAAGAAATTAAGAAAATAATTCTATTTATAGTTGCACCTGAAAGAATGAAATACTTGGGAGCAAACTTAAAAATGGAAGTGAAGATCTATACACTGAAACCAATAAAATATTGTTAAAGAAAATAAGACACAAAGAAATGGAAAGATATCCCATGTTCATGGATTAGAAGAATAAACATGGTCAAAATGGCCATAAAGTAACTTATATATTCAATGAATACCTACCAAAAACCCAATGATATTTTTCAAGGAAATAGAGCAAATAATTCTAAAATTTGTAAGGAAATACAAAGGTCCTAAATTGCAAAAACAATCATGAGAGAAGAGAAAATATGAAGATATCACAATACCTGACTTCAAATTCTACTGCACAGTGATAGATATCAAAACTGTATGATATTGGACCAAAAAAAGAAACACAGATCAATGGAATAGGCTAGAGGTCCCAGATAAATACCCACACAAATATGGACAGTTAGTCTTTGACAAGGGAACCAAGACCATTCAATAGAGGAAGAAGTATCTCTTTAACAAATGGTGCTGGAAAATTTAGACAGTCATGTGAAAAAAATGAAACTATATCATTACTTAACTGTACATGCAATCATTATTTGAAAAGGGATTAAATATTTGGACAGAAGGTCTAAAACCATAAAGCACAAAAAGAAAACATAGGTGATACACTCTTGGACATGTTACTCTAAGATAGCATTCAGGGACACAACCCCAATGACAAGGGAAACAAAAGCAAAAAAAAGATGAAACTACATCAAATTAAACAGTTTTCTACCTCAGAAGAAACCACTACAAAACCCAAAAGGAAACCTACAGACTGGGAGAAGATATTTGTACATCATACATCTGATTCCAAAATATATAAAGAACTCATACAACTTAATAACACATAATCAATCAAGAAATGGACAGAAAACCTAAACAAGACATTTTCTCAAATAGAGATTTCCTATAGGCACAAAAAAAAAAATGTTCAACATCATTTATTATAAAGGAAATACAAATCAAAACCACAATGAGATAGCATGTCACTTATACGAGAATGGCCTGTATAAAAAGACTTATTGGTAAGGGCATGGAGATAAAGGAACACTCATCCACTATTGGAAATGTAAGCTAGTACAACCTCTGTGGAAAATGGTATGGAGTTTCCTCAAAAAAAAAATAGAAATATAATATGATTCATCAATAAAATGTTTAGCCAAAAATATGAAAACACTAAAAAGATTTATGCACTCATATGTTCATATCAGCATTATTCACCATAGCCCAGCCATGGAACCAAATTAAATGTTCAAGGTCAAATGACTAAATAAAGAAATTGTGGAATACTATTCAACTACTAAAAAGGATGGAATAATGTTTGGGGGGCAACAAAATGGTTAGATCTTGAAGTGATGATGCTAAGTGAAATAATTCAGAAAGTGAAGATAGTTACAGGATGGTCTCAATTGCAAAATACGAATAAGCATAGAAAACAAACCAGCAAAAAATAATTCTTAGACTATGAAAAATATGATTATCAAAGGGGAGAAGGGAAGAGAAGGGAAAGATAGAAGTGAGAAGGTGACTAATAATTGACACCAGGGCTTTGGTGAGGGTAAATAAAGTCTGTTCATTTATGCTGTGAAACTGTAAGTCCAAAATAATACAGTTTTATGTGACATAGCTTGGGAGACATAATCCCCAAATAAAATTATTGGTAAATCAATAAAATTGGAAAATAAAAATAAAATTTCTGCCATGTCATCATTTTAAGTGCTTGTAATAGAATCTATATATCAAAGCAATTTGGTAGCCAAAATTGCACATTTAAAAAACTGGTAATCTTTATTTTTTAAACACAAGATATTTTTTATAGCTCCTTAAATTTTCTTTGAATTTTACTTTATGGTATTTGGGGCTAATGTACTTATATTGTGCAAATTTAATAGAGCATGCTAATAGACTTCTTAAATAAATTTGTATAAAAATGAAAATGAAAAGCCAATGTGACTGTATACCTCTAAAAAGTCTTGTTTGTTTTCATACATTATTTTTAATATAGAGCTGACCAAACATACAAATATAGTTTTGATAATTATTAATGTTAGCAGTCAAATTTGAGGGCAAATGCATCAAGAATGAATGAATGGTAAGTTTTTTTCAATTAGTTCATATACTTGTATATGAGAATTATTTTTTGTTGGAATGAGTGAATCATTATAGACTGTTTCCTCCCTCTACCCACCCCCATTTTTAGATTTAAACTCTAAAAAATTTGTTCACATAGATGGGACTGGAGGGAGCTTGTTAGCCATAAATTTTTATCCATGCATTAGTAGTACTGAATTATTTCAAAGATAGCATGGGGTTGTCACTTGGAGGTGCTTCAGCCCCAGGGCTATGGACAGTATTAATCTGGACAATATTAAGTTTTTTTTTTCCTTTCCCATCTTTCTTTTTTTTTAAAAAAATATTAAGTTTTAAAGTATGTCTTTGATAAAGTTCAAAAAAGACTAAATGTGAGAGGAATACCAGAAAGGGGAAGCTGTGTTGAAATTTTAGGATCTAGCAAAAAGATGTAGGTGATCTAAAAGTTCTCCAAGCCCAGGTAACCTGATTAAAGCCATCATGTTTCTCTATCCATGATAGAGATGCTATCTTAAAACATGTCGAGATTCTGGAACACTTTGGATTCCATGGGGAGTTAAAAAAGGAATGGTGTCAAACAACTGTGATATGTGGGCCCAAGGACCCCCAGTGCTGAATCCTCACTAGGAGAAGCAATGTTTACTTGCCTTCTTGTGAGATTTCTAAGTGGGCTAGCCTGAGATTCTGTGTGCATCCAAGTTCTTCCTCGAGGAGGGGGAGGTTTCCCTGAAGCAGCCAGAGAATGGACCGGCACTCGTAGTCAATCAGGACTTACGGGCAGTCAACTAAAAATATCTTAGGAATGTCTGAGGGCTGAATGATGCGTGATTTCAGTGGCAGCTGAGGGCACTCAACTGTCAATCTGCAGAACAGCTAGCTATTCAGTGGGGATGAGGGAACCACTTTCTTTCTGAGACAACAGGAAATCTAACCTGGCATTTAGCTACTTAGCCACTCTGAACAAGCGCAGCTGCCTTATGAAGTGCATCCTTGAGACAGGTGCATGCCACAGGGCATCTAGGATGTAGACAGAAATGTGGGAGCAGAGGTCCTGCGCAAGGAAGTCTGACCTGAGTGCAATGCCAGGCAGGGCGAATGGCTGGGCCCTACCAGATTGGAGAGGACACCAGACCAGCAAGGAGCCTGCAGAGGCCTCATGTTCTCAGCCACATTTATGGAGTTGGGAGAGTGGCTGGTGGGATGGCATGGTTTCCTGTGCAGCACAGCTTCAGTCCCTCAGGTCTCTCATCCCAGCCCTGGGTTTAGCTTGCAGACAGGGCCTTGTAACCTGGGATTTCTAAGAAAATCACACAGACAGGCTCCAGTCTTTCTCCAGAGTTCCCTGGGCTCTATATTACTTTGGTCTTTTTAAGCTGGAGACTTGTTTCTGCACACAAAGCAGTGCTTGTTGGTTACTACCAACTCTCCAACAACCTGATCCCAGGGCAAGGAACAGGAAGGAAATGTAAGTGCATGAACTCCAGAAGTGGGTTACACAATAGGACTCGGGGCTATGCCAGGCAGCAATTTTTAAACGTGGCATGAGACAACCAAGTCAAGATACAGTGGAGGTTAGAGCACAGAAGACGTGACAGTGTGTGCAAGTGTTCGAACATTTCAGTCAGTGAGAGATTGAAAATGCTAGTGGAGTTGGCAGAAAGACCTGGGAGGAACAAGAAACTAGGTAAGCTATAAACAAAGAAACTCTTTTTAAGCAAGGAGACATGAAAAGGGGACAAGAAGTAAAGATTTTTAAAAGTATTCCTAACTAATCACCATCAAATGAACAGAGTTAAAATTAGAAAAGGAAAAGAGGAACACAAAGCAAAAAGGTATTGGCTCAGGCAGCACCTTTCCATTGCTTGGGGTGTGCCAGGATAGAAATGCAGTAATGAACTGACCCAATCCATTCTCACATTATATAACTTCTCTGAAGCCCCCTGGGATACTATAACTCGCAACTGCATTGCTCCTTTCATCTTGCAAAGGGGAAAAAAAAGAGGAAGGATAGAAGGTGGAGAAACAAAGAGTGACCCCCTACAAGGTTGGGTAGCTCCACCCTCTGGTCTCTCTGTCTGGGCCACATCACCCTCTGTCACACTGGATGGACCAGTTGACCCTCCAGCTGGAGACCTGAAGTTTTCCACACTGCTGCAGCGAAGAGTAGAAAGTTTGGGAAGGAAGTAACACAAACCAGAAACTGAAGCTGCTAGGAGTGGGAGTAGAAATGATTAACCTAGTCTTTATACAAGCCATAGAGAAGTACCTGGAGGCTCAAACCAGAGTTGGGGACATGGAGACTGAGGACCACTGTTTAGAATCACCAGTCCTTTTCAACCAAATGTAGAAAACAAAATATAAATAATTAAATACAGATAACAATTTTACAAAGAACCCCTCCCAAAGAGAACACTTTATCAGCACAATATCTGCACTGGCAAGGGGAAGCTCTTCTGTCCCCCGTGCCTGTGCAGGTTTCTTTAAACTAACCTCCTTTGCAAAGCAGCTGCTCAGCTGTCCTCCCAAGCCTGCCCGCCTGTGTTCATGCAGATGTCTCTTTCAGCAAAGCAGTCCTTTTCAGGGCTTGTGTCTATGCAAGAGTCCTTACTTCCCTCCCCTTTTTATAATAAACCTGCGCTTTTGCATAGAACTAAATGTCCCTGCCTCATGGGAAACTCACCATGTGCCACTGAAAGGAATTCTGATGTAACTTTTCTCAGAGGTAACCTAAAGACCCCACTCACCTCTCTATATTTACATCAATACCATGGCCCCTCTTCTATCTCAAGATCCTGCTCAAGACCCAACTTGAGAATGGATTTGCCTTTATCATGTGGCTTTTGCTGCAGAGGCTTGTTAATTTTCACTAGTTCTCACTCCTCCTTGCTTCCACAAACCTAACTAGAATAAAGACTCCTTTAAAGATGAGTGGTATAGTTACTTCACTCTTTGAATTACCTAAAATTTTCTTGTATGGTACAAATCATTATTTTGCTGCACAACTGATAACAGAAATATCTGTAATTCTCCACCACGGCATCAAAAATCCACGAATAAATATTTACATGGCTCTATATTTCACATTAATTTTGATCCAATTAAAAACTTTTGATTGTCTTTTTGAGCTACTTGGATTCATTATTTTTACCTAAATGCACAAATGCATGTTTATGAAAATAAGATAAACAAAGCATACATATATACATATATATTCACTTTAAATAATAGATGAAACTAAATCACTCAAAATTGTCCACCATTTTACTAAGGTGTCAAAATCACCATTTTAAAATATTTTGTTGAAAAAAAATTAACTTAGTACATTTATGTTACAAGTTCCTTCTGATAATAATCCCCGTGAAACGGTAGCAAGGTAATCCCCAAGGAAAGGGGAGATTCCAGGTTCCCTGCCCCACCCAAGGAAGGGTGGAATGGGGAGGGAGGAGAAGCTAAAGAAGATGGGGAGAAGGAAGGAAGAAGAGCAAGAAGAGACATATGGAGGCATATGGAGCAAAGACATGTGAAGAAGCTGTGCTCCCCTCTTGACCTTGGCCTGGT
Source organism: Galemys pyrenaicus (assembly GCA_019455555.1). Classification (NCBI taxonomy): domain Eukaryota; kingdom Metazoa; phylum Chordata; class Mammalia; order Eulipotyphla; family Talpidae; genus Galemys; species Galemys pyrenaicus. The sequence continues at coordinate 1,163,767 of JAGFMF010011524.1, forward strand.
ACTAGGGACTTTTGGAACATGGAAGGAGACACTTGAAACAGAAGTGGGTGAGAGACCCGTGGGAATGTTGACAATTACAGCCTTTATCTTGGCTTGTGTTTTGATTTATTTCATCCAGACTTGCCCGGCCCCTTCTGGCCTTTTTCTATGGGTCCACTCCAGAAGGTGCCTTAGACTTACAACAAATTTTTAAACCTCAGTGTCCCCACTTTGGGTTAACCCTGTTTGGTTAAGCATTTACCCATGAGGATTGGGTACCTTTGGATGCTTGATTTAGAAACTATGTTCTTCATCTTTTTTTTCTCTTTATTACATACTAATTGTATTAAAGTTATTTTCATTGTAAATCTTATATACTAGAGTATGTTTTGTCTTGGGAGGAAACTAGTTAGAGCAGGCAGGTTTGGGGGTCCTGAAGTGTCCCTCATCCTACCCTGTAACAGAATGGAGAGCACAGAGATTTCAGCACAGAAGTTAAGGGAGTTTGCAATTGTATTAAAGAAAAAAGAAAACGGAAATGTGTGACTTAATCATAAGTGTCATAGTGTTTGGACGTTAAGAATTTAGAAATTTAAGTCACATTCATCAGAACTTATAGATGAATTTCTGTGAATAGGTAGATCCATGATAGCAGATCACAGCTTCAGTAAAAGGCAGGTTCAGAGTTTTAGAAGGTCTGAAGTTCGAATGGCAGAGATCTGATTTCACATAAAACCAAAGTGACTTAATCAGGATATAGATTGGGTAAACCTTGTAAATACACAGAAATTGGTTACCATTATATCCTTTCTATAAACTGTGTTCCAGATGGTCATGGTATTGGGAGTGGAAGGAGAAGACCAGGGTGATGACAAAGCCAGAGGTTCTGGGTAGCAGAAGGAGGAGTCTTCACAAAACACTCAGTAAATGAAAGATTTACAAAACAAAATGCAGGAGTCCTCAGAAATCTTACCTATACACCCAAACTTTAGAGGAAAGAAAAGGAATTCTCCAAAGCTAGTGACTACAAATTTAGGAAGGACTGGAGAAGCCCTGTTAAACCAATAGATTCTCATTTTAGTTCTAAAGGATCCTTTAAGGGACAGGCATTTAATAAAAGCTGACTCTGATCCCAAATTCCTCTTTCCCCACTTTCAGTAAACAGTGCAAAACCTTTGCCAACAAAGCAATGAGTCATATTATCAGTAAGTCTAGTCTTTACTGGTAGGGAGTGGGGACAGATTATTCCTATATTAGATCATTTAAAGATTCAAAAATAACAATTCTCACATCATAGCTGTGTTTCCATAGGTGATATAGCTCTATATAACGTTCTGGCATTTAGGTAACTTTACTGTATTTTTATAAAATTTGAAGACAACATCCTTCTGTTTTAGCATATCACATGTTATCTTTCAAAAAGAGGTGTGAACCTATTGCCCTAATTCAGAAATATATTGTAAACCAATGCTACCTTGATTTTTAATTTATATATATTTATATACATTTATATATAGAGTTCCCTTTTACATGTACTTTCTCTTATTTTTATCTAAGCCTATATAGTTGTGTCGGAGCATAGGAATAAGCTGAATTCTTAAAAATATAAACACTTATCTCCCAGTAATCTGATTCACTCTATTCAAAAGCATGTCCAGGGATCTAGATTTGTAAAGAGTGCCTGGGTGAGCTGGAGGTAAGCTTTGGAGATGTTGCAATAAGGAATAAATGAATTAAGCAAGGGTCACATTTTCTAGCTTATACATTTTGAGAAGAAATGTGTCTTTTCCTCCTGCCATGGCCACTTGGTAGCTCTGCTTTTTCAGTCCAAGCTTCTGAAGCCCAGAAGGATTCCCCTCCATTACTGGACTTACAAAATTATACTTGATGAGAAAAATGGTTGACAGTCACCTTTGTCTTGAGTTCATTCTAGCCTTCTACCCCTGGTTCATACTTGGGAAAAGGAAAATAAATGCCCAAAAAGCCTTGAAGAAAAAAAACTTTCAGTCTCCTTTTATAAACAAAGTCCCATAATAAGCCATTTCCAAAGTTTCTAAATATAGACTCAGATCAAAGTCAAGGTGCCTCAGGTAGGTTTGGAACTTAATTAGGTCTAGCAACACACTTCCTTTAGGTTTGTCTCTCTGGACAAGGGAGTTAGTGATTCTTTTCCTGGAATTTTGGTCTTGGTTCTGACTAACAAAATTAAAGTTCCTTAACAGGTAAGAAACATAATTTTAATTAATTGAAAGATGACAGAAGTGCCTGGTATGTGGATTTTCAGTCTATGTGGATATCCACTTCTAGTTTCCTTTCCTTTACCTAATATGAAATTCAAACTAATACAAACTCAGCATAGATTATGTCACAGTCAAATGGTGGCAGAAAAGAGACTTCATAATGAACAGGAAGCATAAATCCTAACAAATACAAGCACTCTTACATTAGCTGTGCCTTGGCAGACAGTTATTAAGCTTCAGAACATGTGCATCTTTGGAAAGAAGTTTAAAAAAAGATTTGTCAGTTGAAAGGTAATGTTCTACTTTTTTTCACTCTTTTACTCTATATATCTCGATCTGCTCCTTCTTAGGGAAAAAGCTGAAGTAAGCTAAAGTAAGTTAAACATGGGCCATAATTCCATTGAAACCACAATTAACTCAACAATTTAGTTGCTGGAGACTGAGTGGAGCAGTGGGACAGTTCAGGATTCTAACCCTGCTTGTCTAAACTTGATACTGAATTATAATTGTATGTCTAAAGTTTTAGTTCGCAATAATATGACAGGAGAGATTTGTAAATCTTAACCCTTAGCACAAAGCTGGTATGCCCTATACTTTAATTGAATAAATAATAACTACATTAAATGAACACATGATATGAGCTAGATTCTGTGTTAAGGACTTTAACTTTTATTGTTATCTTACCTGACCTTCCCAGCAACCATGCATATAAGTACCATCAACATCATCATCATTATTCTTATTGCCATTTATAGATGGGGAAATTCAGTCAATAAAGTTAAGTAAATGTCCAATCTAACACAATTACTATGCATCATCACATTTGTCACCTATATAAGAAGTGATAGAACAGGATTTAAATTCTAGTAATTTCATCCTAGCCCCAAAACTCTTGAATGTTTCTCTCTAATCTTCATATAGATATTGATTCACTTGGGCAATATCCGGGATTCAGTATCTGCTCAAAAACTGCCCCTCTGTCTAAATTCAGAGGACTGTCAAGATGAAGTCTATTTAAATAATGAACTTTCTTGGAAAACAGTGCTTTTCAACTGGGGTCTTAATCTTATTCTTTGGCTTCTATTAATCACTAAGGATTATTTTGAACAAATTGTGCCATTAAAATTTCTCAGAGTGGTGTGGTGGTTGTTTTGTTGTGTGTTTTTTTTAAGGGAAATAACTATTTTTTAAATATATTCAATTCTTATAATGATAAAGTAAAATTAACAATTAATCAAATCAAACTGATTTTATGGTTAAGATTAGAAATACAACATAGTGTGACTATTTCTCATGAAACACAACACAACTTTGCAAGGCTATTTGCAAGAGGTGTTCTACAGATATCATTCTATTTACAGCTTAAATATATAGTCCTATAAGTTTCTATGCATCCAGACCTAAGTGTTTATTTCACTATCTGGAATTTAGAAATAAAATTCACAGCATTCCTTTCATAAGTAATTTCTATACTTTTCAAGAAATTATATAGACCCCAGGAAAAAGGAATGATTTTTGGGTACATTGAAAAAGCAAAAAAAAAAAAAAAGACACACACTGAAGAAAGCACTTAAACTTCCAAGTAGATAGAGAAAATTCAAACATTAAATATTTATGAAATAGATAGATTTTTATAATTAATTTGAATTTTAAGAGCAAGTGAAGTTTTATAGGAAAAAGAAATCAGCCTCCTGGACATGTTTCATGGGACTATCCTTTAACTTAATCCACCATATTGTTTCAACAATTAAATATTGGACTTTATTATTTATCTCCATTTTTCCATGCCTACTATAGCTCCTGCTCTCTGTATATGATGAATGAATAAACACACAGAATTACCCAGGATCTGAGAAACATAATATCCAATACAGAAACAGATGGGAATAATTACCTTGAGGTCTATCTTAAATGTATTTTTGCTGAAAGTGGAATTTACATGTTATTGTTTCTAAAGTAAAATTTTTATGTTACACTGTACCAGTTAAAACTAGATCTTAATAGCCTGATGGTCAAATTCCTGAGAGAATATTACTTAGTTCAACTCACACGTCTAACAAGGTCATAAAACCCCTTAAGAACTGTGAGAATTCCCAAATTCTATCAACACCAGAGCCCCAAACCTGCCTGCTCTTACATGGGTTCTGCCATCCACCATAAAGACAAAACATACTCTTACTGCATAAAGCCCTGTGTAGAAAAGATTTTTAATACAATTAGTGTACAATAGAAAGATAATTTGTGTGCAATAGAGAGAAAGAAAGAATACAGTTGAAATACCTTCCAATGAAACACCCAAAGTTACCCATCCTCTGGTGGGTAAATGCCAAGCCAAATGGTGGGCCCAAAGGAGGGTCACTGAGGCCTGAAAGCCTGCCACAAGTCTAAGGCACATTTTGGTGGGGACATGTAGGAAAAGGGGCAGAAGGGGCCAGGCAAGTCTAGAAGGAAAAGCATAAAATCAAAATACAAGTCAAGATAAAGGCTGCCATTGTCAGCCTCCCCACGGGTCTCTCATCCATGTCTCTGTCTCTCACATGTATCTTTCCATGCCCCCCACCAAATCCCTGGGATAAATCCAAGGCTGAAAAACAAGCATGGCTTCTCTTCATGTCTCTCTCTCCAAGTGCCTCTACAAGTCTCCTTTTAGTCTTCTTTTTCTAGCTCTTTCTCTTCCAAGTCCTTGTTAGCTTCTCCTGGCTATTAGGCTCCATCATTCTGTGGGTGGGGTAGGGCATCTGGACTCTCCCCTTTCTATGGATATCACATTGTTGCAAAACAACATCTATATATGATATCCCCACCCTCTAGTCATTCCACATGTATTCTATTGTCTTTGTCTAGTCTGGCTGTAATAACAACATATCATAGACTGGGCTTATAAACAGTAGACATTTACTTCTCACAGTTCTGAAAGCTGCAAGTCTGAGATCACAGTATTAAAACCATCAGGTGAGGCTCTATTCTGGTCACATGCAAACATTTTATGCATCCTCACAAGGGTCTTAGAAACTAGGAGGTACTTGGAAGGCTTCTTCATGTGCCATTAGTTCCATTCATTGAATTTGTATCTTCTTGACTTGCTCACCTCCCAAAGACCCCACCTCCTAATATTATCACCTTTGGGGGACAGAATTTCAGTATATGAACTGTTGGGGTGGGAGAGACACAAACATTCTGACCATAGCAACTGTTTTCTTAGTTCCATTATTTGGAGTAGCAGGTATTTTATATTCTTGCCTTGGACACAGAGCTTCCCCGACTAGGCAAGACACTCCGTATCATGACACTGGGGTGCAACACCAGGTGGTCTAGGTTCCTGCATAGAAACACCGCAGCAAAAGGTTTCAGTTCACGCTATAGAGTAGTTACCTTAGTTACCATCAGCTGCTATGCATCAAACCACTAGTTAGGCTGAAACCATGAATATAAAACCCATGAATGTCAAAGGTTCCTATACTAAATTGTACATGAAAATGTACACTCTCTTAGACCTAAACAAATATTCTCTATGGATTAGGACTGCTACATAAATGTCAGTCTTCAGGAAAAAAAAATTTAAAAAGCACAACTAAGAGGGGTTTATCTTTCATCATAATTACTTCTTTAGTAATCACAGCTCGTATAATTGCTTGTTCCCTAGATACTGGTGACTTATTTGGTGACTACATAATTACTGATTACAAATATAACAGTCTATTATTCCATTACTATTATTATCTTTTCATCTAGGGAGCATAATTTCCTTTAAGCAAAGCAAGATATAGTAAGAAGATATTTGAGTATGAAAAACGAATATATCCTGTGTAAAAGAGCTCATGTTTGATTTTCTTCGATAGATCACCCTTATCTGGATTTCTGCGGTCCACTTCACAGTGTGTTGCTTAACCCACTGCGCCACCAGGGAGGCCCTTATCTGGATTTCTGAAGCCAAGTATTGTTTTCAAATTCCTACTGATGATGTCATCTCTTTGGCTTAATTAAGCACTTCATTAACTTGGATGAAGTACCTGTATCCGCAAGAATCAGGAGAGGTGACCTTTGCATCTAAACTATTATATCACATCCTTCTAAGGAAAAACAGAAATTAGCAATTTTGTTAAGAGGATCAAACTTGCTCTTATCCTGATCTTTAGCATTTCTTAGAGGTAAAACAGTACATTGCCAGGAAAGGTGGGGAAATTGGCTTATGGAGTGTGTGATTTGCTTTCGTTTCACTCTTTGGAATAAATTGAATGTCTGGAGACCCTTACTGATATAAATATGAAGCAATTCTCAAAAAGAAATGTAAATAGCTTTGCAATCACCAACCGTTTTTGATCATCAACTTCATGCTTTGGTCCATTATTGATCCCATTCCCTCTCTTAAATCTACCATCCACAGGAAATTAACAGTGACTTAGTTGCTGTAAGACTTTAGGGTGTGCAAAGATAGCAGGCTACTTTATAGTCAATTAGCCTCTGTTGGTAGATTCAAACTCATATTTTCTTGTGGGAAGTTTCTACTGTCCACTCATAGGTTAACAATCTGTAATTATAGCTCTAGCCATGGCATATATAGATTTCTAATCAGATCACATATTCTAACAAGCTCTCTTTACCTAGTCATAAAAAGTAACAACAAAACTTTAAGATTCCAATAATACTTAAAGTTTGTGAATTCCAAGCAATGCTTAAATATTTACAGCTGTCTCATGTATAGTTCCATGTCTATTACCCTGAATATTTTACTAAAGGATATGGCAGAAAAAAGGAATTTAAATTGCTTCTAGATTGTCTTACAATTATTAAAAAGTTATTCAAATGGTGGTAATTTTTGTTTCCATTAGAAAGCCCAGTGCTTATAAAAACAAAACAAAACAAACTGACTTCATGAAAGGTAGTGCTTGTGCACTGGATGTGTAAAGGATGAGAAAGAAGAACAAAGCAATAGAAGGTGACCTTCCAATAGGAAATATTGCCTCATTCCACTAGGTAGAAGTGGGATTTCTGAACTCAACCACATCAATACTGCAACAATTACTCTAGGTCGTTTATGTAGTGATAGATGGGCTTTGGTTTGAAATAGTTATGCAAATGAGATTGCCTCAAGCAGTAAAAACAAACAGGAACCCCATATTTCTCTAACCCCTTTCCTCAAACCAAGCTATTAAAAAGTAAATTTGCTTTGTGTCACTGCTTAACAATGTAGTGTCTCAAATCAACTTATAATGCAAAAACCATTGTTAAGCTTTTTTTCACAACTTTAAACCTAACTTCCAGTGACTAAATAAACTGTCATTAATGAGTGGCATTTATTATTGAGCATGTTCATTATTTTCTAGTAAGATATTGATATTCATATCTTTCTGGAATTCATTCTTTCTTCAGTTGCATGTCACTGTGCTGTGACTAATAAAAACTCAGCTCTAAAAAACAAAAAAATAGAATACTCCTTGGAAGAGTGATTTCTATTACCTACACACAACACACATCCTGATTAGAAGACAAAAGAGCTAAGGTTAATGCTGAAGAAATATTGTTTGGCAACTGTAAAACTGAGTGATGTCTACCACCATTATCACTGAGATCATCACCACCCTATTTATCAGGTGACTCGACAGTGAGACCTAGCATGGCAGACTTATTTCCCAAACAGCGCCAATGTAATTCTACAGGCACACAGAACAGAAAGACATGAATAAAGAGGAGAACATAAGAAATAGACACAATTTCATTGTGGAAAATTAATGTTTAGATGTGTCTTGAAAGACAGAAACAGTATTCTACCAGCAGAGAACATTGGGGGACTATGATCCCTACAAATCAGGGGAGTGAATAGGTAAAACAGTGCAAATTATTGTCAGTGAGATGGTAGCAACTACAAAAATAGAGACTTTTAATATTTGTGAGACATCTGATTTTAGCAGGAAATGTGGAGAGTGTGACACCACTCCCACCCTAACAACAAGAAAAAGTCTGGACAAACAGTAAATTAACAACTTTTCTAAATCCATGAGAAAGTTGGGGTTGGAGAAAAACAGCCAAGATGAAATCTAGAGAAAGAAAGATATACTCAGGGAGCAACACAAGTGTCGCTTCAGGTAAGCAAACACTGAAAGAATCACATAAGCTGGTAAGAAGATTTAGTTAAAAATGTTTTTTTTTTTTAAATTGCTAAAAACTAATTGTGGGCAACCAAGAGGAGTTAAGTCTCTGAGGATATAAAATAATAGGATTCACAATCTTTTGCAGAAGCTTGAAGCTCCATGAAGCTTGGTGAGAATTCTGAAAAATCTTCATTGTTAGAAGCAACTGGAGGAAGAACACAGTAACCTTCATAAATATGTGCACAGTTAACAGAGATTCCAACTATATAAGGCAAAACTAATAGAACTGAAAATAAAAATAGATGAATCTACAATTGTAGTTTAAACATTCCTCTCTCAGTAGTTGATAGAACAAGTATGTAGAAAATAAACAGGGATACAGATGACCTGCAATACAATCTGCCAAGTTGACCTAATTGACATCTATAGACCATCCCACCCAACAAATGCATAAAAGCCATTCTTCTTACGTGTGCATGGAACACACATAACTACAAACCCTATTCTGGGGCATAAAGCAAATCTTGACAAATTTAGATAGAAATCACAAAAAGTATGTTCTAAGATAATGGTAATAAACTCTAAATCAGTAACAACATATATGAAAATTCCCAAGCATTTGGAAAGTAGCACATTCATAACTGACTCAAAGATCTAAGTGGAAGTGCCAAGGAAACAGGCGAAAACAAACAATTTGATAAGAATGGCAAAAGATCTAAGAAGAGCTATCAGAAAAGAATTATGGCAAATAAACATATAAAAATCTCAACATAATTTAATAATTTAGGAAAGTCAAATTAAAACCATGAGACACCACTATCCACATATCAGAATAAACAACAAAAACTGGTAATTCCAAATGTAGGGAAGTATGTGAAGCAGCTGTCACTCTTACGTGTTACTTGCAGGTATACAAGAGAATGTTACAGTCACCCTGGGAAATCACTTGGCATGTTTTATAAAGTTAAACATTCATTCATCATACAGCTCAGCAAAACCAATACTAGGTATTTATACAAATGATCTGAAAAGTTATGCTCATGCAAAAAACTATCAGCAGCTTATTTAATAATTGAAGAGTTATTTACAATTGCCCCAAACTAGAAAGACTTTTAAATGTCTTTCAGTCAGTAAATAGATAAACTAGTATGTCCATACATGCCATGGAATATTACTTGGCAATAAAGCAGAATGAGCAATTGATTTATGCACCAGGGATGAATGTTCACTGTATTTATCTGAGTAAAGGTGTTAGTCCCAAACAACTTCATATGATTTTATTTATATTACATAATGGTAAAGGCAAAACTCTAGTGAAAGAAAGTGATCAGCTGTTAAAAGTTTGAACATCTGGAGTGAGGCGTTGTGTACAAAATTTCAGTGACTTAGATTTATTGGAAGTCTTGTATATTATGATAGTGAATTCATGACTCTGAATTAGTCAAAACTCACAGATGTGTATATCAAAAAGAGTGAATTTTACTTTATTGGAATCCAAAATCATATGCAGGCTATGACAAATAAATTTAACTGTATTACAAATGCATGCATAACCACAATGGAGGAGCTAGGAAAGAACATTGCTGACCTAAGCAGCTTGGGAAAATAGATTCTGGCTAGATCAAAAGATCTGTATGCAAGCACTGTGCACAAACATAGGATTCTAATTTGTAAATCCATTTCTTACAGAGTTCAGGTTAAGAACTCTAAAACAACTTAAAATGTGCATTATGGTTGAACAAATGCAGAAATTTTATGTAATGAGATCATGGTATTAATTTTGGAGAATGAAGCTACAAAAGTCTAAGAATACTAAATGAACCTTGTGATGGTGGATTGGAGCTCAATTTATCATGTTCATTTTTATAGATAGACAAAAATATTAAAGTTATATAATGCATTAGTGCACTACATGTATTTCTCAACTATCTGCTGAAAGAGTCCTGAAACAGTGACCCTCAAGTAGCATCCAACAGATATAGTGCCCAGATCTTAAATTCTGAATAAAATTCTCACCTGAAAGGAATCAGAGGTCCTTGGAGAAATTGCTGATTAAAGCATGCGGACAAGGAAGATATCAGATGAACCTGGAACATCTTTCTGTGCCAAAAAGTACGATAGTACGTCACAACCACCTTGCCCCCAAATCCATAGATCATATGAAAAGGCATAGAAGCTGATCAAAAAGAAAAGTTCCAAAGACCAAAGCTGGAACAATTTTAGCAATAAAATAAATAAAAATGGTTGTGGATTTTAACACAATGAATAAAACAGATATCCATGAGTTTGCATGGATATAAATAAGTACTGGAATAAATAAATGAGGGAGAGGGGCAAACTTCCTTATCGATGAATTCCAATCAATAAGTAACTATTACATTACTGCTGCAATAAATGTAGTAGACAAAAAGCTATCAAAAAAATTGAGTGCCAAAATTGTGGGTGAAATTTTGAGGTGAAACTATTCATTTGTATAAACTCAAAATATTAATAATTGCAATAATTGTAACACATGTCCACAAATTATTCGATATTACCCACTCAGAAAGCAGAACACAGGTCCCCTAACCTTGAAAATGGATCTGACTTAGTGACTTGTTTACAAGGAATATTTTCCTCTTTACAAATACAGAAAATATTTAAAAGGGAAACAGTAACTTGAAGTGGGAAAAGAAAAACCATGGCAGCTACCACCATACTCTAATGGTCAAAGATAACACCTTTAGAAACAGGACATGTTGATAGCATGTACATCTGATATGAAGTGGTGCAAAAGATACTCTTCTCCCAAACCCCTAACTGAAGGTTAATAACGAGGAAATATCAGACAAATGAAAATTCAGGTACATTCTACAAAACACATGACCAATGCCCTTCAAAGTTCTCAAGATCATAAAAAACAAGATAGAAACTTTGAGAGATTGGGGGAGATTAAAGAAAAATGAGAACAATTTGTTGTATCTTTGATTGGATCCTAAGAGAGAAAAACATGGAAACATTATAGAAGAAACATGGAAAATCTGCAGTTTACTTACATTTATATTATTTTTTAAATTTTATTTTTTAAGATTTTATTTATTTTTGTGTAGGAGGACTGGGGTGTAGGCTAGAGTTAGGGAGAGGGTGAGAATATTCACCAGAGACAAAATGGGAAACAGAATAGACAGCTCTACTAAAATACACTGGGAAGGAGAGCAATGGGCAAAACAAAAGAGGTCTACTGTGCCATGTAGGTTAGCTCCATGGCTAGGATCAAACTCAGGCTGCCGCAGTGGGCCACTGTAGTAGAAGTGCTGAGACTTAATCCTTAGGCCACCAAGGAAGCCCTACATTAATTATTGATCAAATACATTATTAATTATATGCAATATGTTGATTATAACTCATTATATTTTTTGGTTTTGATAATTTTTCATGATTAAATAAAATTTCAATAGTAGGAGATTCTAGGCAAAAGGTTTGCCAGAACTTTGCAACCCTTCCTTACATGTAAAATAATTTTTAATAAACGTTTAAAAGTACATTTTCTAAGTTTACCAAAGAAATTTTTATCAGAAAAAAATTAAATTTTAAATGTATTACTTTTTCTCACATTGTTGTTAATTTTTGAAAATGTATGATTTCTCACCTCAAGTGTGGTTACCATAGAATTTCATCTATCACAAAATCACCCATAGTGCATCACCATATTCCTTTGGGCTCTTCCCCCTACTGTTTCCTTCCTCTGCCTTTCCTGCTCCCTCTAGGTGTCTCATGTCTGTGGTGAGCTTTCACAGTTTGTCTTTGTCTGACCCTTTGTTTTTTCTATATTCCATATATTAGTGAAACTATTCGATTTTTATCTTTTTCCTCCTGAAATATTTTGCTTAGCATCAAACCTTCCATGTTGCTCCATCCATATTGCTGCAAATGGCATGAGTTTATCTATTTTGATTGATGAGTAGTTTTCCATATATGTATGTGTTCCATTAAAGAGAAAGAGATACACACACACACACACACACACACACTCCACATCTTGATCCATTCATCTTTCTGGGGTAATTCGGTTGATTCCATATCTTAGCTATTGCTGCAATAAACATGGGAGTGTAGGTTTCCTTTTGAATTTGTGTCTCTGTGTTCTTTACCCAAGTAATTTTATCCCACATTATATGGCATCCTGAAAAATGCATAGAAGTGAAGAGTGTCTTTAGATGTTATAAAAATACATGAACTAATGTGCATGCAGCCTTAAACAGAGATTTGGTCCCTAGGTATCTACTGAGAACTTGTGATCTACAGGTTATTGCACTCGTGTGAAAGAGATAAGAAGATAACAAATTTTAGATGTTGAAGAGCAACACAAAAATTTTAATTCAACATAACATGATGGAAGTCAAGAGAAGGGAGCAATATATTCAGTGAGGTTATTCAAAAAGATTCATAGAGCAGAGAACTTTTAAGCTGGTTGGGTCTTACAATACCCAATGAATGCAGAAATGCTCACCTTCTCTCTGCTCTCATTGCTCTAATGTACACCTTCCCTCCCCCCAATAAATCAATCTCAAGTCCTCTTCATTTGCCACCCAATTTTCTCTCCTTTCATCTTTCTCTTCTTCTATATCCCTGAAGTCACTATCATAATCATCTCTTACTGGCACAGATGCAGCAGGTTCTTAATAGGTTTACTGTCTCTCTACCTTCACAATGTTGCCAGGGTGACCCTTTTAAAATAGAGACGAATTATTCCTCATTTTTCCCACAAATTTTTATCAAATGTCTACTGCATACAGTGGTAGGATCTCAGCTTGTTTAAAATATTTCAGTCAAATTTCCTGATAAATGTTCCAGGAACTGGATCAGCAAGAAAGAAGGAAAGAGCATGAAGAAAAGAAGGATCAAATGCACCCGAGATTTATAGTTGTCTGTAATATAAATCAGATTTTTATTTTTTATTTATTGTAATTGATTTTTTACCCTTAGTCCCTTGTTTGTTTCCTCTACATTATTCCTATAAGAGACATTCCTGAGGGGAGGAGGAGGGAGAAGGAACAAAATGGGTGGGAAGAGCACAAGGGACTATGGTGATGGTGCACAGGTGAACTGGTGATGGGAATTTCATGGGGATAAGAAATACCCGATGCACAAAAATGAAAAATAATGTAAAAAATGTATAAAATAAAAAATGCACCCGAGGAAAGGAGACAAAGAAGCTTATAGAATAAACCTCAGAGTGAACTATGTGTAGGATTCACGGGGGGTTCCAGGAGATGACATTGTGAAGAGTTCAGGGTAAAATGAAACACACATAGAGAGAGAAACAATAATTAAGTACAGCTAATTAATCCTCACAAAGAATGATCTGAAGATTACAGATGCTTAACAATCAATACTTAGTACTAAAAAAACAGTATCTGAAGCCAGACTAGAGATGATAACTACACTTTTGCCATTTTCTTAAAATTGCAAATGTACTCCCTAAAGACACAGAAGGTACTTAGAACTAAGACATGCCAATAAGACTCTAAATTTAAATTTACTTTAAGATTTTCATTCAATGGCTTCATCAATCAAACTGTATTGATATCATCAAATGTCAGCATCATTCATCAATATTACCCCTTGTAAACTTATTATGCCTTGTGTCAGGTAGTTCCTCATCATAATTTCAAAGCAAAATGAACGTCTTTTATGGAGAGGAAAGCTTAGAGAAGAAATAATTACATAAAAATAGAGTTATATTTAAAGAAAATGACCTCCAAATTATTTTCACTATATTAATTCTCCTGAGTTAAAAATAGAAATTTGTTACCTCTTAAAGTAGTGAGGCAGCTTTCATTAGACATCTGTATATTCATTTTCCTTGTCAAAGACTTTGATAAATCAGCTGTATATTCGTTTAATTCATAGTCATTCACATTTAAGTATATTTACACCCCATTCTATGCAGCCACACCTAGACAGATCTCTGAAGCATTAATGGTCAACAAATGCTGAAATATGTATGTCATAGATGGTCTTTATAAAGTATCTTCTTCCAACTCATGAATCTTTTCAATTATCGAATGATTTAGCTCATTTGAACCAGTACCTAACTAAATGGAAAGGTTTATAATCTACTTGTTGACATCAAGTTAAGGCTCATTTTGCATATAATTATAATAATATTATATTCAAAAATCACTCAATAAAAAGAATGACTATAATCAAGTTTTTCTAGTGGAAGACTGGATAATTCTAGTTTCTACTAGAAAAAGAAACTCTTCTATGAAAGCTTCTGAGAAATTTCCAATTTTCATTGAAAAGAAAATAAGATCTTGTTTAAGTAAGTTACCAGTGATTTTTATTACAATATATTAATGGAATAGTACAAAGGCAAATAAAAAAGAGTAAAGCTGAGAGTCTTACAATATTCCATTACACCAGCCACTTCACTGCTTATTACAATCCATTCTGTACTATTGCTTCGTGTCCAGGAAGCAGAAGCAAAGCTGTATTATTACCTAGGCAACCAAAATAGACTCGTACATTTTTTAGTGAAAAATGTAGAAAATAAATACTCTACCTGAAGCTAGCCATGCCTCTGACATTTGCCAATCTGAATGCAAAGTTGAAACTTACTCCCTCAATTTTTATAAATAGGTATTAAAATAGACCACATTTAAAAGTCAATTATTTTTTAATTATATTTTTTTAATAGGGGTAATGATTTAAACACCGTATATGACTCAGGGTTTTCAGATATGCATTATAATACCACATCCACCACCAAAGCACCCACAATCTTCCACTGCAGTCCACTGGTCTTCCTCCTTACATTGCTCCCCACTCCAATTCTCCCTAAGGTAGCCCTAATCCTATAGTCAGATTTCTAGGTTTTGTTTTGGTTTAGTTTTCATAATCTACAGATTATTTTCTAAAGATCAGTAGCACAGCACAGAGTAACTAATTGGTAGAAATTCATAAATGAAGAACAACATGAAAATGTGAGAGATGACCAGATAGAGGAGGGGAGCGTTGAGCAAATAATAGGGACCTTGGTAAACTGACATTGCACCAGTAGAGATAGTGAGAAATCTTACTTGTAAACACTGGCATACAGCAGGTACTAACTCAGGATGAGTGAGAGAATTTATAGGTGGGGTGTCTTCACACTCCTTCAACTGGACAGAGTTGTACTTAAACCATTTGGAGAAAATCAACCCATTTTATTTTAAAGTTTCTATAGCCAACATTCTAAATATTGCTTGGTAAATGAGTTCATGTTAATTATTGTATTCTTCTACTAACAAACTCTTATATTCTACTACTCTTTATCAATCTCTGATTCCATGATTTCTAGCTCAACTGCTGTCTTTAAGCTCACTTCTAATATATATTTTTCAGGGAAAATAAAGAGTAAGATGCTCACTATTGCTCTTCTTTCCCTAGTGCTCAGATAAATACACTTTATCTCCCACACTTCTCTAATCAGAAACAAAAATGTGAACATTCTAAAGTCTTTGTTACTTAGAAATGTAGGATTGGGTTATTCTTTGTGGGAAACTGAGGCAGTTGGGATCATAGTAATAACCAATTTCCCACAGCAAGAAAGAGTATCAAGGAATGGTTATTTTTATATTTGTACATGCAGAAATGTTGTTACAGATGTCACAGTTCTTAAAGGTTTGTGTTGTTGTTTTTTATTTTCCTGGATTTTATGCTGTTTATGAGGAAAGGAAGAGCAAGAGAAATTGGATTGACAGACTAAAGTTACATGACTAGTTCCTGTCCATCTGGTACTAGAACACATGGTTTCTGCTGGTTAGCAGGACTCTGTCCCCTGCCACAGTATGTAAACCCTGTGGACATATGTGACCAAGAGAACACTCACTACAATGACAAAAGTAGCCTTCTGCTGGCCAGGGTCAAGAGACGGTTAGTAATAACAGAAATTATTATTATTGTGGCAAACTGCTTAAAATGACAGATACTGCCCTAAATGCTTTGTATTAAATATATTTTTTTAACTTTCACAGTGATTCAGTGAATTAGATGAGATCACCATTTCCTTTTACAGATGAGGAAACTGAGGCACTGAATTTATCAGCCTAAGATTACCCAATTTGACTTATTTTATTTTTGAAACTGATCCAACTGGATCACTAAACAGCTATTACTTAATCAAGACAATGTGAAGATTGAATTATAAGGTCACATAATTTGTGACATAATGTAAGGAACAGCATTCTCTGCTTTATAGCAATTTTCCTAGAAGGGCTTCAATCCTCTTACCTTTTTGAGTCTACCTTGTAATATACAAGTATAGCAATTCTAGGTGTACAAGTATAGCAATGCATGCAAAAGTTGTATAAACAGAAGGTGATGCAAAATTTGTTCTCTTCACTGCTATTAAAGGGTTTTGTCTTAATGCCTGATAAGACAAATTCTGCATCTTCCCAGTAAAGAATGGGTTGGTCGTATGTAGGTTGCTTATGTAGGTTTGGCTAGTAGGATTTTAAGGAAGGGGACTGGAGTGGAGTAGAAAGTTGTAGACATCTGCCTTTAAAAAACAAAACAAAACCCTGCTTTCAAGGGATAGAGAACAGTAATGAGAAATGCAAAACAAAACAGAACCATCTCAAAGCTCACAACTTTCATAGAATAAAACAAAATCCTCTGGGAAAGAAGTGAAATGACATTTACAACTTCAGAACAATGACATTTCTTTAGTTGATGTCAGTGCACACTGCTACAAGGATGACAAAGAGAAGATGTCTGTTCCCAGCAGGAAGGAGTCTTCCAAAGCTCAAGAGTCTGTCCATTTTATGACCCACAGAGCTGACTCAAATCAGGGCGTATACCTTTCAAAGCCAGTAGGAAATTCAGGCATGAGTTAGCTTTAGGAGGAGCATTACAAGTCAGATAGAGGCATGACCTTCAAAGGTAGCACTAGGTCAGCATCTAACAGCTCTGATGTTCTGTGATGGCAGTGTTCTATCTGCAAAATCTACATGGTTGAGATGGCCCCTGAATGGGAGCTCAAAACTTAACTCTTGTTATCAGGTATTAAAAATGTAAGAGTCAATAAAAGAGAAGTATGTTGTCCTATAGTTAAGAACAGTAGAACACTGACATTTATAGATTTTACACTTCTGCTTGAGGTTATTTGAAGATTATTAGGCAATTACATCTGTTATTTTATAATCTGTCTGAGCACAAATTTGTCTGATGCACACCGAGATTGATGTTGGCCTTTAGGAGTAAGCTAGCCAGAGCCAGATAACTGATCAGTGCTTACACAGCTCAAGCCATTACCATATTTGACTCCTGATTCTTGTGAATCAACAGACCATTATTTGCTTGTGAAAGAAAGGGGAAAAAATGGCATCTAGTGGGAGAAAAAATTTCAACAAATGTCAAAAATACGACAAGGTGTGCATGAAGTTTATGATCAGGAAACACATGATTCTCAGCATAAACAGGGCCAGATCAAGATCAAGTACAGCAGACACCTATCTGTAATTGAGAATTTGGACATTTACAGTGGTTTAGAAATGTAACATTTGTAAATGTCTTCTACCTACCAGAAGTCAAATAGATTTCTCTCCAAAAGAATGGCTTCACAGAATCCAAACAACAATCAGAATTATCTGTGAGGCTTTCCTACATACATGCATGTGCCCGGTGACAGGATCCCCAAGCCCGGAATAGGAGTCCCTGGGTGCAGGATGGAGCACAGGACTCTGCATTTAAACCTGTCACTTCTAGAGGCAGTAGTTGAAGGGCTATGCACAGACTGTAGAGCTGTTCCCTAATCTGCCCATGTGCAGTGTTAATTCCCAGTGCAGTATGCTACATTTATAGAATACATACTTCTCAGCTCTTTGAAAAATGATGCAATGTGAGCTTTATATGCCAGAGATAAATACTAATGGCTGTGCACAATTTGTTCTTTCGTTCTGCCAATATAGATCTGCATTTTGTCACAGGCCACCAGCATCTCTATGATTTACTGTATTAAGTAATTTTAAGAGAGGATGTGTGCTTATCTCAAGCTTTAGGAGGAAGTTTCCACTTCTTATATTTGCAGTACAGAGAAAAAAATAATAATTTTTTTTCAGATAAAAAATTTCATTAGAGTTAGAAACCAAATTAACTATTAAGTGACTTATACCCAGTTCCCTTAATTATAGTAATTAGAACAAAGTAATTATAGTAGCTACACCCCAAACATTTAAATGCCAACTTTTCCTTAAACTTATAAACTACTCAAATATTTGATCTATGCTTACTTTATTTACTACTTGTTTTAAATATTTGTACACACTGGTATATTCTCTCTTATCAACAAACAACTCAAAGTCAGAGCATTTTTTTATAAAGAGTTAAAATAAAGCTAAAAAATGCTTTCTTTTAATTTGACAGTGATGAAGTTCTTTGGTTTTCCTATTTTCATGACAAAGACTTAGCCATAAAGAAAACTGAAATTCTGAGTAGAACACTTTCTTCATGGACAGAGCTAACATCCTGACATAACTCTGAATATGAGGGAAAATGCTTAGAAGAGACTCGAGTCATTAAATGACCAAGCATAAATCTTGATTTGATTATTTCAGCAGAAATTTTAATTATAAAACTATACATTAAAAAAATCATCAACATTCATTGGTCAAGTTGCAGCTCTTCACCATGGTTCTAAGTTCTTGGAAGGTAGAACTATGCTATTCTATTATTCATAATCTGCCTATATTGACTACACAGCAACTAAAATTTTGGATACAAAACTGATTTCTGAGCAAACCAATTTTTATCAAAACTTTGGTTTACAAAACATCATCTTTTCATCGAAATGTCTTAATTATACTACTTAACATTAATTAATTAATTATATTGGTTGCAATATATAATGTATAATGGTTATATGTATAACCATATGTATAACATTAATGTGTGTTTTTAAAAATAGAAAATAGAAAGTCACAAGTCAGTGTCCTTCTCTAACCCTGAATTGATGACTTTTCATATAGGTTTGGGCATTTACTGTCCAAATTTAATTTTCATGAAGGGATTAAACTACTGATGGTGGGGCCTCCCTGGTGGCCTAGGGATTAGTTAAGGCTCCGTGTTATCACTGCCACGGCCTTAGTTTGATCCCCGACCAGAAAGCTAACCCATCTGGAGCAGCAGACCTTTCTTGTCTTGCATACTGCTCCTATCAGCAGTATATTTCAGTAAATCAGCCTGGTCAATTTCTCACTCTGTCTCTGGTGAGAGGATTCACCAGAGGTCTGTCCATAATAGACCTCTGGTCTACAACCCAGTTCTTGTACACAAAATAATGATAATAAAAATAAACTACTGATGGGCATTATTGCCATTTTACCTGCCTTCCCACCTTCCTCCTTGCAGTTTGAGTCTAAATAGACTGTTTAGAAACCACCACTGACAGAAAGACTCAAAGAGAAACAGAGCCCTCCCAGCACTGAGATCATAGCAAGTAAACTGTGTTTTATATTTTAAATTATATATATATAACATTAGTAAGCGGCATCATGTATAAGAATTTTTAATTGTGTCAGTATTTCAAAGAGCATGTTAAATCCACACTGTTTACACTTCAGAATTTAGTTTGCAAAATGTGTCTTAAGAGAATAAAATTACATCAAGACATATTTTTAAAGGAACATGGTTCGAAAAATAATTGTTCATTTCGGAAAAATTCATTAGTAAGAGGTCTATCAAATGTGAAGTGGGTTTTCTGTAGGCCTGTAGTTTGCAAACACTGTTACACTGGCCACAATTAATCAGTTAAGCAGATGTACACAGAATGGTTAAGCCAGAATGTTCAGTATACACTTCAGAGTTAATTGGCATGTAGTTGTTTCTAAAATAAAGACAAAAAGTCCTGGAATTCTTTGCTTATATTAAGGTGGAAGAGAATATAGTCAGCAAGGAAAAGCTAGCTAGCAAGAGAAGTGGATGTTTGACAGAAGAAACATTGAACAGGCATACAAATTAAAAACAACAGAGTAAACAAAACCAAAGCAAATAGGTGACATGACACAGGCTGAATAGACAATAGGGCATTGTTTTTCACTGGAGAAGACCAGTGCCATTCATTTTAATTACCTCACAGCAGTAATTTCAGAGTGATTTTCTGACTCTATAAAATACAGCACAGGAAAGAAATGAAGTGTACAGAGTGGAAACACTGATGCATTTAAAAATTATTATATAGCGATAACACCAGCTTCTCCTTTTGCTTAAAATGAAAGAAAACAAGATGAAGGACTCAATATTTGCCGCTCATTTCCCATTTCACAGTTCAAATCATCCATCTTTCCTCCAAATCCTTGTAGAAAAACACCACCACAGACAAAACAAAAAAGCAGTGCAAAAGAAATAACTCTTGCTTTTCATAAGTGAAAGAAAACAAATGTTTGGCCAATATAAGAGTTATTGATTTAGGTAGTAAATGAAAAATTAATATTTCACTGGGTTATCAGCTACAGCAATAGACTTTCTCTATCATTATCTTCTAAAAATGAGCTTTTTTTTAAAGTAACTGTAACGTAATCTACTGCTCAAGTACCTACACTTACCATGAAATGGCCAATTCTTTATTTTATTTGACTCTTTAACTTTATTCTAGAGCTGGTGGACCCCTCCTCCTTGGAGCAGAGGATTCGCGTGGCTACCTAGAGGTCATATTCTCTTGGCCGTCCTTCTAGCTACTACACTGGCCAACTCTTGCCTGGATTCTATGCTTGTCCCTCCCCCATTTTCTTGATCTCTAAATATTGGAGCTGCCAAAGCTCATTGGGTCTCTTCTCTTTTTAATCCATGTTCATTCTCTTCAGTCACATCCACCGATGTGACTCTACACCCATCTGTATATGTTTGGGATAGTCCCAAACATATATGAGTAATTTGGATATTGTATAGTTAATGTAACAGTAAATTTTGTAATAGCTAAACCACCAAATCTCAGTGGCTTAACATAGCGAGTTTATTTCTTGCTTCCCAAGTGTCTAATAATCATTCCCAGTTGCTTCCCTTCTTCCCTGTTCTTGCCCCGTGCACACCCCACCCCCCACCACCCCTTTTGGTGTCTCAGCTCTGTAGTCAGCTATCAAGGGTTTTTTCACATTAATATGCAGAATATAAAGTAACTAAATTAATAGTCAGATTTAGGTCACTTTGATTTTGAAAAGCATCTTTACTGATAGTGATTATGACACCAGAATTGTCAACATTTAGAATGCAGTGAATGTTTTGTAGAGTATTTTCATTTTGTTTTTTTTTCCTACACACTTCATATTTGCAATTTTAGTGCTGCCAAATTTTATATAAACTGTTCAAGCAATGATATCTTATTTGTGGGTACTGATGATTAATGTTTTGTAACACTGAGAATATTAAAAATATATAATTGCCATGAATACTAATGGTGCATAATATGTATGAAGGTCATTACATGGTCAATGGAAGATCTTAAAATAGCTGGCATTTTGATTAGCCCTGATTCCTCTTTTGTCTTCCTGTACATGGATTTATTAATGCACCTCTAACATGTCTTTAGTTTCACATTGAGAGGTTCTTACAAATCAGCACACCAATTTTAAATAAAGACCAGTTAGGAAACTTTGTCTCTTCTTACAAAGAGAAACTATTGGGGAAAACAAGCATATTGAATTCCCATTGTCTCAGCGTCTATGGGACCTGCCCATCCTACTTCCCAGGGCCATCCTACTTCCTCTGTGCCACTAGGCCATAATTTTACAGATTTTGTCTTTTGACAAGAAATGAATACCTTACCTTCACATGATTTCAAAGGACTGATCCTGAATACCAAGTCTGAGGACACTGAGGAGAGAGAGATAACTAGGGGAGCAGTCTCCAGACAATTGGAAAGCAGAATATACCACTTTTTGATATAAAAAATAGCCCTTATTTCCAACTGGAGCTGGTGAATATAGATCAATTTTTGTTGGGAGTATTTGAAATAAAGTACAAAATAATTTTTAAAAATGGTAATGATACTTACATATGAAATAGATTTGACTTATTCTTTTACTCTCTTTGTCTTTGTAATCTTTAAATAAAAACATGCTATAAAATACTCATGTTCTGCTTTCCCTTTTCTTGTGATTCAGTCATCTCCAGGGCAAGTCTTGCCCATATCTACTATCCTCAGGGCAAAAGCAATTCCTACATATTTTCTGAGGACTGCTAGGTTTGGAACATTGTGCTAGCAGATGTGGTGAACATTCAGATAAAACGGTTCAATCTCTGTCTTCAGGGTTCTCTTAGTACAGATGCTCAGGTTTTTATCTAAAGACCTAAACACTCCACCTAAACACTCCTTAAACCTTTGTTCAAAAGTATTAAAATTGTATGTGTCTCAGGAACACCCTCATAGTCCTGTGCTCTGCCTATTTTTATAGCATACATTGCCTTGTAACATAAATATGTGTATGTGTATATATGTGTATATACATATACAGCATTTATATCTTAATTCATAGATCCCAAGTGCTTTGAAATGCATGGTGTATAGGTGATATTTAACACATGTTCATGGATTAAAAGAGTACATTTAAAACAATCTGAGGTATATATATATATATATATTGTGCTTATATTTTGAGGAGTATAAGCACAATATTAAGAGTTGAAACAATGTTCTAGGTTACTAAAACAGACCACATCTTATTTTGTCCTTGCTTGTAACTGTATTCCTTTGTTATTATTCTTTTAATCTTAACAGAAAAAGATTACTTAGAGTCAAGAAACTTCACAACTCAAGTTATATGCTTGTTAAATTAATTAAACTCCATGTTCTGTATAAAAATAATCAGTGCCAAGAAGTGATTTCAGAACTATATAGAAAATGTCAGGAAACTAAATTATAAGGGTTAGTTTAAATATATAAAACAATATGTTCTGAGCCATACAGTACACAAGGTTGAAGAAAAATCTTCTGCATGAATGGTTATACAAGCTATAATAACGCCATACAATTGCTTCTTGAACAAGAATTGAAAATATTCACTAAAGTGTTTACAAATTTGGGGAGATATTTATTACAATGAATGGAAAACATAAGGAAAAAAACTATACATAAGTAGGATCTGAATCACAATAAATGCCAAAATAAGAGACATTAACTTCAATAGTACAGCTCTACGTGATTTTTAACTTACTTTTCTTTTTAAATTTGCTTATAATGTATATAAAAGATTTACAAGAAAAAGAAACATTTTAAAATTTTTTATATATTTCCTTAAATTTAATGCTTTTATTTTATTTTACAGACAATTTCCCTTCTATTCATGCATCCAATAGATATGCCTTTTAGGTAGCCTTTTGTATAAGCACGTAATGAAGAGGGTAATGCAAACTAAAGACAAGCTAACCCTTGAAAGATGACAACAGAACTGAAGCACCAAGGTGGGACGGGATTAGGGAGAAGTAGCAACAAATAGGGAAGGCAGCACAACAGTTTACTGTGGTGGACGATAGGTGACTTGGTGGTGTGCATGCACTATGGTGGTGATACCAGATGAAGGAATCCAAGTATCTCAGCTCAAAATTAATTAATTAAAAAAGAAAAGGGTAATCTAAAGTATCATTTCTGAGACTGGGGTATTCTATGTCAACTAGAATATAGTCACAAAAAACTCATTAGATCCAGTTTTATCTATATGCTATATGAAGGTCTTATCTTTATTTTACATTAAAATCTTTGAAATGATGATCTTAGTCCCTTAAAGAAAGAATGGCTCTTTCTTTGAAAATAGAGGTATATACCCAGTCTAACTGATTATTATCTTCCTCTTTCATATATCTAACAAAGTAATTTCAGCAGCCCATGATTATAGCCTAAATTTAGTTTTCCATTATCCAGTGGGATTAAAACAAGGATGCCCAGAAGGCAATTCTAAGTGACAGAACTCCAATTCTGTGTGCTTACATGGGAGCCTTGCTTATAGTTATCTTTTTTTTAAAAAAAGATTTTTTTAAATTTGTATATGCATACAAGAGCTGAGGTACAGGCCAGAGGTGCGGGCAGAGAGTGGGGAGAAGATTCACCAGAGAGAGAGTGAAGAGCAGAATAGGCAGATGGGCTGAAATACACTGGTGAGGGGAGCAGCGGGTGAGACAGGAGAGGTCTGCTGTGCCATGTGGATCCCCTTGTTGGCTGGGGATCTAACTCCTTCTGCAGTGGCAGTGGAAGCCCCACATTGCAGCGCTCAACCCCTTGCACCACCAGGGAGGCCCACTTATGATTATCTTAACATATGATTATCTCCCTGTGTTGATAGTCTGAGCATATGGTAGTCATTCTAGATAATGACTGTCCATCTAACTTTGGCATTTAACTAAAAGCAGCACATTCAAAAGCTATAGGGTAGTCTTACTACCAAATGGGAAATAAATAGCTAAATAAATAAAAGGACAACACTAAATGTCAATAAACCCACATTCCATTCCAGAGTTATCTGAAATGTCTAAATCTCAAAGGAATAAAAGGAAGAAATGTTAGAAATTTCCAATGATCTTACCATTTTTCTGTATCATATTTGTTTTTTATATTACCCCAATTTCACAATTACTATCAAAGACCTACTTTTAAGCTTTCTACTCTTTCCATTTTAAAACATATCCATAAATACCTCTATAACATAAGACAAGGACCAATATTTGGTCAACATATAAAAAGATCAGTAAACAGTACTAACTGCCCAAAGTTATACAAATTAGAGGTGATTTGTTCAAGAATTACATAGGATGATGAGGCCAGGAAAAGTTGCGGTAGAAGCTACAGGAATGGACACTGATGCCCAGAGGAAGGTTGAGGTAGGTCATCAGTGATGAAATATCAACATAAATGTGGTGGGAATAGCATCAGTTCTGAACCAATCACCAGAGTGTAAAATGTCCTTCAGGATACATATACCAGGCAAGGTAATTCAGGATTCTGACAAGTCAGCATAAATCTGGATTTTACCAATAAAAAGGAGCCAATACAGCCTCAAATAGGATGAGACAGCCCAAGAGTCAGAATCAAGTTGTCCTTGGTGAATGAGATAGTAAGTTATATTAGTTCTTCTTGTCTTTATTTCCCCATATATTGGGCAGAATCCAAGCCTTAAGGGGCATGAACCTGAAGATGTGCTAAGAAAGACAGCTGGAAAGAAAACCAAAAGTGGGGAGAAAGCTTACTAAAAGAATTTTCACCATATTCTGAAATGCTGAAAGTTCAGGGGAAGCCAGGAAAAAAAAAAAAAAGGAAAACTTTCCCTTTCAAGGACAGTGCATAAACCAACAGGTCACTTGGTTAAATGATAGAGAGATGATTTAATTTTTCAGTTCTCCACGCAGTGGGTTTCTGAGTTAAGATGACAGAACAATGAATTAGCTGCAGGAACAGCATGCACCTTAAAACACAATGAAAAATGATTATATAACATTCATTGAGCACCACTTTAGAAGATGATGTGATGTTCCCTGTGAAAATCTGCTTTATACTTTATGGTCTGATAATAGATTTGAAATTCTGGATATTAGTTCAGTTCCACTGCTAGCAATCTTTTTAGAGCCTGGTGTACCAGAAAGTTTATGGGGACATACTGGTAATTCAGTCCTGTAGACCATGATGTGGGGACTCCTCCTACAGATGGACACACACCATGGCCTATGGAAGGTGAAACAGGATCTTAACTAAGGAATCAAGGTACACTTAAGATGCTTATCCATTTTCTCGTCTCTTCAATTCTTTAAGGATTTTTTTAAAGCTTGTATTAAAGTTTAAACTTATTATAGTTGTAAAAGAAACAAATCATATTAAGTATTACAATGGGAAAAAAGTCAACTCATGTTTCAGTCTTTTCTAGCTGGGTGTTCAATTCCACACCCAGAGATAAATACTGTCAACCATCTTAGGTATTTCACTACTTAGTTCCAATCTTGGTATGTTTGTATCTGTTGCCTTATGATTTTAGACATGATTCCAGAATTGACCGCCTAGTAATTAATGATCTATTGTTGAAGGTAAAGACTTGACACCCTAGCCTACTTCTGCCTCCTTTTATAATCTCATAATGTGATACACCATGGGCTTGTTCAGTGCACTGTGATTACACATCTCCTCACAAATACTCATACTTATTTGAATTGAAAATTATCCTTTTTAATTTTTTTCTTTATGCTAATTTTCCCCAAAGTGTTCCAATAGATTAGCTAAATGCCTAACAAGATGTTTTTCCAAATACACAAAAACAATGGCAACCAATCTGCCCCTAGTCTTCCCTAATGAGCTTCCCTTCCCAGGACAAAAAGTCCCAATCTGGTCAGAACTGGTTTCTCCTGTGTATAAAGCCCAGTTTCTTAGATTTCATGTTTTATTCATTCTGGAGTCATTCTTCTTCTGACTAAATCTTTCCAGTTCCTTAAGATAGGTTGTTTGGGGCCTCCCTGGTGGCACAGAGGTTAAAGTCTCAGTGCTATACTATACAGCTATTGCCAGCCACTGTGGCGTGATTTCGATCCCTGGCCAGGGAGCTGACCCACATGGCACAGCAGACCTCTCCTGTCTCTTCCCCTGCTCCCCTCAGTATTGTATTTCAGTCAATCCATTTGTTCTGCTCTCCACTCTCTTTGGTGAATCCTCTCACCACTCCTCTCTGACCACTCCTCCCTGACCTCCCTGTTCTTATATGCATAAATAAATAAAATAAATCTCTAGAAAACAAAAGATAGGTTGCTTGGGTGGTGACATGTATGTGCATGTATATGTGAGTATGAGTCCTTGCATGTAGGAAAGTGTCTTTCTTTACTCTGTTCTTAGGCTTGATGGATAAAAGGCTGTAAACTTTTATATGGGAAATAATTTCCTCAGAATTTTAAGATCTCTCTCCACTGTGTCATATTATCTAATGATGATAAAAGAACTGGCTGCTATGCCCTTTGTGTGACCCAATTTCCCTTTTTAATACTTTTTCCCTGTTATTCTGATTTTTACAATGGTTATCCAGGGAGTATGTATTTTTTAATTAGACTGGATATTTGATAAATATCTCTTAAGTTAGAACTTTACATTCTTCACAATATATTTCCTATATAGGTATAATATCCTTATGTTTTCACCTGTTGTCTTTTTTGAACTCGTTAAACTTTTTCAAATCAATCATTTTAGTTTCCTTTTTCTCTTAATGTCTTTAATTCTTCTGTTAGATTTACTAACTTGCTCCAAACTCTTAGCATTATTTATATTTCTACCTTACTTTAAGTTCCTTTAGTGTTTTTGTTCTTATTAATAAAATATCCTTTTATTTCATATTATATGCAGTATCTTATAGTTTTAAAATACTGCTAATTTGAATTTTTTCTTTTGTTCCAAGTTTCATCTAACAACTCTTCCATTTGTTTTTATTTTTGTCTCAGTTTTTCACACTGGCAATTTTCTTGTACTGACAACTTTCTTCTAATATCTGGTGACATTAAATGTCATTTCATTTTTATGACTCTTTGTGACTGTTTTTTCTGGGGTTGCTCGCTTTCTTCTGAGAGAACTATTGAGGAGAACATAGCTCATCACAGGCTCTTTGGAAGCAGAGTGAGGAGAGCTCTGGGTTTCTCATAGGTAGGCACACAGCATCACATCCATCTCTGTTTTCACTCTTACACCTCAAACCCTCTCCATTCATAGACTCATTAATTCAAATGGAGGCTCTCTGGATCAATTTTACTAGAGGAACAAATTCCTGGTGTTTAGAAAGAATGAGGAAAGTAAAGTCATCCTTCATTTAGGTAGAGGCAGGAGCTCCAGAAAGTTCTCCAGACACTCAGGTGTTTCACCTGTCACATCATAGGATCTTCTTGCTCAGTTTCCCCATTATGCACAGTGACATTTTCTAGACTATGCAAATTTAAATTTTATAGTGATCCTTCCCAGTCAATACATACTTCTAAATCTTCATTTAACTGATCTATTTCCCTCCTCAATAAATAAGTTGCCTTTAATTAATTTTAACTACTTTTATCTAAAGCACTTTGTTTAGGTTCGTGCAGCTCCTAATAACCTAATGATAGGAATGAGTTTCTTATCTTTACTAAGTTTAGTGTCCTGAAAAATAGACCTTTTGCCCAGTATATCTCAGTAAGAGTTTTCCAGAGGATTTTGTCTAGAACCATGAGTATGGAAAGCATGCTGACAGGCCTGAATCTAAGGAAAGTCAAAAGAAGTTTTAACCATCTTCTATCCAACATTGTAAATAGTTTGTCAGTATCTAATATCTGATGCCACTGGCATTAACTACATTTTTCTTAGGAATACTATCTTTAAATACATTTCCCCAAATATTTTGGGAATATCAACTTTTGTTGCATTGTAAGAATGCCACATGCCAGATATTATACATAGAAATCATCACAACACAAGAAGGATGTGAAATGTTTTTATACAATTTTTTTCAAACTTCATTTGAAAAGACTTAAAAATATATGACTTGAATTATCATATTTAAATAACTTATTAAATTTTTAAGAATTAACATAAAAGCATCTTTTGAAATAATTACTGAATCAGTAACAGAATTAGAAAATAGATTTGCAAATACAAAAGTGTGCTGAGACCAATATAGAAATGCCACTCCTGGGGTATATAAGAAAAGAAATTCAATCTTCTCTCCTGTCATTAACAACCCTAGATGCAGTCAATGGATCATATGCTCTCTAATCTGTGCCTGGAGCTGTAGGAAATGTCAATAGAAACTGTGTTGGAAGATCAAGGGCAATGAGTTTATCAATGTGTTTACCCTTCCTAGGAGTACACACTCATCAAAGTATACTATAAACCAACATGCTTTGCCAATTCCCCAATATCTTTAATTTCTCTGGTTATCTAATATCTTCCTGAATTAACAAGACTGACTTTCCTGATACCAAGAGGATTTGCAGTGAATCAAGACAGCACTACACCTATTAGCGACAGAGAAAATTCTTGATCAGTCTACATAAAGGACTTGATCTCTGTTTCCCTGTTCAGAAGGGTAACCAAGCTGGGCACTTACTACTTAGTTATAATTTAGCATCAAAAAAAGCTTTTCAAAGGGAGGAAACTTTTTTTTATCTGAGCATTTGCCTCTGTATTGGCACTCAAGGAATATCCTCAGGGTTTATTGTGAACAACATATTATGCAGAAACAAGTGATACAAGTGAACAATAAGTCACATCTCATATGTCTTATTTTTATCATGAAAGTAGATCCACAGCTGTGAAGATAGTTCTCCTAGCAACAGCAGTGCTAATTTCCTCCTGGTTTTCTTTCTGGGAATTTGAAGTGTTGGTGTATATTCTCTTTGACGGTCCACAGGTCATAGATTAGTCGTTGAATATTTTCTCCCATTAAGAGCCCAATGTCTTGAGAAATAACTGGCTCTTTCTCCTTTATATATTCTTTGAACACAGGGGGCTTAAATGTTAAAGTACCAAAAATGTTGATTTTTTTAATAGCACAATTGAACCAAGAATTATAGGCAAGTTCAGTATATAAACAACCCATTGCATTTTATTTTTTTAAGATTTATTTTATTTATTTATGCATCCAAAAACTGTGATATAGGCCAGAGGTGCAGGGGGTGGAAGAGTCACCGACAGACAGAGTGGGGAGCAGAACAGGCAGCTCTAATGAAATACACTGCTGAGGGGAGCAGCAGACAAAATAGGAGAGGTCTGCTGCACCAAGTGGGTCAGCTCCCTGGCCTGGGGTCAAACTCATGCTGCAGTGGCTGGCACAGTGGTTGGCAATAACTTTATAGCACTGACACTTTAACCCTTGTGCCACCAGAGAGTCCCAAATAACCCACTGCACTTTAAAACTAAGAGATACTTGAAAAACCAGTTGGATGTTACAAGGTATATGGTGATTGCGTCAATTAAATCCAACTAGTGTGGCCCATGAATTCTGATCAAACCAAACCAATGAAACTGGACTCTCAGTCCAGCATGAACGTGGATGCTCCCAAGGCAGCACCAGAGAAATTTTGGTCAAAAGACACCCTCCTGGAATAGGAGCTTATCACCTCACCTCTAGTTCTTCACCATTTCAACCCCAAAGTCCTGGGCTCCTAATTATGAAGATCAAGTACCATATTTCAAAATAGGCACTTCAGTTATGTTGCAACTTTAGTCCTCAAACTTGAGATGTGAGGGAGGCCTGTAGCTGTGAAGTAACTTAGAGTCTGTGTAAGAGATGAGCATGAACAGGATCTGTGTCTCAGTCTATAATGTTATGAAATCTGCTCAATTCTGTGATAAATATCACTCCTCACTTGCATCTGATTGCTGAACTGACTGAACTTAATACAAATCAGTTGACTTTTCCCCTTCACTTTGTAATCAATAATTTTGGGTCTCAGCTTTATCATCAATATTTATAGCTTTTTCACTTTTTCTCTGGATGAGTACTATTGCTAGATATAGTACATAAATTAAGTTACATAAAAATTAGAAAGAATCAATGAAAAGGTGCCCTGCATTTTATAAGTAATAAGAATTTATGAATCTAAATTGCTGAGCATTCATTCAGCATTCTCAGAAGACAAAATAAAATTTCATAGTCCATACAATTTTTTTTAAATTTTTACCTCATCAAAGGTTCTGTGTAACTCCTGCCATTTTTCTGTGAAAGAAAAATAGTTCATAGTGAACATCTTATTGGATTTCAAATCAGTTCCTAAAACTCTCTGGAGAATTATTTAAAATTATATAACGATCATCTAGCTTAAATAGACTACAGAGAGGTAAAAGATAACAAAACGATAAAAGCTACTACTTCATTAACCTCTGATGACGTTAAGATCTAGGGTCCTCTTTCATAAATATAGCTCACGTTGAAAGCACCTGATTCTGTTAATATTCCCTTTTCTCAAGAAGTTTTTCAGCTAAGGTTAATTCAAAGTACTTTTGTCTGTTGTAAGGATAGGAATTATTTTCATTTAAGTAGAGTTTGCTGCTATTAGGAAATATATGAGATAAGATGGGCAATTTGCTATCATAGCAGGAGCCTTAAAAACCTTCATATTTTGACTCAGTAATTACACTTCTGGGAATTTAATTTAAGGAAATAAAGATACACAAAGAATTACTCACAGGATCCTTCATTGTATTTTGACAGTAAAAATAGTACAGACATTAGAAAAATAATGAAGTAGCAGGACGCATTGCTCATGGAATATTAATAAGGCATAAATTAATGCTTTAAAGAACTATTTAATGATATGTGCAAATACAATGAAATTTTAGGTGAAAATAAAATACAAATGGCTTGTTTCAAATTCTATCTGGATTAATCTCTTTGTCTTTGCATTTCAACAAAATATTGATAGTAGACTGCATAGTGACTTTTTTTTTATACTTTCTTCGATGTTATAAGATATATGTATTATTTCTATACTTAGGAAAAACAATATCTACATGTTAAGCACATTTTAAATGGTAACTATTTTTGTCATATACATGGATAGCTGTACACTAGGAAAGACAGCCTAATGTCTGAATTTTTATGTGTTGGCTTGGTTATGGGTCATTTTATGATTATGTCATGAATCAGATGACATGGAGAGACATGAGTTTGTGGTGTGATTTGTGGAATGTCTTTTTCTTCAGATGTAGGTAACAAGAATTCACCTTACAATGCTGTAGTTTTTCCTCAGTATCTGCTTCTTTTACTGTCAGATCTAATATTGGATCAGCAAAATTTTAAGTCACACTCTTTCTCTTCAACATATTGTGACGTTTACTTTGCAAACCAGGAATATGGATAATATGATAGCATTATTCTTGTTCACGAAGTATTAGTAGGGCTTCCCTGGTGGCACAAGGCGTTAAGTCACAGCACTATCAAACTATCAGCAGTCTGAGTTCCATCCCCAGCCAGGGAGATGACCCACATGGCACAGCTGACCTCTCCTCTCTTGTTCGTTGCTCCCCTCAGCAGTGTATTTTGGTTTCTTCTGTTCTGTTCCCCACTCTTTCTCTGGTGATTCCTCTCACCCCCTGCACCTCTGACCTGTACTCCAGTTTTCGTATGCATAAATAAGCAAATCTTTAAAATAAATAAATATTAGTATGCCACTATATAAGAGAGGGTGTTGAGAGGCTATCAGAATTAAGTTTGGATATGTATCATCTATAGCTTGAGAAATAATAAGGAAAGACAAAAAATACTAAGATATTATTAACATTGCCTTAATACTGAATGTGAGTGCAGTAATTAGTAAATCAGATATTGTTATTTTCAACCTATCATACCTTGGCAAAGCATCTGTTCCTTGAAGAGCTGAAGTGGAGGGAATATTAGTTATCTCATTTCATGAAATAAATATAGACAAATACACTAATTCAATTCTCCATTCTCCCACCTGCTCCTTCATTCTTTTGAACAGCAGCTTTTGGCACCTAAAAGACATTTTGGTGATCTCTATGAAGAAGACATTTCCTCTTCCCAAGGAGTTTGCTGCTTATTGGAACATAAGAGCACATGCACAGTTGTGACACAGGTGAGTATTACTTGAGAGATGCTTACAAAGGACATGCAAGTTCAAAAGAGAAAACATTTAATTGTCTTGTAACATCTGAACTGGGATTTCTAGGATAAGGGGAATTTGCTGAGCTGAAAAAAGGATGGGAAAGAATCCAACCCAGACAGTACTTGCAGCATGGGTTCCAGTGGCCTGAAGGCACAATATCCTACTGATGGAGCAGTGATCCTTCTTGGGAGTGGAAACAGATGTAGTTGGGGAAGGGGGGTAGGGACATTCGCAGGGATAAGTGGGAATTGGGTTGAGGAGTAGAAAAAAAATAGAAAGGATCATGTGTGCCTTGAGTGAGATCTTTACAGAGATTATTCCACAATTGTTGCATGCTCAAATTTTATTTCATCTGCATTGCCTGGAATAGCTAAATCTAACCCTCTATTAACAACTTTCTCCCTCCCACTTCCTTCTTCAGCAACTCGTAGAGTATACTAAAACATACCAGCGTCAGTCTGCAACAAATCTGCTGTGTTTTACTTATGAGCACAGACTTGAATGTAAACTGAACCAAAATAAGAGAAAGGAATGGCAGAAAAACGCAGCTACAGTTACACTTGCCCAGTGTCAGAGTACAGTAATGAAAAGTATTTGATAATGAAACTATTGCTCTGTTTAATTTCAAGATTCAGCTACATAAATCAATGCCAATTTTAGTAAGTAACCCATTGAATTGGGTTACATCTTAGAAATTCAAAATAAAATTGTAAATTAGAAGTCAAATTATCTTACAGCACAATCTAGGGCATATTGTTCTACATTTTATGGATTAAAAATAATTGAGGCATTATGCCAATTTGTCTGGGACTATAATAGAGAGAGGTAGAATGACCAGCACTGAAATCTGATCTCCAGGTTCACACTATAGGCTCATCCTACTGCACGATGGGCCCCCACTGGAATGCAGATATTTCCAAAATAAATAGCAGGTCAATATGATTTTCCCTTGTACATAATCATTTGCCAATAAATAGCAAGGCTCCCATTATGAGTTTTACAGATAAAGCTCCCTAGACCTAGACCTACAAGCTACAGGCAAGAGTGCTCAGAATTGTGCCACAAAGCAGCCTCTGCTTCTGCAGCAGGTTGCAAGAACTAGTTCTTTCCTAATTCCAGTCTGCCGGCTGCTGCCCAGCTATGGTCTCAGCCAAACTATAAATACTCCCGAGGGCAGAGCTGGTGGCCTCTTCTGAGATGCTCTTTCTAATTGAAGACCATTATGAGCCTTATCATCCTCACAGTTATCAAAAATGATCTCCCATGCTGCCAAGAAACCTTGAGGAGCATTACATAAGGTCTAAATTTAAACTTTTTTCTCAATTCCAAAGGCTTCCCACCACCCTATCCAGGCCCACTGCTTTTCTTTCTCTCATTCTCCTACTCATGTGTGTTAAGCTTTTCAAATACACCATCTGTACTCTCCAGTCCCCACTCCTGCCTCCCTCATTCTCTCCTACTTCACAAACTTTGGGAGTTCTTGCTGACAATGTGACGATATTTCCCCTTCACATGCACAGGACAAAGCAAGTCTAACTGAAAAAGAGGACTAGTTAACTGAGGTAAGGGAAGGAAATAGTTAGATGACTCATTGGGCAAGTAGAATAGTTAGACGGATCAAGCATGTTATGAAGAAATCACAGAAATGTGAATATATAAACATAGCCAACAAATTCCGAGTGCTTGAGTTCCAGGGCAAGATAAATACCTATTTTCCAAATAAAGACTTGATGAATTTGCTCTAGACAAACATTACAGGACTATCTTGCAAGTGATAAGTTGAAGCATCCTGAGGAATAAATTTTGAGTGGCATCTCTAAAGTCAAGGGAAAATTTGGTGTATCTGTACTTGCTTCTTCAATATTACCTTCATCCATAAGAATGTAAGGGTTAGGAGCAGGAAATCAAACCATTAGAAAAGAAAGTCCATTCTCTGCTCAGGACTCTGTGATGGAGTCAAGGAAGCTTCTAATCCAGCTTTAAGAAATAAATCACCAAATTTAATGTAGCTATAAGTTTACCACAACTTAATGGGTCAAGGATTGGGTGTGAATTGTGTTAGAAATTTTGAAAAAGAAAAACAAAACTTTAATTGTTTCAAAAACAAATAATAAATTATAAACGTCCTGATAATTAAATTGATTAAAATTCAACATGGGGATTTGGAGGTGGGGGAAAAAGACAGGAATTTAAGAGTTTTATACTGTTCTGTACTTTATATTTTGACCTGATGATTCAACAATGACTTTAAAAAGAAAAGTCCATATCTCATGACCTGGACATGAGACTCACTTCCCATCATGGAAATGGGGATCATCTCTACCTCTTCAACTTAAGCTGTGATAATTCTTTTTTTTTTTTAAGATTTATTTATTTATGCACACAAGAGCTGGGGTACAGGCCGGAGTCATGGGAGGTGAGAGGATCCACCAGAGACAGAGCCGGGAGCAGAATAGGCAGATCGACTGAAATACACTGCTGAGGGGAGCAGCGGGCACAGCAGGAGAGGTCTGCCGCACCATGTACGTCCCCTCCCTGGCTGGCAGCAGGGATTGAACTTGTGCTGCAGTGGCTGTGGATGCTTCATAGTGCGTTGCTTAACCCACTGCGCCACCAGGGAGGCCCAAACTGTGATAATTCTTAAGAACTGGTTTTCTCCTTAAAATGAAACTTCTTAAAAATTCATACAGCAGAGCTCTAATATGGAGCCACTTGAACATCTGCCACTCATGAATTAATACTATAAAATGGCCCAGCATACCTGTAGTGCAACACCTCCTGCTTTTTTGAACCAGTCAGAAAAATAAGGAAGGCTGCCAGAGGCCACCTATCTCTTCTTACCTACAGTCTTGTCCTCCAATGTGAAAGACAGCTACAAAACCATAAAGGACAAAAGTCCTGGCTCACAAATGTAGTGGCTTTGTTTTAGTGATTTACTTGTCATTCGCTTGATTATATTTTCCTTTTTGGCACAATTTCATATTTATGAGAGAAAATTATAAAATATACAAGGTAGGATGAAAGTAGCAAAGCTGAGAGGATTTATGATTGTACATTTTGCCAACTATTGAACTGTCATCACATGTTTGCCGATTCTTCCAATATCTAACTGTCAATGCTCTGATAAAAAGTACATTTCAAGCCAAAATCACAGGGTTAAAAGCATGGGAAATCTACACAATCAACAAGTCTCTTGTCCCTTCTCAACAGGAGTTTCATAGAAATGGCAAAGCCCCTCCGTTCTGAATCATAGCATCTAGGACTTGAGGAAACCACATATTCTGCTCTGATATACTAGAAATAATTTAGTTTGTCATTTAAGAGTTTGGGGACTCTGAAAGGCATGTAAATTAGAATCTGAATCATGAGACTCAGCATAAAATAGGATGTTCCTCATAATTGAAAGACAAAAGAGGTTAATAGATCTTTTCCTTAAGTATCTATAAAAATAGGAGAGGTGTTCCTCACTTAAAGTGTTCTCAGCTCATTCTTGAAGCTGCTCTAGCCAACCTGTCCAGGGCTTTTCCCATCTACTTACAGTAATCGTGCTATCTGATAGGTTGCCTTATTTAGTTATTCTATTATCAGTGATATTTTTCGAAATAAGTCTTCAGTCTCTTTTTTTTTTAATCAAAGCTGATGCTAATTGGAGCTGTAAGATATAAAATGAAGCAGATAAAATGAAGCAGAATTGATTTTCTTGCATCTCTTTTTTACTAGGACATAGATGATGAAAAAGTGATGTTTTACTTTAAAGATTCCCAGAACCTACTTTAATGAGAAGCACAGATATGTTTAATACTGTGGTCTATCAAATCAGGTTGCCCTTGACTTTTATAAAGTGCCCAAGTTATTTTCAAACACAGCATTTCATTTTATTGGATATAGCGTGACTTCTCCTTCTATGGAATGATTATCTCCAAATTACAACATCTGTTGTTGCAAAAGAGAGCACCAGCATGAGCAGGACTGATGAGCTCCCCTCGCCCAGATGGCACTCGCAGCAGAGGAATAGCAGAAGTGTTGGCATTTTCTCCCCTGCTCAGTGTCACCCCTGCCTTTCATCCATATTACCCACATCTTCTCTATGGTACAGATATTGCACCTTGAGAAATTAAAAAGCAAGGACCTTCACGGAAGATATTTGGAGTCCTTGAATTATACAGAAGAGCAAAAATCATTTAAGCCATTTAAAAAGACATTAAAAAGATTTATTCCCCTCCCCACCCTGAACTGTGCTAATTCAGTAGTCACTAGTCACATACAATTATTTTACATTTATGTTAAAATTTTAAATTCAGTTTCCAAGTCACAAATGCCCCATTTGCTACATTCCAAGTCCTCTAAAGACACATGCTGAACAGAATAGACAGAGAGCATTTCCTTTACTACAGAGTTCTGTAGTGGAAAGTGCTACCCTAGAAAATATGGTACTTTGTAATAGAATGGTATTGTCACATTAGAAGTGAATTTGCACCTCATTGTAATTATTACATGCTATCACATGTTTTCAGAAAACCTCCTTCATTAACTTCTCGGAAACCAGAGGCTGATACTTCTCATCTCAAACTCCAAGCTGTCCTTCCTGTCAGTTGCCTGCTAAAGTTATTATACTCATTCAAGACGGTTCACAGAAAAGTCTTGACTTTTCCTCAGAAATTTAAATCTTGTTTCGGAGAAGATGAGGAGTGCATATCCCAGACCTCTGATAACACTAGCAGTCAACTCACTTTGCAGAACAAAAAATATACAACAAAGACAGTGTAGCCTTAGATCACATTTCACCTCTGTGGTGACTCAGGTTACAATGTCATTTCTTTTCACATTTTTCAAAGTATCAGTTTTACTTCCAGCTTAGTCAACCAATAAAAATAAGTCTAAGATAATATCTACATTACCATTAAACCTAAAACATATTTTTTTCCAGATCTAAATGAGCAGTAATTTCTTTGTTTCACTAGTAGATCTGCTTCCTGATAAGGAAACTTTTCAAATCTCATTGAAAAGACTGTTGGAATGAACTAAGCAGCTGAAGTATGTTCATTTTGCAAATAAAATTCATGTGGTAGAAATACATAAATAGATGACCCTGTTCTGAATGACTTCTCATGGGAAATATTATTTCATGAGGGCACACACAATTAAGAGTTAACTTTTAAATCCAGATTATCTCAATCTGTTTCAGGTTTTTAAACAGCAAAGAACACATCTTGAGTTAAGATTAGTGTGTATGAATTTCAACTCAGTGAATAGTTGCTAGAATATGGTGATCACTGATGAGTTATATACGCCATCTCACATTTTATATGATTGACCATTCAAAGACTACAGCTATTGAGCACACTCTACATAACACTAGTTGTGACAAATATTGCTGTAGGGAAGAGAACTACAAGATGGATTTAAAACACGAGAAGACAACTAATCCTGTTAAGAAAATTAAATTTAAAAATTAATGGTGATTTTGGTGGTTTTGACTTTAAATATGCAGTTTAAAAATATTTTCTTTAGAGAAAGGAAATGAGGTTTTAAGAATGACTCTTTGGACAAAGTGGGGTGTCAGGTGAACTTTAAAGATGAGAAGAAAATGGGATAGACAGTGACAGAGAGCACGAGCAGATTAATTCAAAAGTGGTCACATGATTGAGTGGATATGATATACAAAGAAGACAGGACAGGGCCTGATCTAATGAAAGCTAAGTGCATGTACTGGGGAGAAGGGGAAATACTGTTAATAGTGAGAGAGGTCTTGCCACCAATGGTCATACCTACTTGATGTAAACACAGTTAATGTATTTGAAACACGACAATTCACAAACAGATCACACTGCCCCTACAGAACTTATTATTTTTTTTATTGTTTTGTTTTCATTTGCAAGTTTTTCTCTAAAAGTTTGGATTAGATGCCACAATCTAAATATAAGAAAATTCACACAAATATCTGGCTTTCTCAATTCTTTGGAACAATTGGAAGTAATAAAAACACTAAGTCAAACATCCATCATGGCAACAACTGTCTAGAGCTGACCAGCTGCAGCTAGCTCTTTAAAGGGGGATTTCCATCACCATATCTAGTGGGACTTGTACTGTT
This sequence comes from Galemys pyrenaicus, assembly GCA_019455555.1. NCBI lineage: Eukaryota > Metazoa > Chordata > Mammalia > Eulipotyphla > Talpidae > Galemys > Galemys pyrenaicus. Next base: position 1,202,727 of record JAGFMF010011524.1, read on the forward strand.
TGTAGGGTTAAAAGGGAAAGTGAGCTAGTCTTTATCAAATAGGAAAATGAAACTTAGACCAAGATATCCCTGGAAATCAAAGGAAATGGAACAAAACATAAGTCTCTCTATATTTAAAGAATATGACTAGATGCTTAATATATGGATGGTATTACTTGAACACTTTATATATTTGTGTCACCTGGCCCCACAGGTATATGAGAGTATAACTCCCATTGAAATGTATTGATCAGAGAAGATGTATAACCAACATGTTGTTTTGTGAAGACTAATCTGAGTAGTAATATGCTGAGGCACATTAAAGATGGCAGAAGAGGGGCTCCTTGGTGGCGCAAGGGGTTAAGCGCTGCACTGTGGAGCTTCCACAGCCACTGCAGTGTGAGTTGGATCCCCGGCTGGGGAGGGAACCCACAAGGGGCAGCAGACCTCTCCTGTCTTGCCTGCTGCTCCCTTCAGCAGTGTATTTCAGTTGATCTGCCTGATCTGTTCCCCACTCAGTCTCTAGTAAATTCTCTCATCCCCCACACCTCTGGTCTGTACCCCAACTCTTGTATGCATAGATAAAAAAAATCTTTTAAAAAAAAGATGATAGAAGATACATTTACAAGATACCTTTTAGCTAAGTACTTATAATCATTCAGTTCTGTAGTGAGGAGGACCCAAATTAGAGAAAAATTAATGGAAAATTAAAGGAAAAAGGTCAATTTGGTATAAATGACACATAAAGTATTAGAAAAATAAGTCAGATATGAGTAAAAATATCATCAAAGGAAAAATATGTTAGCATTTGCTTTTGCACTAAGGATTAATCTCCTATACCACAAAGTACTTATGTGCCTTTACCAGAAATTTCCACAGTGGTTCAAAGAAGGTTCAGAGAAGGATCCCAAACTTGTTTGTGGAATTGAATGACAATGAAATAATGTGGGTCACATAAATAAGGGATTTCGAACAAGACTTTCCCTGCCAAGTCATGGTAACACTACATGGTCCCAATGGTAACAATGAACTCCAGGAAGTATGCAATATCTTAGATGATTTCTATGGCCTATGTTAGTCAAAAAAATTTAATCATCTTCTGTGCTATTTTTGAATAAGGATTCCTTCTCTTTCAGAAGATAATAAAATGCAGTTTTTACATTATTACAAAATTAGTTCTTTTAAGAAAACTCAAAATTTTATCCAAAGCTAAATAATCTCTTATACTTTTAAACCATCACTAATATGCAAAACAATTAGGGAAGTATCTAGTAAGGCTGAACATATACTTGCTTTACAATTCTGCAATTCCATTCCCAGTCATATGCCCAGGAGAAATGTGTACACGTGTTCACTAAAAGACAAGCTTAAGAGTGATCACAGTAACACTTTCTATAAAAGTCCAAATTGAAAGTAAATTTCAACCAGACAGCAATAATCATATGATGTGGTAAATATGTAAGATGGAATACTGCATAGCAATGAGAATAAGTGAATGGTAAATTACAACACAGGACAGGGTCTATCTCCCCAGTTTAATACTGAGGGAAATAAGTCAGACAAAGCTGATATATATGGTAGGATTCCATTTGTGTGAAGTTAAAAAGCAGGCAAAACTAATCCAGAGTATTATAAGTCATGTTAATGGTGACCCTTGGGGACTGCTGGACAGAGGGTATATGAAAGTTTGTTCTACTGGGGTGCTGGCTACATGGGTGGATGCATTTGGTAAGCATTCGATAGCGCTTCATTGTGTGTATGTGTGCATGTATGTTATTCCTCATATATTCAAACAAAAAATGGTCACTAAAAAAACAGCAGCAAGAGAGGTAAGTATAAATTTCTAACTTCAGTTTACGAGACTGGTGGATTTACTTACCAAAATTAGGAACTAGTAAAGAATATACTGAATATGGGACCTCCCTCTTAGTCTTGGGGTTAAGTCTTAGTGTTAGAGTTCAGTACTGACTTCCCCACAAATGGACAGAGAAGACTCACGATAATGCAAGTCACACACGAGGTTTTATTTCCAGCTAGCTGGGGTCCAAGTATCTGCCCGATGCAGCGGATTTCAACAAGGACCCGAGCACTCAAAGACAAGGGTTTATATAATATAGCATTTTCCAAAATATCCAGCTCACAGTAATTTTCCATAGCTATACATTTTTCTGCTTTGTGCCACATCCTGGTGGTCTGACAAGATAAGCTTTTCAGCCAAAACATCTGGTCCCTAAGAAATGACCTCCCGTTTTCCTGATTACTTACTTCCTTCTTCCCCGAGTCCCCCTCCCCAACATTATAGTGCCTCAAGATTACCTAGTTTCCCCTTCCCTAAGTCACATACTCAGTGAAATGGCTTCTTGGATTTTAAGATGGCCATTCCCATGCTAACCTGCTCTTACATTAGTGCTGTTGTAACAGGGTCATCCCCAGGAAAGGGGGAAGTTCCAGAATCCCAGTTCCGCCCTAAGTGGGTGGAAGATTCTGCAGAGAGGAGGACAGAAGGAAGAAAGAAGCAGGATGAAAAGCAGCAAGGAGACCTGGAAGAGGCACATGGAGCAAAGGGACATGTGAAGAAACTGCACTTGCTTTTTGGTCTTGGACTAGTTGGAACAGATGTGAGTGAGAGACCCATGGGGATGTTAACAACGGCAGCTTTCATCTTGATTTTGATTTTGCTCTTTTCCTCCAGGATTTGTCTAACTCTTTCTGACCCTTTTCTATGGGTCTCTACTGAAAGGTCCTTTAGATGTGTGGCAAGTTTTTTGGAACTTGCTTTGGGCCAATCCTATTTAGCTAAACTTTTACCCTCAAGCAGATGGGTAACTTTGAATGCTTAACTTAGTAACTATGTTCTTTGTCCTTTCTATATTGTACCCTAATTGTATTAAAGTTCCTTTCCATTAAAAACCTTATATGTTTGTCTTAATGCGGCAGATGGCAGAACCCATTCAGAGAGGGCAGGTTTGGGGGTTCTAAAGTACTCCTCTCCCTACCCTATAACACTGTCACCACAACAACCTCAGTTTCATCCCCAACCAGAGCACTAACCCACATGTCACAGCAGACCTCTCCTGTCTCATCTGCTTCTCCCCTCAGCAGTGTATTTCAGTAGATCTTCCTGTTCTTCTCCCCACTCTGTCTCTGGTGAAACTGTCACAGGGCAACCCGAATGTGAAAAGGGTTGGCCTGACTGTCGGTTCTCATCCGCACATTTAGAAGAGACTTCTAGTGAGACTCAACTGCTGGTACACACAAAAGGGTAATAAAGGGCTTATTGGCAGAAAGGGGGAAATGAAGAAAGGAATAACTCAAGGGAAAAGAGAGAAAAGTAAATTGGTGAATGTGTCTTACCAGTTTTGCTGAGCTGGGGCCCCAATAGCACGCTGAAGGCCAGTGAAAAACTGCACCCCCAACCAAACTTGGTTGCTTAACTACACTCTCAGTTTGTAGTGATCCTCCCATAAGTGGTGATGACATTATGGGATTTGTACTCCTTGTTTTCTTGGATCTTTTTTGGTCTGGCGTGGGGGTGGGGTCCATAAAATCTATTTGTGTAGTTTGTTCAGGACATCTTTTCCTCCAAAAATTTCCTCTCACCTTCCACACCTCTGGCTTACACCCCAGCTTTTCTAGTCAAAAATAAATAGATCTTTAAAAAAAATTATTGAATACTAAGAAGTAATACACTTTAGGACATACTTTTTTTTATTTCTCTGTATTTAAATAACTGGAGGTTAACTGTCCAAACATGTCTGAAAAAAATAATTATCTATGCTACATTTGAAATAAAATGCTTTAAATACATTTGAGTAAAAATATTCATATAAATATTTAATCATAGGAAGATATTTTCATTGTGAACAAGTTCTTGGTCTGTGGGTCCTGAGGCCTGCCCTTCAGGAGCACAAATTACATAGTAGCACCTCAGGCATGCTAAGCAGGACCCAGGAAAGGGAAGGGCTGTGCCTTGGACAAAGAACCATTAATAAGGTCAAGGAGGTAGGAAATAGAGCAACCAGGCAGTAGCCGAAGGGAACTGTGTCCTATGCCCCTTTATTTCCAAGAGAATGGCAACATATTTGGAGAAAAATGGAGAAAGAGGAGAGTTGGAAGCCAATTTCTGTTTATGAAATTCTTTAATTTTTGTAATTTGAATGAAGGCGTGTTCTCACTTTTTTTTTTAACTAAGGTAACATTGTCTTGTATGATTGTTGGTATTTGGAGAGTATAGGATTGTCCCAACAAATGTTGTCACTTATATGGGAAATATAGAGAAAGCAAACTAAAGGTTCAGTAAAGACAACCTTAAAATCCTTGAAAGCTACTATGGAACTGAAGCATGTTGGGGGGTGGGGGGCGGGGATCAGGAAATGGACCGGATAAGTGCTCCGGAGAGCAAGGTGAGTGAGTGTCCTGGGTGCCCTGGGGTGGAAGGATGCTTATCAGGAGGAGGAGCTCCTTTGTGCAGAGTTCACAGCAACTGGGAGAATCACCAGGCAGATGGTAAGGTCAGAGGGGGGAAGGAAGTAAATAGGAAATAGTCCTCTGCTTTTCAAGACAGCTAGGTTCTGGCTGGCTTACCATCCTGAGACTGAGAAGAGGGGCCTGGGAAACATCTTTAAGGAGTTTTGGGCCAAGCAAGGGAACTGTGGCTAGAACATCTAATCTTTTAGCCCCACTGCTCCCTGGCTTTAGCAGCCCAATTGCTATTGACTATGCAGTAGTGGAGGTCTCCTCTCCATGCGTCCTTTACAGCTGACTGTCTGGAAACCAAATTCAGTCAAAACTATTTTCTTTTCTGAGAGCTTATAATTGCGGTTCAGGGATTTGGATCTATGGCAAGCTGTTTGGGGACTGTTACTAATGAACTAGAAGGAAACAGAGGAGAAGAGGCCAGCCCTTCTCACCTGTGGGAGAGACAGGTGAATAAAGTGAAAGTCCAAGAATAGCAGAAAGGATAGCCCAGGGCCACTGAGACACAGAGAATGAGGACCACTGTCCCCCATAGCTGCCTAAGTCCCTTTGTTGGGGTTCCTATAGTTTTCCTATATTTCTTTCCTTTAATTATGTGAGTTTTAGTAGGTTTCTGATTTACGCGATTCAGCATCCATTAAGGCAGTGAAATGTGGGGCTCTGATGGAGGTTGAGGGTGAGGAGGAGGGAACAGAGGAAGAAAAGATAACCCCATTCTGGTTACCTCAACTGATGCAAAATCAGGGTAATAGGGAGAAAGTGACTCAAGGGGTAGGGGCAGTAGACAATGAGTGGGCAGGGAAATTTCCCCAGTGAGGAGCTGGAGAAAGGGACTGGAAGCAGATGGAAGGAAGAAATTTAATCCTATAATGGCTGGGCTGCCAGGCAGGGTGACCCACACATCCCAGTTAAAATATTAAGCACAGCACAAAATGAAAGTCAAACATCTGCAGTTCATTTGAAAGGTCCTTCAAAGATGGCTTTATGATCTAGACTTTACTTACCTATTTGATGAAGATTGTTCTATTACAACTGGCTGACCTCCATGGACTGGACATACTTTATCATGTGAACTGAGGTCCCACCTTAAACATTCTACAGAACATAGGTTAACACTGTGACCTGGGGCTGTGCAAAGGACAAGCATCAAGGGAGCTGCTGCACGACATCCAAACTGATCATGTTCCCCCTGCTATCTCAAAGTACTGCATTCCTAGGAAGCCTTTTATAAGCCAAATGACTTAAGTTGAAGCATCAGTTACCGTTAATCAACATGGAACAATTTTTAACATTCCTAGATCCTGAAAAAACTACCGAGTCATAGCACATAACACATGAAACCTAAACTAGCACTCATATCTAGTAAAGGCCAGAGTGGCACAAGGCTTACGTAAAGTAGCCCTGGGGAAAGACCTCAGCAGGGCCACTCTTGCTGCTCTTCTTAGCACTGCTTCTAGGATGGTTGCCACAAAACAAATGCTGAAAATGAGTTTCACTTTTCACCTTTAGCTGTAAAAGGGGAAATCTTTTTCAGATTTCTTTTGGTTAGAAAAAACAGGCATTAATGAAGATCTTTCGTAAAAGGTGCATGGAAAATTAATTTTCAAAAGGCAGGGGATACCTGAGTGCATGCTTTTGTGTCCTGAATGTCAATAGGAAAGGAAGAAAAAGAGATAGTAGAAAAGTTGAAAACTCCCAAAACAAGATGTTCTCACTACACCCCTAGTGCTCTAATATGCGTAATGCAAACACACCTGCTGGAAAGAGGTGCAGAAGAGTGAGTGACCAATGTTCCCATTGGGAGGGGAGCTTGGGCTTTGTGTTAATCCTTGGGATGAAGCCATTCATTGAACTGAAATCTTAAGATGCTAATAAATAGCTTCCAGCAATGGGAACATTTCGTAATAAGCAAAATGAAGACATTTCTCTGTCACATGCAGCATTATAATCTGAAGTTTTAATAACAGTTTTGAATAAAAATAATGGTCCCAACTACACATTTTTCCAACTTCCATTAAAACCATGTTCTTAAATTTTCATACTTCCTTCCTTAAGAGTTGAAATGAACTCCATAATTGGAAACTAATAATTATTTATGAGTCTGCAGATGAAACTCAACTTTTAGATAATTACAGAGCAAAAAATACACTTTTAAGATGGTACCAACCCAAAATAACTGAGACACAATTTTCACCTTAAAGTGGTCACCTCACAAAATGGTCTAAGAAAAGTAATATCTTCTAATTTAATATATAAAATAGTATGTGAAATTGACTTCTCAGTTTTTGCAAACTTCATAAACAACTGTTAGCCAGGTGAAATAAAAAAGAATGATCTGTAAATACTTTGTGCATAATTTGGTAAATTAAGGATATGTACTTAATGGTATACATATTCAATTAAAAGGTTTTATTTTTTTCTTTTCTATTGATGAGGATGAAAAAAATAATAGCTAACCAGTCCTTTTTCTACCAAACTCACTTTAAAAAAATTAGGTCATGCAATGCCCACACAAACCTTTTAAGGTAATAACTATTATTCCCATTTTGCAAATAAAGATCAGATGTTTTTATTCAGTATTTTTCCAATAAAATAACTGCACTAATGGATTGTTTTCCCTCTAATGTTAATGTTTTCTAAGACTGTCATTTTGAAATAGATCATTGATCAAGCATATTTTACTCTGAGTAACTTGTTTTAGTAAACTTATTTCAAGGCTCAAAGTACTTGAACATTGTTTCTTTTCCTTACTACAAATACTTTCTCATCCACTCATTGGACCCTCCTAGTACAAAGATGATACAGATGTTACCATCCTCTTCTTTCACTATGGAACACAGCTTAAAATCAGACAGCTATGTGGATATTTGTACTTGAGGAACCAGAATTCTGTCCCAAATATGAAAGTATACACACCGGCACCATTTATATTTTCACTCTCTGTGTGCACAGATTAAGTTTAGAATTTAGAGATTTCAGACAGATGAGATGGCTCATTTTTTTAAAAGATTTATTTATTTATGCATACAAGCACTGGGGTAAAGGCCAGAGGTGTGGGGAGTGAGGGAATACACCAGACAGAGTGGGGAACAGAACAGGCAGATCTACTGAAGTACACTGCTGAGAGGAGCAGCGGACGAGGCAGAAGAGGTCTGCCTGTGCCATGTGGGTCCCCTCCCCACCCAGGGGCAGGGATCGAACTCATGCTGCAGTGGCTGCGGTTTGCCTCACAGTAGGTTGCCTAACCCACTGTGCCGCCAAGGAGGTCCTGATGGCTCATTTTTTATGAGGTGAACATATCACACACATTCTTGATCTTATTCCCTCTATTCTCTTCTGGGTCTTGTTTCAATGGTTATTTCTTGTCTTTCCTGAATATTTACCTTTTCTAGAATGCATCCTTCACAGCTAAGATCAATTCTTTCTCATCCCCCCCAAAAAAGTAAGTAAAAGTAAGCCAGTTGAAGAAACTCCCACAACCCTGCATCCCACCTTACATCCCTGCCTTCTTCCTCAACCCAGTGGTTAGCATGTGGTAGACTCAGTAACATTTGTTCTAAGTGGATGAGTTGAATTAAGCCTCCTTTTATGAGAGAAAGCACTAATTGATCACTATCTTATTTTTTAATCTTTTAAAAATTTTTTTTTACATTTATTTATTTATGCATACAAGCACGGGGGTACAGGCCAGTGGTGTGGGTGGTGAGAGGACCCACCAGAGACAGAGCGGGGAGCAGAACAGGCAGATCCACTGAAACACACTGCTGGGGGGAGCAGCAGGCAAGGCAGGAGAGGTCTACTGTGCCACGTGGGTCCCTTCCCTGACCAGGGAGCAAACCCACACCTTTGTACCTCAGATGCTTCACAGTGCAGTGCCCAACCCACTGTGCCACCAGGGAGGCCCAATGACTATCTTTAATCAGATTCAGTTTTTGCTTTGGTGAGCAATAAGGTCTTAGACCATGTTTTAAGACTATCTAGGTACTCTTAAGTAATCATTATAATTTTAATGTTTCTGGAGTATTTAAGAATGACTTTATTTTTCTCTATTATTTAGAAAATTCACTGAATGTTTTCCTATGAGTTAACATTAAAAATGCCTCTCATCTCTCCACTTCACCCAGTCTCCTTTTATTCAGCCTCTTCCCAAACACATACACACTCTTGGTTACCTGTGGTCGGAGAGAGAAACTAGAATGAATCTGATACCTACAGATCATGTGAATGCCTTATTGCACCCATTGATTTCAATCTCCTGTTTCTGTAACTAACACACTAACACCTCATAAACTTGCCTAAATGAGCTAAATGCCTATTAAAGAAAAACTTGAGAGACAACATTAAAAGGAACAAAGCTATCCTTTTAGCTGAGGAAACCTAGACACTTTGGCACTCTATATCCCTCTTTTTTTTGTATGCATTTTTGGACAAAAGTAATGGTGAGGCTTTAAAAGATTTAATGAGCCCAGCTTTTCAAAGATACAAATTTCTGTAACACTTCTTCCTCAAACAAAACTCTTGGCCTCAAGATCTTGCTCAATTGTTAGATCTTCTTTAGATTCTCAAGATTGTAAATTAAACAAGAAAAATTGCCATTCTTTTGGGATACTAGAACATATTTCTTAATACAAATAACATAATTATGTGAGTGTGGGTGCTCTCTATATTAGATATTCAATATTCTGTCCAAATTGCTATTGCAAGTTTGTGTTCTTTCTATAATGTTCCTTGAAGTGTCCATGCCTCTTAGGAACTTCAGTTTTGGATTATGAATTATTCAGATTATTTGTTTCAGGTAATATTATATTTCATCTCTCCAATTACATAATGATCCTTTGAAAAAATCTGCTATCCTTTAGGTACATTTAATTTAATTAAATGTCTTGATGTGAGTGGATGCTCAAATTATAATTTGATGGACAACTGAAGTAATCACCATAAATGTAAACTCTAATGTCTCTGGGGAGAAAGAAAGAGGCCTGGAAGAATTACAGAAATTCTCTTATTGATCTTCTTCATCCCCTCTTGTCTCGTCTCCCTACCTATCTACCCCCAAATCCCTCCAACTTTGTTTTGACTTTATATTTGACTAAATATTTATGACATTTTTTCTAGAAGTTTCTTTGGATATCTTCCCAGGGCAGACATGAAAATCTAGTCTTAAAGATTACTAAACATAAAATCCTCACACATCTAAGTTCAGCTCCAGGATTCTTACTCTCAGCTGTTATTCTCAGAAATGTCTGATTTTGCTCCGTATTCTGTACTTAAGGTCATGAATCCCAGTTCTGTCCTTAATAGAGATCACAAATACTTTTTTATAATTAGTCCTCTATTTCTCAAAGATAGGTAACTTTTCAACGCTTTCTATTTAACCCATTCTTCCCTGGAAATATCAGTTGTTATGAATTTAAAAGTTATTCATGGGGGAAGCACAAAAGTATTTTTAAAAATCTATTTTCAAAGCTAAAATTGTTTAAACTTAAACTACCAATTTAAAGTCTCCATCATTAACTAAAGAAATAATCTGTGAGAATATATCAGATTTATCCATAGTAAAAGGAAAACAATTCATTTAATATCAGAGGAAAAAAATGAAGCACTATAGATATAAACTATTCCAAATATTATTGTAGGATTATTGGACAATGTTTTTGATAACACAACCAGTAAAGAGTTTTAAACCATGTTTGGAAGCACATTATATTATATTAAATATTCTAAATGTATATGCTATTACATCATAACAATATAGTATATTCTGTATAAAAATAATATATTCTGTTCCATATATACCTATGTATCAATTTAATTTCTTGACTTTATTATTTATAACCTCATACACTTTCTACCACTTACTCAAAGCTTTCATATATGTATTATTTATTTATTTATTTATTGGCTGGGGGAAGGAGAATTAAAGTCTTTGTTTTAAATACATTCTATTTACAGAAAGCTTCAAAGCATTTGTTAAACTAAGAAGTTGTTATACTGAAGGGAGAGTCATTCAACTCCAATCCATAATGGATAGACAAGTGAATATTTAGAAATTTTAGATCATTCCCTTGTGAACAAAGATGCATCTGTCCCTTCCAAACCAATTACCCATTCAACCCAGGCATGTCCAGTAATATTATGAGATAATATATGAGCACAATTGTATTGTGATTTGTTTGCAATAAAGACAAACTCTTGAGCATGTTGAAAGAAAATCTAGGGCAGATATAAATGACTTAAATTCGGTTTCTCCTCTGAAGAGACTTCATGATCCTAAGACAGGTGAGAACAGGTAGTCACCAGACCAAGAGATGCCTGAGCAATCTTGCCTTGGGGGTCTAAGATAGAGGTAGGTACCCAAGGAGATGCCTTTCTCAGGTTCAGACCTATCCATCACGTTTCCTTTATCTTGACTTTGAGGTTGTAATAAGGAGTTACCAAAGCATGGAAAGTTGACAGTATTGGGTTTAATGGGATAAATGGCAAAACCTCTAATGTAACATTACTCTCCTTTTTTTGTATAGTCAGTTATGTGGCCAATATACTGCACTTGACTTCTCCTTACCAGACTGTTTATTCTCTGGTAGTATCATTAGATCATACTCTTAACAATGAAAGGTAAAGAATCAATATCACAAGTGGAGAAAGACTGAAGCTATTAGTTCAGATAAGATTTTTTTGTGTGCAGATCTGCAGATTGCATTAGTTCTACGTTTCATTATTTTAATGTCCATAAAACACTGAGCAAATATTTCTTGCATATGTACTGTGTATAAAGAACTTGTAGTTGTTAAAGAGTGAGTCAGTGTGGCATTTTAGAAATTGGGCGTAATTGATTTGCATGTCAATTAATGTGCTAATATGTTATAACAATGAATATATTATAGTCCATATAAAAAACAATATATTCTGTTCTATATATACATATATATCCACTTAATTTCTTGACTTTTATTTTAGTTTTACATGCATATGTATATTGCATGGATGTGTATATATTGCATGTCTATGTATATATGTATATATATACATGTTTGTTTTGTCTATTTGTACTGATACACAATATAAAATGTTTCATACTATACATGTTGTAAAAAAAAAAAAAACTTCCATTCCCTGCAACTAAGGATCAAATACCAGTTTCCTCACCTATTAGCTCTGTGCCTACCATCTTTTTTGTAAGTCATATTCTTCATCTGCTAATTAGTACCTGGACTGTGAGAATTACATGAGACAAATCACCCAAAGTGCTTAATGTGATACATAAGTATACACTATTTTAACAAAATATATGAGCTAATTTCACAAAACTTGCTTCATTTGGTACAAGAGTCTTCCAAGACAGGGTTATAGATAGTATTACCACACTTACAAATGAAGAAACTACATAAAGCTCAGAGATTGTACCTTCCTTCAAGTCATGCATTGTGGGATCCCCTGGTTCTCGGGGATAGTGTCTTGGTGCCCAGAGTCCTGCTTGTCAGTTAGGTGTAAGATCATGCATGGGCCTCTCACCAAAGAGAAAAGTCCTGGTGAGAGAAATATACTTGAAACAAGTATCTGCTGAAAACAGCAGGCTGACATTAGAGTAGAGATAATATGCTTAGATGGGAGATCCCTAGGCAATAGCCCCTGCTCAGTCCACGTTAGCATACATCACCAATAACTGCTTTCCCCAAGCATGTACCCTCCTTATGTACTCGCCCCATCTTTATACTTGATGCTAATAAGTATGAGACTGCCTCTGGTTGGGGGCTGCACCTTACTGCCCAGGATAGCTCCTCTAGGCCTCTTGTTGCTCCACATGGACTTTGAGTAATCACTCTAATCCTGCAGCTCCCTAAACTGTGGCCCTGTGAGGTGACAGTGCATCCAGTAAGTGGCATTTAAAATGTAGAAACCAGGTTTTGTGGCTTTCCATCACACCCTATTGCATCTGTGCCACCTCTGTAAGAGATGCTGATAAAGGGGGCAATGGCATGCTGAGAGGATAAGTAGGGGATGAAGAAATGCATGCCTGAGTGAATATATTGTTATCTTGATGGTCTTTTTCTACCTTCCTTTTTGTCCTTTCATAGGTTTTACAAGAAAGCAATATTCGTATGGCAATGTACACATCTTTTCTTTCTAAATGTTGCTTTCTTATATTTTAGGGGCCTCTGTGGTGGTGCAGGGGTTAAGTCTCAGCACTATGAAGCTATACCCAGCCACTACAGCATGAGTTTGATCCCCGCCAAGGAGGTGACCCCCTAGTGCAGCAGCACCTCTCCTGTCTCTCCTGCTGTTCCCCTCAGCAGTGTATTTCAGTAGGTCTATCTGTTCTGCTCCCCAATCTGTCTCTGGTGAATCCTCTCACTGCCCCTCACACCTCTGGCCTACATCCCAGTTCTTGTATGCATAAACAAATAAGTCTTTTTTTAAAAGTATCTATTAGCTATTGTCATCTACATAAACTTATACAAATACAGAAACACCCAATTAATTTTGAAAGAAGAAAGGAAGGCCCCACTCTAAGTAGTACCTATCAATCTACCAATCTACTACTTATTCACTTTCTCTTCTAGAGCTGGGCTTCTAGAGCATGGCAGCTCCCACATGGAAGAAAATCTTAATATACAATAGATATGAATATGTTTTAGCAATGTGGAAAGAGTATATTTTCTTTAGTTTATTGTTATAAATAGTTTTTATACTTTTCTTTTTAAATTTAGTAAGTAAAGAAATGTACCAGTTAACTTTTGAGAAAAAAAAAATTCTATTTGGGTAGAACACTCTCCAAAATATCAAAAAGACTGAATTTAAGTTTCAGTCTATGAAGCTATTATAGTCTTTCTCACTTTCTGGGCAATTCATAACTGAAAAGAGTCCAACAATATTAACTTCCCTGCATCTCTCACAATGTCAAAATATCTCTCATAAATCTTTGTCTCCATTATTTGTGATTAAATATTCAGACAAAATTAAGTACAACATAATTCTCCCTATCCATCGCTTCTTTCTAATTGATTACAGTTACTAAGGGGAGCAAACATCATCCATTATATATCAAAATACCTAATTCAAGACTTTGACAACTTTGGCTAGTTATCCTATGCTCTAGAGTGTTATTAATGAGTAATACTCAGTATCAACTACAAGAATCAGTCACCACTTATTCACAGACATGAAATTCCTCAACTGGCAATTCCTATTTGGAAATGACCCTTTCATCTAATCATTACACTAGCCACCCAACTAAACCAAACAGAGAACATGTTCATTTTTGATTGAGCCAAATTTGTTGAATTTAACCAAAATTTGCCTGTATGTCTTAGGCAGACATCCATGTCTTATACATGGAAACTCATTTATTCATGTTTCTCTGCAAGATGAAGTACATGCCAGTTTCCAGCTCTTGGCACAGCAGTTGAAACCGGAGTCATTTAATTTGTTGTACTTTCTCCTCTGCATTTACCCTTCATTGTATATTTCTGAAAAAATCTCTCACCTATTATCTCCTTTTTCATAAATTTGTGGTCTCTTTCCCAAAAATCATTCCCCTTATTAAGACTACATATTTGAAATGAAAAGGTAAAGGCAGACAAGGTTTTTTTTTAATGCAAATGAAAAATACATTTCTTTCTTTCATCCTGCCCCCACCTCCCAAATGTGCCCAAACTTGGTCACGTAGTCACTTCTCAACCATAGGCCTAACTCACCTGACCTCATACAATTAGCCACAACCAAGCCTAACTGATTACCTTATGCGTCCAGGTCTTTTGCTTCCAGCCATTCACCAGTCTTCACTGACTGTCGTTTTGCACAGAGCTAGGAGCACCAGAGCAGCCCTGGTTAGGTAACTGAATACAAGCCTTCTTCCTAGGCCTCTGTTACTTCCCATTCTTGCAATTCTGTTTCCATATACACTGATGCATCCCTGCATAAACACTCCTGCCTTAAGCCTAAATTTTGCAACTCTCAAGCTTCTCAGAAAGCAGGTTGATTGTCCACAACTAGCAGTCTTTTCTGAAACTAATAGTCTGACAACTTGATTTCTGACAAGTGGTTCTAGAGCAGAGGTTAATATGGCAGGTACAACTGGATATGAAGATTTGTCTGTTAATTTATGATTTTGGATAAACTAGCCTCTCTCATTGTCCTTGTGACATAGACAAATAACATGGCTTATATTGTAGGTGATGATAATGAAAGATCATTCGTGGAAAATATGAAGCTCAACACAATGACCTGAAAAACATGGCGTGAGCCTGCTCTGCTCTTCCAGTCGGTGAGGAGGGCACTTGGATGCGCTTATGGCTGGACTGATGACCCCGGATGGTGCCACAACCCTTGTCTCCTTTGCTTTACCTGTCAGATGAAAGTGCTCCACCGGGACAGAGACACGGCAATTTTCTCTCTCGAATGACTTCCATGAAAACGCGCAAAAGGACAAGCACTGACAACACTTTTACTGCAACCAAGTCCAGGAAGATATTGGAAAATCTTTACAAATATCTTTTTGAAACTACAAAATGCAGTATGAGTTACTTAATTCAGGTATTCAGAGGCAGCTAAAGTGAGACAGTAGATGGGGCTGAAGTGGTCTAAGCATAAGCAAGTCTAGAGGACTCTTATCTAGAAGGACAAGGAATCTGGATCTTAAAAGATAAGATGAATATGAAATGATTTCCCATTAGACAAGTAAATAGTAGTTTGTAACAGAATAATTATACAAATGTTTCCACTTTATTCAAAAGAAGAAGAGAAGGCCTGTGAATATATTTAGATTAAGAAGAATCTCTGGGGCACCTCCCTGGTGGTACAAACAGCTAAGTCGCACGCAGCACTATGAAGCAGCCCCAGCCTCTACAACATGAGTTCAATTCCCAGCCTGGGAGGTGACTCACATGGCACAGCAGACCTCTCCTGTCTTGCCCGCTGCTCCCCTCAGTAGTGGATATCAGTATATCTGCCTGTTTTGTTTCCCACTCTGTCTCTGGTGAATCCTCTCACCCGCCACACCTCTGGCTTGTACCCCAGTTCTTGTATGCATAAATAAATAAATCTTTAAAAAATGACCAACAAGACACATGAAGTATCAGACGTGAGTCATCAATGATCAATCTTCATCTGTCTCCTGCCTTCCATGTTCTTGCCATACTGGTCCCTTTTCTTTTATTAATATCATCCCAGGTGTGACACCACCACCTGGAAGCTTCTTTCTCAGTATCTGCATGGTGGACTCCCTCACTTCATTTCTTTGCTTAAATGTCACCTTATGGGAAACACTCTCCATTACCTCCTTAGATAAAATAAAACCCTAAAACCCTTCTCCCTGCCATCATTCTCCCCTGCGTAATTTATCTTCATAGTATTTATTGCCTGACACCAATTTTTTGTTTATTGTCTGTATTTCTTCTCTGGAATGTAAATTGACCTATATTTAATGCCAGAAATGGTACCCAAATAAAGAAAAAAAGTTGATTGAATGCTGAGAAATGTCTAAATGAATGCTTCTAAGACTCTCAGTGCTGCAGAGAAAATCACAAATCAGATATCTGGGTAATGCTGCAAAACCAAACTCAGCTAGACCCTTCACCTATAAAAATAACCTTTAATCAGGTTATTTCTCATTCTTTTGAGTGACTGCTTCAACTATCATTTCTTCAAACCTGTAAATCTAACTACACAGCCAGTCCACTCAGCAAATGATCTTAAGTCATTAAGAGGGTTCTTAGACTGCTGGCAGTCCTGAATCAATGCCAGTCCTCTGCTTTCCCACCTGACAAAGACAGTGACCTTACATGTGAATTCAAACTTGATCTCTTGTATCATGGACACTGAAAAGAAATCTGAAACATTTTGAATTTATTTAAGCCTGGGTAACTAAAACATTCAGGAGGTTGTCTTTGGATGTAGCATACAAACAAGGCTCCTTTCAAGTTAGACAAGAGCAGGACTCTTCATCGCCTGGGGCAATGGGTACACATTCTGAGGTATGACTGGGACCACTGGGGGCAGTGATTGATGTGCTTTGTGCCCCAGGGGCTGATCAGTGGACTTCCTTGTGAATAAGATTGGAGCCATGGGTTGGAGTTGAGTGTGTATCATTGGACACACCCTCCCTAAAGCCCAAAATCCAGTGTTCAGTTTGACCCACCCTTCTCTGTCAATAAAAAGACCAGGATCTTGCTCTTGGGGGGCATCCTGCATCCTACAGCCTGCTCCATGACTCCTGTTGCTCTTCTTTATCACTGTGGTGTTGCTGACCCAACAGTTGTCAAGGGCGCGGTCCTGGGCATGTTCGGGAATATTCACACACATCTACCTTCAAGGAGCAGAAACAAAACAGAATTGCCACAAAATGCCCAAGATTGAAACGTGACCAGCTACAATTCAACCAACTTTTCACCCATTTCATCACTTAGAACACAACTATCTTCTAGTCTAATATTTGTAATGGGTCATCAATCAAAACTTGATTAGGGGCTAACCCTAATTCACATCTCTAACCAGAGTGAGAACTATCCTGCTTTTTCTAAGTGGATATAAATCCTATCCCACTCATGCAACAAGATTCTAGGGCATCCTGAATTTGTGTTTCCCAGAATGTAATCCCTCAAGTAAATATATTTTGCATCAACCAGGTTTAGCTCATTCTCAAATGACAACCTCCCTCTCTCTCCCTCTCTCCCTCTCTCTCTCTCTCTCTCTCTCTCTCTCTCTCTCTCTCTCTCTCTCTCTCTCTCTCTCTCTCTCTCTTTCTCTCTATCTCTCTCTCCTTCTCTCTCTCCCCCCTCCCCCACTCATTCCCATCTCCCTCTCCCTCTCTTCTCTTTCCCTCTCTCCCAATCCTTTCTAATCATATTCAGGCTTTCCCATTTAAAATATAACAACAAGGTACAAAAGAAAAGAGCACAGGAAGAAAAAATGAAAGTGCCTCCTTTTCTGGACCTGTGCTTCTGTCCCTCCCCTCTCCTTGGCCTCAGAGTCAACCTTCTCCAGCTCACATCTACCTCCCTCCACTCCCACCTCTGACTCTGGCCTCCCCCCACAGAAAGTTGGCTTCTGCCCACCATACTTAGCAAAGCAACTCCTGCCTGAATCATCAGTGATCACGCACCATGTTATGAAACCCAAGAAACTTTCTGTAGACAAGTAATGAGTAAAGATTCATATAATTCAGGTCAATTTATTTTCGTCAATGAAAAGAAAAGTAAAGCTGAAATCTTCCTTTAACCCCACCTCACTTCACAGAGAGATACAGCTTGAGGAACATGACTGAAACACAAGGCAGTTGTGCCTCCTGACATCAGACTTTCAAGAGTGTTTGAAAGGATAAGAGTAATTTTTTATTGGAATTTGCCCAGAGGGGAGAAGTCCCTTGAGGGATCATTTCTTTATGTTGGAAAATTCTTTTCTTGCCTCAGAATATAAGGTTTCAGAATATAGTGTGGGAAACCAGTCTTGTAACTAGAGAGAAAAGAAAATGTATTTTAAAAACTGAGATCTGAGCTATCATTTGATTTTTAAAACTCAATTCATCCCTCTTTGATTTTTCGCTAAAAAATATTTTTCTAGATATATGGTTGATATTTTGATTAGAAAATTTCCTGCATTAAGTTGGAATAAAGTAATATTTGTGGAAGCTTGCAGTTTACTAAGAGTTGTTGAGCCCATCAATCTTCGGAGAGGATCCAGAAACAAAAGTTTAGTGTATATTTTCCTCAAATTCCAACCTTTAATTTAACCAGGAACATGTGTTAACATCCTGAATCCTTAATCCTGCGTGATTAAGATCTGGTGTCACATGCACTTTGACTAGTTGTGCTATTAATTTTTGAGAGGTTTTTTTTTTTTTCCTTAAGACTTTCCAGGATGAGAAATCAGAAATCTCTTTGTGACACTCGTCACACTTGAACTGAAATATCAGGGGTCACTGTATGTTTGACTGTCAGTCCGGGAAATGCCACAGGGCTGTATCACCAGTTTTTGAATTGTTTTCAATTTATAAGTTCAAATGAGTTGAAAGTATAGACAGGTTTCCAAGGCAGCTTGATTGCTATTGCAATGAGCAAGAAGTCTTGAAATTAAGTCACAAAATTCTCTCTGCTAAAACTAGCCTCTAAGATGACTCTATCTTTCATATACAAGTTTGAGTGCCCTTTTTGGTTGAAGCAAAGTCAAGGCTGGTTAGGTAACCCGGGCCTTCAATTATACTGCCCACGTATGGGTAGGAAAACTGCTACTGGGGAAGGTCCAGGGGAAGTTTTTGCTTTAAGAATCCCATATATAAGTTTAACTGATGAGCATCCATAGGTTTTAATGTTTTTTTTCCTACAGCACTCTAGTTGCCTGATGAGAGTTGTTTAAAAGTAGAGGGAAAAAACTGTTGACCAGTTTTTGTTTTTGTATTTTTCTATGCTCCTATAGTGCTCCATGTAGTTTAGTAATGTAAGACTTACATATTGCATTATTACAACTGGTTTTCTAATCTCCTTATCCAACTGGATAAAATTTCTCTGAGGCTGAAAAACCACCACATCCTATTGATTTTTAGATTTTTTTTAATAAAAAAAGAAAATGAATCCAAAATTTTTAAAAGGATTGCTGTTAAGATTTTTTTGAAAATATCACTTTAAAGAAGAGACATATCATATAAATCAAAGGATGCTTGCATTCTATAATTGTGGTTAATTGTGCAAACTGTTGATATGTTATTTACTACATGAATGAGTAAACATCTAGAAATCAAAGAGACCAAAAGCAAATTTAGCCCTGATTTTTAGTGTTTTTCACAAGCAGCTAGAGCTGAAAAATCTAATAGAAACTTTTTATGAAACTACTCTTGGGCAACTTATTTATATGCCTTTGTTATCTCCACCATCCTCCCACCTCCACCCTCTGATTCTTAAAACATAAGTTTACTTTTGAAATGTATCTACTGAATCCACTTCAGTTGGTTTAAGCAGGGAATTATTATAAGGTATTATAACTTGAGTACTTTCTGGGGTGATCAAAGAGCCAAACCTGGATCTTCTTGGCCAGCAACAATGCAGCTGGATCAACAGTGGCTTACCACATCCTGAGACTTCCAACAACACTGTTGTAGCTCCCACCACCTGCTGCTCAGCATTTAATAACTACAGACCTGGACACTGCAATCCTTCTCATAGTTCTTCAGAGGAAAGAAACATTTTCTAGAACACAGTCATCACCTTAAGTTGCCCTTTTCATAATCCCAAGTCATTACAGAGGCGAGTTTTTGGCAGAACCTGTGTTCTCTAATTGCAAAAAATGGATTAAGATTTGTTTTCTTCCTTCATCCTTCTTTTCCTCCCTCTCTCTCCTTCCTTCCCTTCTTCCCTTTCTCCCTTTAAGCTTTCCAGTTTCTATCACAGAAGATAATGCTGGAGACTTCTCTGGTGGTGCCAGGGGTTAAGGCGCAGCACTATGAAGCTATCCACAGCCACTGCAGCATGAGTTCAATCCCCAGCCAGGGAGGGGACCCAGGTGCAGCAGACCTCTCCTGTCTTCTTGCCCACTGCTCTTCTTAGCAGTGTATTTCAGTAGATCCACTTGCTCTGTTCTCCACTCTGTCTCTGGTGATCCCTTTCACCCCCTGAACCTCTGACCTGTACCCCAGTTCTTGTATGTATAAATAAATAAATCTCTAAAAAGAGAGAGAGATAACATAAAGGGAAACCATAGTGGGTGTTCACTCAGTCTATCATATCTACTACATAAACAGAGGGACAACACTATGTCAGTCTCTATAGGTGAAGACTAGAGGCAGGGTCTGCTTCATCGCATGGCCCGCCTACATGACAATAAAAGTCTCTGCACTAGTTTTCAAGAGACACAGGCAGATTTTACATTTTGTGGAAATGCAGACAGAGCTTGAAAATAAAGAATTCCTTTAATTCTAAGTGAAAATGATCACCTTTTTGTGTTGAAAATATTTTCTATAACGTACTTATGCATGTTTTCTCCCATTTTTAAGAGGCAATTGGTTATTTCTTCTTACTGATTCATTTACTTAGTAATATGTTATGTGTGTTTCAACGTATTTATCCAGTTTGTCGTATACTTTTCAACAGTTTGCAACTTGTGCGCGTGTGAAAGGACTTCATCATATTAATGGGTTGATGCATATTATTTGTAAAATGAAAACCAGAAATTTAATGTTGATTATTGGTTGGAAAATAGTATTTTTTTATAGCTCTCACTGATTCTCTGCAGCTACCTGAAAAAACACCTGTTAAAAAGGATTTATTTACAGGATATAAGGTATACTTAGTTCTCCCAAAAACATCGTTTTCTGGGGAAGTGGTTTCATATTAAAACCTATGATTTATGAGTGAAAAATATCTTCATTCAGTTAGCTGAGGCTAGGTATTGCTGTGAATGACTGACTTTGGTAGGATTATATATATATATGCATATACACACACATATATGCCCATATATGTCTAATGAATTACTGAATATAATATTTCAAGCAAGGGTATATTATTTATTATTGAAGAAAATGATGGCAATCATGTGTTACATTTGGAAACCTCAATCTAGCTTTCCATTTAAAAATAAGTATATTGAGAATAGTTTGGATGGTGTCTATGAGTCAGAGAAGAAAACAGTCTAACTCCCATGTCATGCAGATGAGGATATTGAGTGCTGGGAGGAGAGGTTAGGAGGTCTGCAACAATTGAAACATGAGAATCCATCTCACTTGTCTCATTAGGCCAAAAATAAAAACAAAACTAATTCTGATGGACTGTTACAAATAAATGGACTTTATAGTGACACGAAAGCAGGCAAAAATGATGTAACATTATGATTCTGTATAATCAGAATTGTGTAATATAAAATACAGGTTTAGGATCTGAGAAAATGGTGCCAACTGCAACTTTGATTGCTTTTACTGCTTGAGACAAGATATGAGTAGGACTGCATGGAGCAATAAATCATTACTGTCACCAGGAGGCCTCAGGCATCTTCCCTGTGGGACATACATGGCAGGAGCCTATTATGCAAACACAGAAATGAAGGCATTTTTGAGGCTGCTCCTAAGAAAGGCAGGACAACCAGCAGGACCAAAGCTTCAAGGGGCAGACCCATTTTAAGTCTGGGATGGTAGGTACACAATTTTCTCAATAGGGAGTCACTCCTGAGCTGTTCTCAAAGGAAACCAAGAGGTGAACTTAGTCTAGGCAGCATCTCTGCAGGTTGGAGTCTCTGAGTATGATACATAGATTCTGGGGGTCGAAGCTAGTTCTGAATCTGCAGATATCTAGCCCTTCCATTCACTGGGTTGAGCCAATTGCAAAACTCAACAAAGAGGGCACCAGACCTACTACGCAGGGATGTCCTGCACATTGTGCTTTTAAATCCTTGAACTAAATTCATAATTAAAATACAACATGTAGAAATTAAGAATTTACCCAAATTTTTCATTGGAGTGAAATAAAATCCTCTAATAACTTGCATAGTTCATTCATTTTATCAACAGAAGTGTGTTAAATAATAATAGCATTTCAGACATCATACTACATGCTGGGGACACTATGTGAACACACCAAAGTTTCTGCTTGCATGAAGCAAACATTCCAAAAAGTGCTAGAATTTACAGATAAACCTAATCACTATGAGGCTAAAGAAATCAATAGTCCATCTGAATCTACCAGCATATTACAAAATAAGCAAGAAATATTATTGAAGAAGTATCAGCCAATGTGTAAACACTGGGTCTAAGTGAATGCATTAAGGTATTTTGTTTTACCTTAAAAAACTAAAAATGGAAATACTGTATGACCTAGGCCTCCCACTCCTTGGCATATGTCCAAAGAGTATAAAACCATTAATGCAAAAACTCATTCATTCCACACTTTTAGTACCAGCATTAGTTACAAAGGCTGGGATATGGAAACCTAAATGTCCTATGAGAGACAAATGGATCAAGAAGATGTGGTGTCAATGAGATGTCATCTCATACCTGTGAGAATGAACCATATCAAAGTGTTATTGATATGTGTTGAGTGTTGGCTAAAACGTGGAGAAAAAAGGAACCATTGTATACTATTGGTGGGAACAGAGACTAGTCAAGTCCCATGAAAAACAGTATGGAGGTTTCTTAAAATATCAAAAATAGATCAATCATATGACTCAGAAATTCCATCCCTAAGCATTTACCAAAAGAACATAAAAACACTAATTTGAAGATATATGCACTTTCCTGTTCATTACAGGCCTACTTACAACAGTCAGGTCATGGAAACAACCCAAATACCCAAGGATAGACTAGTGAACTAGAAAAATGTGATATATGTGCACAATGGAAGACTACTCAGCTATGAAAAAAGATGAATTCTTGCCATTGGCAACAACATGGGTGGAGCTAGAAGGGATTATGCTAAGTGAAAAAAATCAGACGATCCCAGATAGTGTCATTTATAAGTGGAATATAGAGAAACAAAATAAAGCATCAACCAACACCAAACCAATAACAAACCCTAGAAGTATGACTGCAGAATTGAAGACAAGAAGGGGAAGGGAGAGGAGAAAACAACAGAGAAGGGAATGGCCACAAGGGACACTGGTGGAGGCCTGAGGGTGCCTTGGTGTGGGTGACATGCATCTGGAGGTGTGATACTATGTCTTTAGATAACATACAATGTTGCAAACCACTATTAGCACAATAAAAAAAAATTTAAAAATAATATGTGGCATGTCCACAATATGGTATACTATAAAGTCATTTAAAAAGTATGAAATGCAGCTGAAAAATAGAGGGAATTTGAGAGAATTGTATGAAGCAAAGTAAGTCAGAATGATAAAAGAGTGATAAATACTGGACATTCGAATGGTGGACAATGTGATAATGTAAAACACTTTCAAAAACCAGGGGACATCATGTTAGGGGGAAAGGTAGTCCTAAATGGATTATGGGTGTGTGGATTCCAACCCCCACTCCAGACCATCAGTGTTCCAGAATCACAAATCCGATAAGATGATTATCGAAGAGTCTATCACTGGGACCTGAGGGTGGAGTTAATCAGCCAGGCTGGCTATAAAACCAGAGGTGAGCCTGGGGCTCGCTCTCTTACTGAGGAGCCAGACCCCTTCCTTCGGGAGACATCTCTCTTCCTTCGGAGCCATCTCATTTGACTCGGAGCCAGCTCTCAAGGCACCATTGCTTAGATCTGGTAGGGTATTTGTGGATTGTATCCCTCTCTTTTTCCCTTGGTATTATTACTATTTTATTCCCCTTCTTTCATAAAATAAAACCTGTTAATAACTTTTGCCACGTGTACCTGGAGTTGGGACTTTTTAAAAGTCTTCTGAGCGCGGGTGGAGGACCCAGTGAAGGGAACCCATTTTATATTAGGGTTGCCCTGTAACAATCAGTCCATATGCTAAGAACACTAAGGTTAAGAGAGAGGGACAGGGAATATAAAGGGTGGTGGGGGCAGAAACAAATAAATAAATGTGATTGGGGAAAAAAAATTACAGAAATAATTCTGCTCAGTCTATGAGACCGTAATAATCAAGTAAAAGGTGCAGAAACAATTTTCCACCATTCGTTCATGTACAATTTCCATTCAAGCCCATTAAAGGCAGAGCCCACACTGAGCAGAAGAGATGGAACTAAGCTGCCATCATCCCAGGGCAAATGCTTAAGTCCTTGGGGGTATTAGGAAGTACCCCTAGTACCCTGAGAGGCAGTGTTTATGAGTGGCTAAGAGCACGAGCTGAGCACTTTTGTTTTCTGAAAAACAGTCCTTCCTAGTTACATTCTTAAAGAAATAATTACTTAGCAAGTTTATAAATCCATGAAAATCACAACTATCAAAGGTATATTACATAAAAACAAATGCTATTGCTTTTCTATCACCCATGACAAACCAGTGTTGGTACCAGAAGTTAATGTCTAGCTATCTAGCTGAACAATTTCATAAAGCTACTTATATGTATCACTAGAAAAAAAATTATAATTTAAATTTGCATTTTACCCATTTCCCAACTAGGTAAGAATAATTATGTGATTTGTAAAGCACCGATAGTAAGCAGTAAACCAATCCAAAATTTGTGTTCATCTGTATCTTGGACAAGTTCATGGCATCATAACTGTTAGAATAACACTTTATACCCTAGTTAATTAACTTTGTACCTTCAAATGAGGGGTATTTGGCACATGGTAGGAATACAAAGTTATTCCCCTATGTAAATAAGGGAATGGGAAGGTAGGGCAGAAATGTGGAACCTGTACTTTCCATTCAATTGTCCCACAAATGGGACAGTTACTTGGAAGACAATTTGGTGGTTTGTTGCAACACTAAACATGAAATCCAGCAACTGTACTCCTTCGGATCTTCCTAAATGAGTTGAAAACTTGTATACACTCAAAACCTGCACATAAATGTTTAAAGTAGTTGTCAAAATGTGTAAGTAAATATGATGTTCTTCAGTAGATGAATAAATTAATTTTGGTCATCCATATACTGGAATATTACCCAGCCCTAAAAAGACACGAGTTACCAAGTCACAAAATCATGAAAGAAACCTAAGTGCATCTTGTTAAGTGAAAAAGCTTATCTGAAAAAGCTAAATATAGTCTGATCCCAACTATCTGACAACTACATATCCTAACTATATTCTGAAGCAGACAAACTATAGTTACAGTGTAAAGACCACTGGTTGCCAGAGACAAAGGAGTGAATTAGAGAAAAATAGGTGGGACACAGGTTTTTAAGACTGTGAAACTATTCTGTATAGTGTACATTTTTTTAAATCCATAGAATTTACACCACACACAAAGAGTGAATCCTAATGTAAGCCATATACTTAATGATAATTGTTAATACTGATTGAATTGAATGTGTTGGATACATTCTACTGAATGTATTGCGTTAACATATGTTCATAAGGGAATGGGACGCTAGGACAGAGTCATGGCTCTGTACTTACCATTCAATTTTCCCACAAACCTAAAAAAGCTTTAAAAAAAGTTTTTAATTTAAAAATAAAAATGCTCATGTTATTAACAGAAGATATATTGAAATAGAAGAGGTCAGTTTGGTCTCAAAAGTACCTGCTTCTGAGGGATCCTTACTGAGCCTTTTCCCGCAAGTATCAAATATGGCACTTTGAGCCCGCCCTAATGCCTGAAGCGATCCAGTCCATTGAAGCAACACCCTCACCTAGAAGTCTTTTCCAAGTTGACATTCACCTACCTACAGAGATCAGAAGTACATTTCCTAAATCAAGGAAGGTAAATCCTACTGAAAGCTGGAATAAGATCTACAGGGATCTAAAGGGAGAGTCAGATTTACAACCAAGCTCCTTTTAGAGTCAACAAGAAACCCATGAATGAAGAGCAGTCAGTCACCTTTGGCTCAGGGGGTTAATCAGCAGGCCCCATTACCAGGAATCCTTAATTAACTTCTGTGGGGAAATTTGCTAGCTAGCTCGTGTTGGTTGTAAATGCAAACCCTCCTTCTGACATGCACAATATGTTAATGCACTATTGTAAAAGTTCAGGGTAGTTATTACTGAGTTGTCACAGGCCCATTAATTATCCACTATACTGTATTTAGCTTTACTCTAGTAAATCTTAATTGCCCAGCCTGCATTTACAGAGCATCTTTATTTAACATACTCCCAACTCTGTTTATGTTTATGTTTTTCCCAATAGCTCTTTAAATAGCGTCCTTAACCAGTATTATCAGAATATTTAGTGAAAACCACCTAAGCCCAATTAAGTGTTTTTATTCACTCCCTCATTGTAGAACATGATAAAGACCTGAATGTTTCAAGTCTACCCCTCACCCACAATTTCTTTTCCCTGACTCTGAAGAGTGTAGGTGATTTACTTCTCCAATATTTCCAGTCTGTGATTCAATCTTTCCTACCACTGAAAGGTAACTGTTTTAAAATACAGATCTGAACATGTCCTGGAGCATCTGGTCACCAACAGAATCAAGTCTAGATTCTTTGAGAAAGGCTTTGGTTAGATCTCAAACTCACAACTAACCTGCAGAGGTTCTTTCTCTCCTGCCTCCCTCAATTTCAGACCTTTTCAGAACATGGCATGAAATACCTTCCGCCCTTCTTTTCTTTTGCTAGAAATTCTTTTAGGTTGCATGCAAATGCTGATCCCGCTGGGAAACCTTCAGACAAAGCCCCAATTCCTTGCCCATTCTCCCAAAAAATCTATTTCTGCCATTTCTCATGATGCATGACACTTTGAAGTGTAAACAGCTTTAAATTAAAGACTCTCTTGCAGGATGGTGAACTCCTTAAAATCAGGGAGTGCATTTCATTAATCTTGGTATACCCAGACATTGCCCGCAGTGAATGTTTGATAAATATTTATTAAATGAATAAATGAAGGCATTTTTACTCCAGACTAGCTGCATTTAATTAGATCACTTTCAACATACCCTAACCTACACAGCCACACAAGTGCATACATAGAAGAAAGCCATGAGAAAAACAACAGTGGTATATACATGTTTCCTACAATGTATTACCCATGACAGAGTTTCCAGTAAATTGGAATCCATTTAATGTCATGGACACTGAAAACTATTCAGTCTTTCTGAAAAAACTGTACTTTGTAATGATGCTACTGCACTAAAAAGAAAAAGGCTCCTGCCTATTTTTATGGAATTCTACCCCCCGAAATTATAGTAAGTACCACAACAATCTGTTGGCAACCCTTTCAAAGTAAGCCATATCCACTTTGGAGAAGCATCTTTTCAGTAGACACAGGGGAGTTCTTTTGATTTTTAGAAATGAACACCTGGAATTATTTTTACAAAAAAATGAAATTTTATAATTATGTACATTTGAGAATGAGTTTTCTGGCACTTGCCTATGTTGGACTGTTAGAGTTGGTCCTCTGAAATAGACCTTAGGAGTTGAATTTGAAGTTCTGTCACATTGATGTAAAACCTGGTGGTTTCAGAGAGAGATGTGATTGACAGAGGTTTGCCTTACTTGCTTGCAGTTAAATTTGTAATTCATGAACATATGTGGGAGAGAACACTAGTATACGCAAAGCATGCTGCCATGTAAATGATATAAAATACAGGTTAATTACATACATATTCACATGTGTCTAGAGCTTACTTAGTATTCTTTATGCCATATACTTCCCATTAGAAATAATATGTATTTGGGCCTCCCTGGTGGTGCAGTGGGTTAAGCAACGCACTATGAAGCAGACCGCAGCCACTGCAGCACGAGTTCGATCCCTACTGCTGGCCAGGGAGGGGACCCACATGGCACCACAGACCTCTCCTGCTGTGCCTGCTGCTTCCCTCAGCAGTGTACTTCTGTTGATCTGCCTGTTCTGCTCCCCGCTCTCTGTGGTGAATCCTCTTACCACCCCCACACCTCTGGCCTGTACTCCAGTGCTCGTATGCATAAATAAATAAATCTTTAAAAAAAAAAGAAATAATATGTATTGTATCAGTAGGTATCAAATGAAAATGACACATTATGGATAGAATTAATCTATAGTCTTTGTGTTTGACGTTTCCTGTAGAATATCAATCCTGGAAGAGTTTATCAGGCATCTAGGCTAAGTGAAAAATAAGTGAATATTGTTCCTCCTGTGTATAATAAGAGTTAAAATGCTCTGTTTTGGTATGAGAGGTCAAAGAGTTATAGATCTGGAGGGACTTAAGAAATGATCTGGTATACACTTACGTTGAGAAGTTTACAGGAAATTAAAGACTCACATCTGACTTCTCTTCATCAGGTGTTTCTCTCACATTTTTAGAGACAGAGGATAATTCAATAATTGGCTTTTACTAAATCTCAGTGATGTCACAGTAAAATTGAACTCATTGCAATTTCAGCGCAGTTGCAAGCCTAAAAGGTCTGAAAATGTTTCTCCATTTAATCTCTTAGAATACGTTTGGAGTAGTACAATACAGTGGGAAAGCACAAGATTTGGAATCTGAAGTCATGAATGTGAGGGCAGGTGTTTGCTGCTGAGTAGCTGTGTGCGCTTGAGCAACTCGCTCCCTTCTCTGAGGTTTAGTCTGTTCACCTTCAAGTGGGAACAATAACAATACCTATACAGAGAAGACTGGATGGCTTAGTATGAGTGAATGTGCTTGACAAGCTACAATGGCACTTACAAGTTTTTGTGCTTATTGTCATCAGCAAAAACTATTTATTAAACCACCAAGTAAGCACAGCATGTTCTTAGGCCTTAAGCAAAGTGGGAGTAGGGAACACCACAGGCTTTACTCACATTAGGGTTTTTATATCCTAAAGAGTCAGTTTTACCAGCAGGTAATTTTATTTGCAAAATCCATTAAGTCAACTTGCTTCGTCACTGAAACCACTCACTGCCGTCTCCCTGGTAACTTCTGGCAAATTCTTATCTTAGTATTTTGAAACATTTCACTTCAGATTTCCCTCTTTTCACTCCTCAAGAACATCATCTAGAACAGCTCTGTACAAAATAAATGTAATGTAAGTCACATATATGGTTTTAACTTTCTGGTAGTCACATTTAAAAACATGAAATTAGGTTTAATAATTTATTTAACTCAATATATCAAATAGTACCAATTCAACATGTAATCAATGTAAAAATTACTAGATATTAAATAATACTTTTTTTTCCACATCTGTCATCAAAACCCCCTGAGTATTTGACACAACACATCTCAGTGGGAATAGCCAATTTTGAAATATTCAGTAGCCATATGCTGCCAGTCGCTGACACATTGGGAAACCATTCAAGCCTAGAGCTTGGTAAGGTGGCCACACCTACTGAGAAAACTTAAGTTAGTAACTCTCCATGGAAACACTCAAGAAGACTAAGTCAAAGGACCAAATCCTAGCACCTGGGGTGGGGTGGGGGGAAGGAACTTAACAACAAAAGTGACAACATGGTTACACTGGCTACTGCACAAAAGGAAATTTTAAAACTATTACTTTGAAAAGAAGCATTTCTAGGAAGACCATTCTTTTCTATTTTGTTTAATGTGAAATAAGAAAACTGACAATGCACCTATACAAATACACATATAATAAGGCATCATTTTCATGCTTTCTTTATCTACAGTACAGACATTGACACATTTGGTCCTATAGATGAATGTTATATTTCTCATTTAGATAAAGCACAAAGGCTGAACCGCCATATTTTGACCATCCTACCTTTTTGGCCATATGAGTCACTTTGAGGAGCTGAACTGCATGGGACAACTTGGTCATCAAAAATGTTTCTATACTACTTTATAAAGATATCCAGGTAACTCCTGGTCATCTTCTCAGGTCTGGGGTACTAGTTCACTTTTCTTCTACTCTTCCCTTAGTTCCTCTTTCCTCATAGATACAAAGATTCTTTGGTCTATCAGATAAAGGCTGAGGTTGAGAAATGCCAGCAGCCAAACCTTATATTCCACTATCTTGGACACCCAGGTGAACTCTCCTTGTAGTTCCCCCTCAAGATTGCTACTTTTTCAGAAAAGTATGATTAATAATGACAATGATAGTTTACATAGATACAACATAGGTAGCTTTCTGAGCAAAATCATTAGGTCTTGGCAAGAGCTGCCACAAGAGCTGGTTAAATAAATTGGTACTGTTTGATATATTGGGTTAAATAAATTATTATCTTATTTTCCTTTCTCTTTCCAAATCCTAGTCTAGTCACTCTGGAAGGCAGCTATGCTCACCACTATACCACCAACGCTGGTCTAGTCACTCTGAACCCAATGTTTTCTTTATTATCTTCCACTGTTGAGACGTTTTGTTCCTTCTCTCACCATACCTTGTCCACTCTGACAATTCCATCCTAAGTAACCAAATGATGTAAGGCTTAAGTGCAGTATAAAACTGAGCAGTGGGCCACCAATGTGCTGCATTATTTTCCTAACCATCAGTTATGAAAAGTGAAATCACAAAGGAGTGGATTTTCAATAACGATATTACAAAAATCTTTACTTTCTTTGCCAATGGAAGATTTCCTACTTTTGCTTCAAGTATTGTTTATAAGGAGTTTCCTTTATGCATATATGTATATCAATCACTAGTGCAATTTTTAAGCACCAAACCTCACTGCTATATGGATGAGCTGACTTTAGGGACAAAGCCAGTTACAATGTCTGGGTCCACCACATTTTGCATTAATGACCAGATCATATTAGCCTCCTCTGACTATTTCAGCTCAAAGGATTGTGCTCTTCTCAATAGCAGAGTTAACTGCCACTCTGCTTCTCAAGCTTTATTGGGTGCAATAAGTTAGGAGAGTCTCATTCAAATGTGACTTGTGATTCAGTAAGTCAAGGGTAAGCCTGAGACTGCAACTCTGAGAAATTTCTAAGAGACGCTGTTGCTACCGGTGGCAGATCCCACCTTGAGCTGCAAGGTCACAGTCCCACTTTTAGTATGTCCTCACAAACAGCTTTGGGTATGGGGGTGGTGGTGGTATAAACATCACTTGTCTCCTTTCCTGGATAGCAAACTCTGAGAGCATGTCACCTTTAATAAGGTTTCCTTACTATGACTTTAAGTAGATATTTGTAGCAACCCTGATTAAAAGATTATCACTGGGGACAAAATACAACAGAATTCATCATTTGCAATTCTGCAATTGATTACAGTGACCAAGTAGTGATTTAGTCAATTTGCACATATTAATTACGGCTGAGTGAGAAACTGCCTTAAGCCCAGATACAGGTCTTAGTCTAAATATCTGAATAGGCAGAAATTATACAATGAGAACATCAGTGAAACAAATTCCCTTTACAAACTTGCAAGCTTCTAATGTTTCTCTTTGGGAAGATGTATGTTAGGCTTATACTTACAACTCAATTTTCAAATTTGACTATCACCAAATCTGAAAAAAAATCCCATATAGTATCTGTGACTGCTACTCTTAATAGTAATAAATCCTCTAGAAATATCAAACCCTATGGGAAACATTTCCTAATTTATGTTATAATAACACACCCAAGGATTATAAATTGTTTGGAGAGTTTTCTGGAATTGACCTACATTTAAAAGATGATTGTTATTAATTTCACTTTTATAAAACAGGAAATTAACTAATGAGCTGAAAGTCTATCAAAACAAACCTTACAAATCCTTCCCCTTGTTTTTCCCCAGGGTCATTTCCTCATTGCTACTGTTACAATGATATAATGATTATGCCATGAGCTAATGAAAGAAGTTATAGGGAACCATTTGTTACTGTTACTGCTATAATGTCTACCTTTGTTTTGTTTATTGATGCTCTGCTACTGAAAACAGACCTGAAAAGTAGAGAATGCCACCCTCAGTTGCTATCTTTATGAATGTTATCTGAGCTTCAGAAAGAGGAACTCAACTGCTTTTCACATGGATGAACTCTCCCTGATGGGTTCAGAAGGTTGACTGTCCTTCTTAAATGATATACACTTGATGGGGAGTCAAATGAAACTCATAATATCTTTTTAGACTCATATTCACTGTAGATCCCATTTTTTCTATATATGTGCAATTTTCTGTTTGACTAATCCTCACCCACCCCACACACAGCCTACTACCCTGTTTATATAAAAAGATTTCCATCACAGAAAAGCAGGGCAAATACACAAATTAACAAGAGAAGTAGAAGTGATTCAAACAGCCTATTTATGAATCATGAAGATGAGAAAATAGTTTGACATACTTCAGATAATTTTTAAATATATATGAATTTTAAAATAAAAATTTAAATCTGAAATATTGTCATGGGTTTCAAATTTGTTTAGATTCACAACATATCTCTCACATCCTAGAGATCCAGGCAACTGACATCTGGAAAAGGCTCTCTCTCTCTCTCTCAAATTGAGACTATTAATTTACATCACAGTACATGTCTTAGGGGTATAGGTTTACACCTCTACAGTTGTATGTTATTTCACCACATCTACCACTAAAACCCAGTAATCAGTAATCTTCCATTAGACCTTCCTCTCTCCTTTACTCCACCCCATCAGTCTCCTTTTGGTAGCCTTAGTTTTAGTTCATTGTGCTCTTTCCCCTCCTATTTTTACTACTCCCCCTCTCTTCTGAGCCCTCACCCGCTCCCATCCTCTGGATGTCACAGATCTGTAGTCAGTTTTCAAAGTTTGCCCTCATCTGACCTTTTCTTTGGTCTTTATATTTTGCACATATGTGAGAGCATCCAGTATTTATCATTCTCATTCTGACTTATTCCAATTAGCATGATCCTTCCAGCTCCCTCCAGGTTGCTGTAAATGGCATGAATTTGGTTTTTTTGTGGTTTGTTTTGTTTTGTTTTGATCATTCAGTAGTATTCTATTGTGTATATATATCACATCTTCTTGCTCCATTCATTTGCTTTGGGGCATTTAGGTGGTTTCCTTATCTTAGCTATTGTAAATAGTGCTGCAAGAAAGATAGGGATGCAGGTTTCCTTTTGAATTAGTGTTTTTGTGTTTGGGAGGTAAACACCTAGGAGTGGAATTGCTGGGTTGTATGGCAGGTCCATTTTTAGTGTTTTGTGGAATCTCTCCATGGCTTTCCATAGAGGTTGGACCAGTCCACCTTCTCCCTAAGAGTGTAACAGGGTTCCCTTTTCTCCATACTCTCTCCAGTATTTTTTGTTACAGTACTTGTTATTTTTTGTCACTTTTTTAATATGGGCCATTCTCACCAGTGTGAGGCGATATCTCACTATAGTTTTGATGTACATTTCCCTTATGATATGCCTCTTCATTAAATGGTGTTGGAAAATTGAACTGCCACATGCAAAAGAATGAAACTAGACCACTATCTCAC
Source organism: Galemys pyrenaicus (assembly GCA_019455555.1). Taxonomy (NCBI): domain Eukaryota; kingdom Metazoa; phylum Chordata; class Mammalia; order Eulipotyphla; family Talpidae; genus Galemys; species Galemys pyrenaicus. The sequence goes on from JAGFMF010011524.1 coordinate 1,235,955, forward strand.
ACTTTGAACAAAAAATTAACTCAAAATGGATAAAAGATTTGGTTGTAAGACATAAAACTATAAAATATAGGGAAAATACCCCATGAAATAAACTTTAGAAACATCATTTAGGACTCTTTTCCAAAAGCAAGGCAAACAAAAGAGAAGAGAAAAAGCCAGAATACATCAAATTAAAAAGCAAAAGCAAAAGAAACAGTGACCAAAACCAAAAGACACCCTCCTGAAAGTACATCATATATCTGACAAGACCAAAGATCTATGAAGAACTCACACAGCTCCACAAAAACAAAGCCAACAACCCAATCAAAAAAATGAGCAGAAGTAATAAATACTCACTTCAGCAAAGAAGAAATGCAGATGGTAATAGGCATATGAACATAAATTTCATCAACACTTACCACTGATCTCTTCTTCTAGCAGAGTGTAACACACCCCTGTTCTTTAACAAGTACAGGTCTGGATACAGTATCATTTAAATTCAATTTCTTACAATATTAAATTGGTGACAGTAACCCAAGACAAGCTTTTAATTTAACTCTAACTGGAGCCTTCTCATTGACTTAATGGGTAGCTCTTTTTCAGCCTGTGAGGCATTGTGTCTACTTGCTAATCATAGCACTTCAGTTGTGCATAGTTAAAAAATATGTGAGTGATTTATGCTATCTTTTCCACATAACATTGCACATTTTTTGATTCACTATATCATTAAAAACTCAAGAAGAAACCAAGCAGCAAATTTAGCTAACTCATAAAATCAAAAGAACACTGTCTAGGCTTGATGCACAGATCAATAAATATTCACTGAACATGTGTTCTTATACATGTTAGTTTCACAACCACTAGAGCACTTTCTTTAGAACTTTCTCATGACTTTGCTTCCTGATCAGCCTTGTCATCATTATCTGCAGCACCATTATGCAGTTGGGAAAAAAAAAAAGTTAACTGTTGTGATGATCAGAATTATGCAATACCATTTAAAATAATATTTCCTGTTGAGAATTACTGAATGTGATTTTCCCTAAAACTTATATGCCACTATTTTATAACATCTGGTGATTTTCAGTGACTAGCACCACACTGAAACTTATATGGCTTATATCTGATAATGTGTGATAATCATAAATCCAATTCTAATACCTAACCTTGCTTCCATAGACCTAGTTAGCTGTCATTCAAATTGATAAAGCAAGAAATGTGCTAATCAGAAAGGAATCATTCTATTTATCTGTAAGTCACTGGTGCTTACAGATAGATAATGGATAGATGAATAGATAATTTCATTCAAACTGTAAAATACAGACTATATTTAATAGAATGGTGTGGAGACAGTGTTTGACATTAAAGAATTTTTTAAGTGACTGAGAAGAGACCTTCAAAGCTACTGACTGTTCAAACATGAACACATATTTGTATCTGTATAAATACTACTCTTTGTGAAAATAGTCTGCAACTTTATTGGGGTATAATAAGTACAAGTTCTTTTTTGCCCTTGTGAAGCAATTTATAATTATAGGAAATTGAAAAATTATAATTTTTGTATTAGTGATTGCAAAGATACTGAAATAGGTTTACCTGCCACACAGATTTGTTCATCTCTATCAACTCACACAAAAACTCAAATAAATAAATCAGAAAACTATCTGATTGTGTGTAGATTTTTATCAGTTAGCTAACTCAGATTTAAATACCAAGCCTAGCACTCAAGGATGATACATGGATTTGTGATGCTCCAGGGAAGATACTGGATCTATAAACCAATGAATAGATTTAAAAGCAATGGAATTGCAGTATTTCAAAGTCCACTACTTTCAGTCACACACAAAAATGTAAAAGTTAGTTCGTTACATTTGGAATAACATGTGATGATGGGAATTGTCATAAAAATCCCAGGGATGCAAGATGATAAACTTCAACTCTTATTCTCTTTTACTACAGTTCTGCCTACAGTTTTCCAAACTATGTCTAGGCACACCAAGGATGGGGAACTCGCTTTTTGTAGGGAATCCTAGTTAAACTCTGGCTCTCTTTGACTACTTAAAAACTCTTCCTTATATTAACTCAGTATCTCCTCCTACAGGTCCATTCTTTTGAGTCACAGAGAGAGGACCTAGGCAAAAGCCCAGTGCCTCTTCCATATTGCAAAGCTTCTTATTAAGGAGCTTTCAAGCTTTCAGGGCTCTCTTCTACCTATCCATCCTTAATGTCAGCAACCATTTATTATGTCCCTTTATCCCTCCCCCATCAATACTGACTTCTAGCCTAGAATCTACATAGAATTATATGACTACAGAGGAAAAATTTTAAAATCTGTCACATTTTTCCATATATGCAAAATGAAAGTGCTACCTTAAAAATTATTCAGAAGAAAGCAAATATGGAAACCCTCTGAAAACTGAGAAGTTTTACAAAAATATAAGGAACAAGTTCCTAAGGACCAGAAAAATATCAATAAGTGAAGGACTCCTCCAGAAAATCTTAAGGATAAAAGTAACACTAAATAAGCTTTTGCCAAGGTATAATTACAATTAAAACTTTCAACCAAACTTTCTGAAAAGCAACTCTTCCATCGTGTTGGGTCTATTTATTTTTAACTCCAATTACATCCAAACCTAATCTCTTTAAAAATGAATGAATTTTGGGGCCTCCCTGGTGGCTTAAGAGTTTACATTGTAGCACTATGAAGCTATCCACAGACACTTCAACAAGGGTTCAATCCCCAGCCCAGGAAGTTACCCACATGGCACAGCAGACCTCTCCTATCTTGCCCACTGCTCCCCTGAGTAGTGTATTTCAGTCAGTCTGGCTGTTCTGTGCCTTATTTTGTCTCTGATGAATTCTCTCTCACCCCCCCCACCTCTGGCCTATACCCCAGCATAAATAAATAAATTTGTTTTTTTTAAAAAAAGTAATGAATTTTCATGGATGAAACAGACAAAATGGAGTGAGAGGAGAACTGATGACAAATCTTTTGAAACTTGCAACTTTTGCCATTAGCAAAATCTTAACACTTCCCCCTTTTAATGGCTCGCCAAAACCTTCAAAATAAACTCTAAGTTCCTTTCATTGCTAGTCCAAATAATTCCCCCACTGTAACTGTGTACCTCTATTCAATGCACACATCTAAACTGTGATGTTCTTTCTTGTCTCTCAATCTCTATGCATAGTTGTATACAAAGTTCTCAATCAGTGCCATGCTTTATCCAGAACGCACACTGAAATATTTGCTCAAATATTCTTTGCTCCAGAGTTTTATCTGAACTACTGGTTCTTGTTTCTATCACAGTGTTTATTTCCCTGTATTGAAATTGCCTGTTTACTTTTTTGTTTTCCTTGTCAGACAGTAGATTGCTTGAAAGCAGAATATATGTTACTCATCTTGGGATCATTAGTAACTGGCAAAGTACCTTGCAAAGAGTAGGTGCTCAGTATATGTCAAATGAGTAAATTGGTTGATATGCAGTTGTGTGAACAGAAATATAACAAAACAACCACGAGATAATCTCAGGAAAGGGCACCAATCTTGTCTGATCTTTATCCAAATTTAGAAATAACTCAGAATCAATAAAATACTTGCTCAGTAGTCAAAGGTAAAATCTGTCTTCTATTTTCCTACCCATTCCTTATGTCTAGAACCTTTTTATCATTTTGCAAAGCATTTTCTACATGTTCACATACATTATGCCACTACTAGTGTGGCCTGTACCCCAATTCTTGTATACATAAATAAATAAATCTTTAAAATAAAAAATAAAAATATAAAAAGTTCCTAAAAACTGATGTTAGCTTATTTAACTCGTTCAGATATCTTACTATAGAGATATATATTTTTTTCCAGGAAAACTCTCATTTTGCCAATTTACTTGAACAAATAGAATACTGGTTAATACCTTATAGAAGATAAAGCATGAGGGGAGGAGAACAAATAATCTTTTACCAGGTCTTGCCAAAATAATTCTTGTGATAGCTATTCATTCAGAAATAAAAATGAAAAAATAAAATAGTGAAATACATTCCTTACTCTACCATCTTTTGACTTACTGTTTATAATGCACCTATTTTCTAAGAAATAAAAAAAACAACTAAATATATAGAAAGATACAAAGGGAAATTCAACATAGAATTGTAAGAGTAAGACAAAAATTATGACAGAAAAAGACATCTAAGTCTTATACCCATAAGTGATTATGGATATAAAGACCAAAAACTACACTGATTAGGCATTTGTGATTCCTACTGGATGAATGAACTTTTTGGTAACTTCTGGAATTACATGAAATGAACAAGAATGAAAAGTACTTGCTCATTCATTTGCAGACACAGCACCTTGGAAAACATAATTGCTCTTTTCACATGTAGCAAAATTCACTTCATTATTTCAAATGGCTTTTTACCAGCATCAACTCCTATGACTCTAAAAGCTGACATTAATTTCCCATTAGTAAATTTTAATTAATATGTATCATTGCTTTCAGGCTGACATTTTTAATAAATGTATAAAGACATGCAAATCATGCCCAAAATGTTTCAAATAATTATTTCTGAGCAGGTGAATACTTCGATGTTATTTCAAAGACTTTTATCCACAGAAAGCTTTTAGAATCTGGCCCTTACCTAAAAATAACTAAAGTTTTATGGAAGTACAATGAACAGTTACCAACCTAGCTAAAATCTATTGTATTGATCTTACAAAGTAGCATGTTAAAACATGAATAATGACCTCTGAGCTCTGAACCATTCAGTACCCTGGTGTTTCTGCAATATTTGTATACGATGCATTGAAAAGAAAACTTAGAAAAGGCAGAAGGAGAGCTGATTCTAATTTGAATAATCATAGTGCTTTCAGATAATGTTCTAAATAATACTTTGAAATGTATCTATTCCACTGATTTATTATCAAAGTACCTTCCCCCCATAGTTTCATTCAAATATTTTACACTCAGAGCATTTGAAACAATTTAGAATGCCTCAAGAACCTTAAAGTTCCAGGAACTTTCTAATCTCTTTGCAATTTCCTACAACAGGATAAAGCTGTTGTTGTTGTTTTAAGTACTTTATCAAGAGAAAATAAGATTAAGCCTTTGGTCATGCTTCCACCAAATTATCCAACCAGTCCCCAAATATCTAAAATCAGGATCCAAGAACAATTAAATTAAATAATTTACATTTCTATATTAAGTACATCATTCTGAAAATATAGACAAACATTTAAAAATATTTCCAACAATATATTCTCTGCAATCACCATGTGTTAGTAGAATTAACTTCAAAGTCTCAAAGGAAGACAATGTAAAAATACTTAACAAAAGGAGCCATGTGTGACCACAGTTTCTCCAGGGATTGCCTCAGTTAATGCATTTGTCTGACAGCCTGTGGTTTCCTTCTGCATTCAGCCTTACCTTCCATCCTCCTCCCCTCTGATAGCTTTTCTTGTGGCCAGCTGACCCAGTGACTATGATATCACTAAGATGAACTGTGTTAAGGTCCTTTGCTTTTTCAAATTATTTCTCACTTTTTGCATCTATCAAACATCATTTTCCAAGAGGGAAAATATTTGATTTAGAAAGTCTAGAAAACACAACTATTGTTAAAATGACTTACTCAGTTTACAAAATTTGATATCAGATTTTTCATGAAGTATTAATTTATAGGTAACATGGATAGCTTTTCAGTGAGTAGAATTGAGACATGTTTCCATTATTAAAGTGATTTCAAACTCCAGCATAAAGTTTGCAAAAGTTAACAAATGAAATGTTCAGTTTCATTTACCACATTATCAGTTGAAACTGCTAATCATATGCATCCTACTCACTAAATAATTTTGTAATTAAATCAAGCATTTGAGTTCATCAAACTTGAAGAGAAGCACGAAGCTATAAATCTTCACAATAGTCACCCATGGGAAATACAGTTATCAAATTTAACTGACATTTCAAAAATCCTTTGAGTCCAAAATATCTAGATCTTCACCATCAATTTGTCACATTCCATTTTTGTCAGAAATTATCTGCTTGGAAAAATGTTTCACAATCTGAAAGGTCAGTGTCTACAGCAAGGTATATCCTGCTTTACAAAGCAAAGGTCCCAGAAAAGCTTGCAAAAAAATTACACTTGCTCTTCTCAGTTGAAATAGTATTTATTGTTCACCATATAGAACAAAGGGTTTTTAGTTATACTCAAATTTATCTGTGCTACTTCCAAATGGATACCTTGGTTTAGCTGATGACTTAGTGTCTTTTATCACAGAAATGCTCCAAAGGAAATTGAAAAGGACCCTAGCATAGCAAAATATAGTTCCCTATCAGTGCACTTGCTTAGAAGTTTCCCCACTTTACTTATACTGCATACATAACTAAATAATTTTAAAACCAAAACCAAACAAACAACTCTGGGATGTATATTCTATTTCTATATTTTACCTTACATATGACTTTCATAGGTGTAAAACATAGCTTCACAAAGCTATTTAAAACTATGGAAATCTGAAGAACATACTTCCAAGCATACTCTTGCATTGAATTCGAGTCCAGGTAATAATCTGAATTAATGGTTCTCTTTGATGGAGTTTAGCCTTTTAATCCAGTTTATAAGAGGAAGTGATCTCTGTATTAAAAGACTTGGTAGAAGAGATGACAAGTAGCAAAGCAGCCAATAAAGATGCCAACTACAACTCACATTTACAAGACACATCAGCTCTTTTCCCAGAGTTCTGAGTTACATGAGAAATCAGGACTGGGGATACTGACAGACAAACAGGATCATACCAAAAAGTATACTTACTCATATTTGGAGATAGATATATAGATAGTCTCCAAAGAAGAATAAGCCATGTCCTAACTAAACTTCCTATTACGAGTACAGTACTTCTCTAGTAGCAACTACTCCCATCTAACTATAATTAGTGATTTCTCTCAGGGAACAGAAGAATCCATCCAAATTGCAACATACACTTCCAACTCAACATAATAAAAAATGATTTTTAAAACATGCGACAGGGATCTTCTACTCACAGAAACTGTATCGCTAATAAAAAGGGGGTGTATGTAGAAGCTAGTGAAGCAGAGTGGGAAGACAGACGGAAGGTGGTCAAAAAACACTGTGCTGCCTTTCCCTTATATATCTCACTTCCCTCCCACCCTAGGTAAAGATCTCGAATTAAAAAAAATACAAAAGCCAGTTTCAAAAAACAAAGGAAACTAAGATTGTGACTAGGGTTACTACCACGGCAACCCTAAACGATTTTCGTGCAAAAGCAAAGCAGTGGGGATGTAGTAGCAGTAGCATATCTCCCTCTTCCCCCACCCCTGATACAGTACCTCCAGATTTGCCCGAGCTGCAAGATGTGGATGAGTGACTGCAGGAGCCAGATGCAGAAGGAGCAGGACGCAGACCTGTGTTTGCCGCTAGCCCGAGTGGCCCCGCTGCTGTTGCTGCCGCTGTTGGCGGCGGTGATGTTGGTCTTGCTGGCATTGGATGCTTGCCTTTGCGGCGTGGAAGGACGAGCCTCGCCTTCTCCAGCTGCAGACCCACCGCTAACTACCGGTTTGCAATCAGTTCCAGTCTGCGGGCAACTGGAAGAGGTGGCCGCCGTGGCGCTGTCCTCGGTACTGAAATCGTGAACAAACCAGCGGAAGCTGAACACTTGCACCGAGAGCGAACCGAGCACCACGAAGAACAGCGTGAGCCCGAACCACCAGCGCTGGTCGCGCAAGTAGTAGTCCACCGCGAGCCAGATGTCGGTGCCCACGTCCGCAAAGTACACGGCTACGGCGGCCAAAATCCAGAGGCAGTCCCACAGAGAGTAGCGCCGCTGCTCTCTGCCCAGGCGCAGGCACAGAGCCGCGGAGCCCGCCCCGCCGCCGCCTGGGCCGCCAACGCCACTGCCCGCGCCGCCTGAGCCCCCAGAGCCGCCGCCCGAACCGCCGCTCCCGGTGCAGCAGCAGCAGCAGCGCGAGCAGCCACCGCCGTCCGGGCAGCAGCCACCCCCAGCAGCCTCCTCGTCCTCGGCTCCCGACCCCGACGGCAAGCCGGGAGCCAATCCCTGCACCGAGCCCGAGTGGTCCGAGTTCTGCAGCGGGGTGAAAGCCACGTCGCTGCTCTTCTTCATTTTCAGTCTCCCGTCTGACTTAGCGGCCATGATGCCTCCAAACCGGTGGAGAGCCCTCCTTTATCTGACACCTTTCCCTGCTGTCTCCTCCTCCCGCCACCTCCTCGCCTCGCCCAGGCTTCCCTCCCCGGCGGCGCGGCTTCCCCTCCTCCTGCTCCTGCGCTTCTCGCCCGCCGCCCGCCGCCGCCCGCCGCCCGCCGCCTGCCGCCCGCGGGGCTAGGCGCTGGGCCGGGCTAGCGGCGCGCCTGGGGCCGGCAGGAGCGCCGCCTGGCTGCCTGCACAGAGCCAAGCTGCTCGCGGCGCCCCGCGCGCGCCCCTGCCTGCCGCCCGCGCTGCTCGCCGTCTCGGCCCCGCGGCTGCCGCCCGAGCCGCCGCCGCCGCCAGCAGCAGGAGCAGCAGCGGCCGCCGCGGCGCTCCTCGGACCTGTACATTCCTCTCCTCCCCTCGCTCGCGCTCCCTCCTCCCGCTTCCTCTCCTCCACCAGCTGACTCCGAGGGAGAGGATGACCTCATCCCTTCTCTTCCAGCTGCCGCCGCTCCCACCCCAACTCGGGAGGGGCGAGGAAGGAGGAGGGCCCGGAGGAGGGGCCGGGGCGAGAAGAAGAGAGGCTGGGGTTGGGGGGGGTGGAGGCTTGGCGGGTCCCGGGGGCCAGGAGGAGCGACAGAGAGGTTGGCAGAGACGGTCGAGATCCCCAGCTCACGGGATTTCGGAGAACGTTGGGAGGGTTTGACTGACACTGGGGGAGGGGCAGCAAGGGTCCCTGCGTCCAACCCTAGTGGAGGTCGAAGAATCGTGGGCACCGGCGGGTTTGGCGGTGGCGAGGGCTCGGGAGGTACAGGTTTCTTTGTATTAGGTTGCGGGTACCTGGATGAGGGCTGGGTGTGCTGCTGGTGCCAAAGAGGGTGTGAGGGGACTGAGTTGAACTCAGAAGCCAGTGCCCCGAAAGCTCGTTGAGGGAGTGGGTGTGTCCGGCCTTGGAGAGCTGGGAAAGCAGAGGGCGTGCTGGGCCGGTCAGGGTGCTGTGCCGAGCGCTTAGCCCCAGGTAGCGCGGGCCGCGGAGGACTTGTGGGTCCGCTGGGAACCTGGAGCCTGTGCCCTCGAGGGACTGAACGGGCAAACCGGGAGCTCCAGGGCATTAGGCTCGGGCGCCCTTCACTGTCCAGGCCCACGCGTCTCTGTCCGTACCCCTCACGTTTTCTTCGCTGCTGGGAAACTGCCACACCAGGAGGCGCGGCGAGCAGGAATGCCTGGCGGCGGCCCTCCACCACGTCCTCCAGCAGGTGGGAAGCGCGCTGCACCCCTGGCGGCCTCCTGAAGCGCGGCGAGGTGGAGGGGCGGGGCCTGCAGCAGCGGGAAACTCTGTACCAGCCTGCAGGCTGAGGGCGGCAAAGCTGAGAGCTGGCGTCTCCTCCCCTAACCCCAAAAGAGTATTAACCTTTTTCTCTTAAAGCTATAAGAGATGCAGATGTAATTGATGAGTGGTCTCACAACTTCAGAAATGACTAATATATTAAATGATTCGAATACATTAAATTTGTGACCGAGTGGTTCACCAAATTAGCCATAAAGAGAATATAAGATATTTTGCACCTTGGAAAGATTCCTAAAAACCCAATAAATATAGGATTGGCATCTTTTTAAAAAAAAATAGAAAACTTGTCTGATTTCTCACTTAACTTTCTCAAATATAAGAGACAGAGAACGTAATTCTTAAATTACACTGTGACTCACATGTTTTAAGACCAGAGGGAAGTGAGGCAACAAAAGTTACACAGCCACCAGGAACACCAGTTATATCTTCTAAATCTGGAGACAAATCATAACACCCTCCCTCTTGTCTGTTGTAGACACCAGGCTCAATTTGAACTAAAGTATATGCCTTCCTTAATTGGTAGCTCTATGAAGCAGAAGAGCACACATTTCACTGGAGTAGAAATAAGCACCCCAAACATCTTGTGCTGAAGTTCATCAGCTGTTTTATCAGAACTGACCCCACCCACGGACACTGCTCTTTCATTTTCACATCCAGGTACTCTGGGTGTTTCCTTACTTGGTCTTTGCCTGACAGTCACAGAGACTAAAATCATGTAGCATGCACAATCCAATATTTCTAGCAAAAGGCATGACCAAGTGGTGAATAAGGCCATTGAACCTGTTAGAATGTCTTATAAAAGCTGTTTTTAAATCTAGCTTTAAAATTCAGAACTTCTTGGAATAGAAAAAGTGCTTTTTGGAAAACACCCTGTTTTGTTTCCCCAAGGTTCAGCTCTTAAGGTTCCATCACCAGGGAACTACAGCTGATCTTACTTTATGCCAAACCACTGGGGAGAGGAATGATCTCTTAGACAACTGGGTCCTAAGGGATAGAGTGTATTCTAGGTCAAGTGCATTGCCTTAAATTGCCATGGGTGTGAAAAGGTCCTGCAGCATCTCAGGTTCTGAAGGTCTGGTGGTTAGCAGGAATGTCTCTAGTCCAATTCTATCTTTTGCACCAGGCACAGCACCTGCACAGGACTATTTGCTCAATAAATATTAATTGAATGAGTGCATGAATTTATAGAAAGTACATTCTACAACAGGAAAAATGCTACATTTTGTACTAATTAATGTTTCCATGGAAACATAGGAATTATGAGACATCTTATTTGGTTCTAAAAAAGAAATAACTAAGTATAGTTTAATTATTAATATATTTATACTAAACTGTTTAGATTTTTTGCAAGTCTCTGTCTGAGCTATCTCTGAAAAATGGTGGTGAAATTAATGAAAGGAGTATACAAATAGGAGGTCAGAGAATTAAACTTCAGATCCAGGTTCTGCTACATACTGATCTTATGTACTGACCCATGATCTTAGCAAATTGTTTAATACACAGGATCAGTGTGAGGATTAAATGAAATAAGACATATTACTGGGCTTTGTGTACAATTTTGCCCCCAAAAGTCTCTAATCTCATAAATCTATTCACATCTCAGGTTGCAGATTTTAGCATTTCTTGCTCTTTTGTAATCCCTGTACCCATCAAGATACATGGACAATCGCAAAGAGCTCCAAGTTTAGATTCAGAGGGTTCTTTGGACATGTTATTTAACCTCTCTGACCCTCACATTCATCACTTGTAAAGTAAGGATAGTAACCACTCTTAGCATTCTGTGTTGATATGTATACTAAAATGCATGGAAAATGACAGCAGTCCAGCACACTCAATATACATCGTTACTAGCTGTTGTATTTGTTCCATCTCCAATATAGTTTTTGGTTTAACACTAAGCCTTTATATTTTGCTAGTCACCTCTGCCCCAGATTCTCATTTAGTTTGCTTTTCAGTACCATGATCTCTCTTTCAATGATTTTGTCTTCCAGTCTTCCAGCCAATCTCACAGACTCATAATCTCAATTTCAAACATCTTACCCTCAATTAATTCCTCCGAAGTGGTTAGCTCAGTCCCTCAAGTATTATGAGTCAATTTTATCTCATTTTATATCTCTTAACCTTTTCTCCATTCTCCTCGCACAGCCTGAGTTCCATCATAGACCACTATCAGCCCTCCCAGGAACATATCTTCATCTTTGTTGTCCTTCTTACTTGAAAAAATGCCAGTCTTTCTTAAAACCTGTTCTTTCCTCCAAATTCAGGCCTAAGTCAACACAAGGGCTGTGGTTCAAATACGGGTGGGACCGTCCACGCTGACTGACTTTCTTTAGATCTATGACCTTAAACCTGAGTTGGAATCTGGGGCTGCTCATCAACCACACTATCAGTTTCTGGTCGATTTGCTTTTTCACTTTTAAAATGATTTTTCCCTTCTCAAACTTTAAACACCTCCTTCCCTATCTTTTCTCTCAGCTGATAGCTCTGCTTCCCAAAAAACAAAAATGAAATCAAAGCAGAACCTATGAAGTTCCCCGCTCCTACCTACCAGCACTTGTACCCACATTTTTACCTCCTGCTTCTACAAGAGGGGCCTTCCATTAGTTCATTATCTTTCATGCTCTCTCACTGATCAAGTGTACAATTCAGCACTAATATCCACAATCATCAGTTTTCCTGTCTGCTGGGTTATCCCAATCAGCATACAAACATGTCCCTATTAATCCACTGGTTAAGAAACAAGGAAAATCAAAATTTCTTTTGATCCTGGTTTCCTTTCTAGCCACCACTGCATTTCTCTAAAGCCTGTTAGAACAAACTTCCTGTAGAGTTGCCTAACCTGGCTTCATTTCTTGTTCCCCCATCCTCTTGAACGCACTCAAATAAACCATTAACTGCTCCATTGTAACTGCTCTTACTAAGCTGCCACCATTAACACTACTTTACTAAACATCTCAGTTCTCATTTTGCTTGAGCCCTTCAGCAGCATGTGACCTAGATGATCATAACTTGCTCATTGAAATATTTTCTCTGCATAGTTTTTACTACTCCACACATTCAAAGTTTTTTTTTTTTGTTATTGTTGTTTGTTTTGTTTTGCTTCTGTCTCAAAGCAGGCTCTTTGCTAATTCTGGGTCTTTTGTTCTTTCCCATTTCCTCTCAATCCTCAAATTTTTCTCTATGGACTCCTACTTCCTTGATTAGTGTATGAAACCTTGTGTTTTAAAATACCATATATATGCTACTGCTGATGCTTGTATGTATTTTTCCAGGCTGCACATATCCAATATCCACTGAACCCTAGAACAGAAACAACTACTTACTCAACATTTGAACTTGAGTACCCAACAAACATCTCAAGTTTAAATCTTTGAAACTGAACTTCAGATTCCCAATGCCCCTACCCTCCCACCAAAAAAAAAAAAAAAAAAAAAAAAAAANCCCCCCCCCCCCCCCAAAAAAAAAAAAAAAAAAAAAAAAAAAATCTGCTTTTTTTCTCACTTCATGATAGCACTAACCTTTTAGTTTTTCAAGTCAAAAAAAAAAAAGTATAGTTACACGCAGCTACTTCTTTTAGAACCCTTATCTAATCTGCCAGAAAATCCTTTTGACTCTACCTTCAAAATCAATTTTTATTTGACCATTTCTTATCTTCTCCCTTAATACCACTTTGATTAGATTCCTAGTTTTCTCCCACCTGGATGATTGCCTCCTTACTAGTTTTCCTGTTCTTACCTTTGCTCTCTTACATAGTAAGCATAGCAGTCAAAACGCACTCTAGAAAAAACAAACCAAATCATGTTACTCATCTACTGGCATCAGTGTAGGCTACACAATTTATGGGGCCCAATGAAAACTGAAAATGCAAGATCACTACTGGGGACAGGGAAGTCAATCTCCCTTTCCATGGAGTAAAGAGCATCCAAGTGTGATGTCCTTCCTAGCATGGAGCCTTGTGCAAATGCTTAATATAATTTAATAACACAGTGACTCATATTTATCAAATATCTTCTGATGTTATAACATATAGAAAGCAAATTTTTCATATTGGTATGTAAGGTGCTACAGCATTTGACCTCTCTATTTGCCACTGTCTGTTCACTCATTCTTTCCACCTGCTACATAGTTCTCCCTAGTTTATCCTCAAACATACCAGAAAACTACAATCCTGGGTCTTTGCATGTGCTGTTGTTTCTTTCTGGGACACTCCTCCCCAAGTATCCATAGAGTCTCTTAATTCAAGTCTTCATTTTAAATCCTTCTTTTGAGACCATCTCCTTGGCCATTCTGATTTTGAGAAGAGATCCTCTCTTCACCTTATTCATACACTTAGTCCCTATAACTAGGTCTAGAGAAGGAACTCTGGCAATTTTGTCTGTCTATATATGGCCCTTAATCCCAGTTCTGATTTCTCATCCAAGGTTCCAACTTGTTTTGTGATGCTTAACATGGGGTAACAGAATAACCTCCTATTTTGCAAAGAATCCCACTGAGCTCAGAATTTATCCAGTAGATGCCAACACAGACTCCATGTCAGAATATTCACTAATGCTAATTTATACCAAAAAGATTCACTGTAGATCAATTTGGAGGTGGAAAACAGGGATTTTTAGGATCCACCTGGCATATGTTTCTATTTTCTTACAAACCATATTTAAAGAGAGAATATATAGGACTTAGTAGGGAAATAACTTCTGTACTCAGAGGAGAGGTAGAGAATAAAACAAAGTTAATCTAAATATTTTCATCTGGGTATTTGACCATGAAAAGGGAAGGGTAAATAAAAGAGTATACCCAGCAATTTCTGGTCAATCTGGTAAATCAATTCTTAAATTCAATTAAGGCAAAATAAAGACACTTATGAGGTGTTTTGGAATGAGTATTTGGATTTCTCCACATTCATACATTGAAACCCTAACTCTTGTTGTGATATTTACAGGTGGGAAGTGGGACCTTTTGGAGGTGATTAGGTTTAGATGAAGTCATGAAGTTGATCTGCCTGTTCTGCTCCCCTCTCTGTCTCTGGTGAATCCTCTCACCACCCTGAACTAGGCAGATGTCCTTAATGACCTATAACAACAGGAAGCACAAGCGTTTCCTCTCTCTCTTCTCTTTGTCTTTGCCTCTCTCTTTCTTTATCTCTGCCATGTGAAACCATAGAAAGAAAAGTCTGTCTACAAGGGAGGAAGTGAGTTCTTATCAGGAACCAAACCTACTGGCACATTAGTCTTAAATTTCCCAGCTTTCAGAACTGTAAATAGTGAATGTCTGTTTTTAAGTCACTGAGTCTAGTGGTAGAGTGGTTACCTATATTTATATTTCTCAGTTATAGTTTTGTTCACTAATAGAAGTTTCTTTTGAAAAACAAAAACAGCTTTAACTGCTGATGTTAACTGTATGCTATCAAGACAGTTGTCTTGATAAGTCAGTGGTGCATGTTGCAGGAAATTTTGCTGAAGTGTTTAGTAGTGAAGTTACCAATTCACAAACTTTTCACTTCAGGGGTCCAGTCATTTTAAATTAGTGCACAACTACCTTCTGAAGCTACTAAGAGTTAATAGGAATCCATCATGTTCGTGCTATTTGCTCTTGCTTATTGGTCAATAATCCCCTGCTGTGTGCCACGGTCCCATCATAGCACCATCCCAGATAACTTCTTTTCTCTAGACGCTGGTACCACGCTATCCCTCCCCCAAACCACATTTTTATAACTAACTCCTACCATTCTTCAGACTTCCATTTAAATTACTAAGTAACAAACAGTTTACTAATGTAAAAAGTATGACATAAAATTTTACAACCAAGAGTAAGTAGCTGTTGTGCCCTGGTTTCTAAAACTGGTTGCCTCACTAAGACATCATGACACATTTGTGAAAGAATCCAGCTCTCTCACCACCTTTTTTTTTTTTTTTTTAAAGATTTATTTATTTACACATACAAAAGCTGAGGTACAGGCCAGAGTCCAGGGTGGTGAGAGGATTCACCAGAGACAGAGAGGGGAGCAGAACAGGCAGATCGACTGAAATACACTGCTGAGGGGAGCAGTGGGCAAGACAGGAGAGGTCTGCTGAGCCATGTGGGTCTCCTCCCTGGCCAGAGGAAGGGATCGAACTCGTGCTGCAGTGGTTGCGGTTTGCTTCATAGTGTGTTGCTTAACCCACTGCGCCACCAGGGAGGCCCTATCACCACTTTTAAACAAAAGAGAATCAAGTGAGACTTTGAGAAATTGAAAGAGTGCCCAGAGTGACAATACTTATGGACTAAGTTACGATGTAATGTTTTTCCTCAATAAACTCGAGAGAATCTTGAATGATTTGAAATAGTGACATGACCAGTGTTACATTTTAGGATGAGTATCTGGCAGTAAAGAATGAAAGGATGATATTGTATAAGATGATAAATTATATGATTTATGATATTTCACCAGTTTCCCATGTGTACTTTGTTCCTAAACCCTAATACAATATCTGACATATTAACAAACATTTGATAAATATTTTGGGAAAAGTTTTCCCATATATATAAATATAGTCCACCTCTTCTGAGAGCTAGTGGAACTGTAGTTTACTTTCAAAAGATTAACACCCCAAAAGCATAAAGACTTCTGAAATGGAAAAAAAAAAGGGCATTGACTTTTAAACAAAACATAGTGCAACACTAAGGTATTAAAAGTGTAGAAGTCAGTTGGGGGAGGAGCAAATTAATGTTAAGTGATACAAGTACCAATAATGATTATTAGAAGGACTTGGAGGGTTGAATTGGTTCAATATTTTAATTTCAAGAATTAGCAAAGCAACATGAAGTGAGTATAAAAAAATGCAATAGTATGCAATTCAGGTCCTAAAATTTAAAATGAAGTGTCTCAAAAGCTGGAAACACAGGTTTAGATTTGATGAAGAAAGATGAAGTCCTGAGTTTCTTTCTATGCTTCACCATAGTCTCTGACTAGTAAGTGTGTTTTCTTTCTGAAATATTTTAGTGAATCATTTTTGTCTTAAAATATATTTTTATATAAGAAGAAAATGATAAATGGTGCTTAATTCCACAACCAGCTTAAAAAATTCCATACAACCCTGAAACATCCATATAGCTGAAACATACATTTACAATAAAAAAGCAGAATCGCTTCATTACTAGCACTTACACAAATTTTCAAAATATGATAGTGTTGGGTAAGAAAGTATTTTATTTATATTAGATGATGATACTTGAGAAAAATGCATGAGAATTTTAAAGTATGTTATCTTACTCCCCTTCAGAAGTAGGAATTTAATTCCTTCCCACACCTGACATCTGACTATGGCCCACATTTAATGACTTATTGTCAAAGAATATAGTTTGGGGGGAGAGGTAGTGATTTTCCAGTGGAGAAACTTGGTAACATATCCTTGTCCAGGATATCTAGGTCACCATCAACAGTGATAAATCATAGTGATAGCAGGTACCCTTGATAAGCTAGGTTGATGATATTTCTCCTCTGTAAATTTCTTCTTAAACACTTATGACCCCAGTATAAATAAAAGAAAATCATCAAACCAATTCCAGTTGAGGGATATTCTGCAAATACCTGACCAGTTCTTCTCAAAACCATCAATATTACCTAAAGTAAAGAAAGTCTGAGAAACTATTACAATGAAGATGAGGCCAAGGGACAGTGTAGCTAAAATGTAATTTGGCATCCAGGGAGATATAACTAGACAGACTGATGCAATTTATTTTATTTTCTGTATATTTTACATTAATTTTCTTTTTTGTACAGTGAATGCTTTCTCCTTTAGGTATAGTCCCCACTAAATTCCCATCACAACTTCACCCCTGCACCATCACCATAGTCCCTTGTGTAAGAATACATTCCCTCCCCTGTTTTGATCCTTCTCCCACCCCTTCCCTTGCAAAGTAGCTCTGATTAATAGTTGCCTGTTAATTTTTATTTTTATTATAATCATTTTTTCTCCCCCAGACTCTTATTTCGTTTTCCTACACTCATCCTATAAGTGAAACCATCCAATATTTTTCTTTTTCCTTCTGACTTATTTCTTCGAGCATAATCCCTTCCAGCTCTATCCACATTGCTGTGAATAGCATGGACTTATCTTTTCGATTGCTGCATAATATTCCATTGTGTGTATATACCACATCTTCTTGATTCAGTCATCTGTTTTTGAGCATTTGGGTTGTTTCCAGTCTTACCTATTATAAATAGTGTTGTAATAAACATAGAGGTGTCTTTTGAATTAATTCAAAAAGTGTCTTTTTGAATTAATGTTTTGTATCCTTTGAGTGGATTCCTAGGAGTGGAATTGCTGAGTCATATGGAAGTTCCATTTTTAGTAGTTTGAGGAACCCCCACATAGCTTTCCAGAGTGGTTGGACCAGAAAGTCCAAAGTTTGGTTAGTAGTAGAGTATCAAAGTTGGTATCTTGTTGTTATAAATATAACAGGCTAATGTAAGAGAATATTCATGGCAGCTTTAATCATAGTAGCCAAAATCTGGAAATAATTCAGGTATATTTTAATGGGTTCCTGATTAAAAAAACTGCTGTATATCCACACAGGGACAGATATATGTGGATAGCAATTAAGAGGCACAAAGATCTGATTTAAAATATACAAATGAAGATGGCATCAGAGAAGTTTCCTGCTTTTGCTGCAGAGAGGATTATCTGAAAATTATCTGAAGGAACACTGTACCCAGAGGATCCTATTGAGATGATGCTAGAGCTTCTGTTGGACATTGAAGACCAATTCAGACCATGCCAGAAGTATAATTCAATGAGACAATTTAACGCCATCCAAAAAAGATAGATGGAGAGAGTTGCATAGAAACTACAGTCAGCATGAGAGCCTGCAACACAAATCTCTGAACTGTGTTCCCATGTTTGGATAGCTGCCCTAGGCAAAGGAAAGCTGATTAGTGTGAGAAGAGCACCCTTAACTGAGGCTATATAATTTCAGAAGTAATGGGGTATCCTTGGTGGGCCAGGTCACCAGGGAAGAGTACAGGATGCAGAAAGGCACTCCCCTCCCCCACCTCTCGACAAACTTGAATTGACTCCATAAAACATCATAATTTAACCCCAAAGGCTATAGAGACCCAAATATGGAACTGCAGAGAATGACTCCTATCATAAACAGGAGTCATTCCTACACACTATTTTTATCAGTGACTGAAACTCTCAAGGTCTCTTCCAAACTTCTGAACCAATTCTCTCCAGTGTACAGTGCCATCAGCTGGAAAAGTAAAAGTTCTACACCTTTAGAACATTTGAGAAAAGAGCAACATAGAAAGCTAAAAATTGGAAGATGGAAAATACAACACAAAACAACTTGAGTACTCAAGGGACTGTTTCACCACACCAAGAGAACAAAGCTCAAGAATCCAAACACATAGACATGGAAGATTTTTTTTTTTTTCTGATCAGATACTGAGTTGAAAATTGCCATGATAAAAAAATTCAAATAAATGGAAGACAGAAATCTGATCAGAGATATACAAGAAAACTCAGAAAAATTAATTAATGTCCTGAGAAAATATAATTCAAGTAAGTGGAATATCAAGTCAGTGACCTCAAAGGTGGTAATACACAAAGAATCCAAGAGGAAGGAGTAAGAGAAATATAGGAGAAAAAACTGAAGACACACTGTAAAATTATTTAACTCCACAAGTAAAGGAAATGTAAGAATAAGTGTCTAAAAGGGGAAGAATGAGAGAAAGGAATATGGAAGTTATTCAAAGAATAATATGGGAAAACTTCCCAAACCTCCCAAAGAAATTAAATATAAAATTCCATGAAACTAAAAGAACACCTGTTTACTTATGTGTAATGCGACCTACATCAAGACACATAGTTGTGAAACTTCCAAACTGTTCAAGATAAAGAAGGAATGTTGAAATTGGCTTCAAGGAAGAAGCAGATAACCTTCAAAGGTACCCATCAGCCATAGACTTGACTTCTCAGAGGAAAAAAAAAATGGTTATGTGAGAATGGAATAATATATTCAAAATACTTAAAGATAAAAACTTCCAGCCAAGAATACTCTGTCCTGCAAGATTCTCCTTATATGAGGGAGAAATAAAAGATTTCTCAAGCAAACAGAAACAAGGAATTTGCCAACACTTGACTTCTCCTACAAGAGATGTATGTGAATTCTCAATTGAAGGGAAAATAATTGTAAAAATAAAATAAGTTATTAAATACACAAACTGAAAACTAAGGAACAAATAGCAGTAGCAGATCCTCATATATATCAATGACCATCTTAAATACAAATGGGATGAAGACACTAATTGAAAGGTACAGTGTGGCTGGTAAGATTAGAAAATAAGAACAAAACTCAACTTTCTACTGTCCCCAGGAAATGTTCATGAACTCCAAAATGAACACAGACTGAAAGCAAAGGGTTGTAAAAACTTCTACTGGCAAATAAGATACAAGGAAAGTCAGGAACAGACATATAAATACATACATACATATGTATGTATATGTACACGTATACACACACACACATATATATATCTCAGATAAAATAGACTTTCAGCCAAAAAGTGTAACAAGAGATGAGGATGGAAAGTGTATAATGATTAAAGGAACAATATAGTGGGAAAACACAGTCATCAATATATAGTCACCAAACAAAGGAGAATCAAAATACATTAAGCAATTTTATCAAATCTGAAAAACAGACATAGGAAAAAAATAATAGTGGTTGGGGAGTTCAACACCCCAATTTCACCAATAGATAGCTCAAGCACACAATAACCTTAAACAAAGTATTAGACTACAGAGGCTTAATAGATATTTATAGGACACCGCACCCAAAAAAGAGTTGAATACACATTCTGCTCAGTGTACATGGGACATTTTCCAGGCATGACCACATTTTGGGTCACAAAACAGTTGTCAATAAATTTTTGAAGACTGAAATTATATTACAATGGTACCAAACTATAAATCAACCACAAAAAGAAAGCAGAAAAAAAAAATCCTCAAATATGTGGAGATAGAACAAAATGCTACTAAATTATTATCAGGTTAATGAATAAATCAAAAGAAATTTAAAAATCCCTTGATATATATGAATGAGGACACAACCTATCAATATATGTGGAACATAGCAAAAGCAGTACTAAGAGGGAAGTATATATAGGCTCACATTAAGAAACCAAAAAAAGCTCAAACAAATAATTTTATCTCCACCTTAAGTAACTTGTAAAAGATAAGCAAATATAACCAAAGGCTAATAGAAGGTAGCAAAAATAATAAAAAGAGTAGAAACAAGTGAACAGAAATTATAAAGTAAGTCAATAGATTAATGAAAACAAAAAACAAGCTCACTGAAAAAAAAATCTACAAAATAGGTAAGTCTATAACTAAGCTCACACAGAAAAAAGGGAGAAAACTCAAATAAAACCAGAAACAAAAGAGAAGTAATAACATGCATCTCAGAAATTCAGAGAACCATAAGTGATTTTTACATGTGTCAGTAAGTTGAATAACCTAGAGGAGATGGACAAATTCTTAGAAATAAACTGGGGCCAAATCAGGAATAAATATAATACCTGACCAGACCAATAACAAACATGGGAAATTTAAAACAGTAATCAAAATCTCCCCAGAAGCAAATATCCAGTGCCAGATCTTCCTCTACTGAATTCTACTAAACCTGCAGCACCAGGTACACTCATTCTGTACCTGTTGATGTGTTTCTAATACATCTTTTCTTCTTTGTCATTTTCTCCCCTTTTTCTTCCTTTATTTCACTCGTTTGTTTCAAAATAGTCTTTTGTTGTAGTGATTATAGGAATGACTATATAAATGACTATAGGGAATGGTCATTTGTTTTAAAATTTTGTCTTCTAATTGTTCCAGATGCAGAGAAAATTATCTCTGAACTCCAACAAAATTTTTCTTTGTTGCAGCTTCTTTTCCTCAGAAAACCTCCCTTAAGCAGGTGCTGTATGACTAGAAATCCTGAGGTACACAAACTCTGAGTACCTTTGCTTTCTAGAGTTCATTATTCCCAAAGATGGGCATCTCTCTATTGACAGTGAAGTGATCTTTCTGAGCATAGAGCAGATTGCACCAAGAGTTATCTGAGTTTTAAGTATATACATATTCATTAACTCAACAAGCATTGTTAAAACACTTTCTAAGTGTCTGAAATTATGAAAGTGATCATAGTGTTGCTTATGCGAACCTGGACTTTGGGGTTCAGTTGGCATGATTGCATTATGGGTGCTTACACTTGGGAATGTTTGAAAAATTATATGTTCTTTATGTGAACGCTGTGCAAGTGTATAAACTTAGAGACAATATTAACAATTATAGAAAGTAACTACATATATATCGAAACCTGTCACTGGTAGGTGAACATAAAACTGGAAATGACCAAAAAGTTTCTAGTCCAGTGTGGCATACACACAAAAGACAACAATAAAACATGAAAGTAGTTTTAGCAATCCTTATATGAGAATAAAGATTCAAAGCTATGTAAAATTAACCCTTGGGAATCAGGAATGGCTTTGTAGAAGAGATTATGTTGGATTGGGGGGGAGGGTCTCTGAAATAGTAGTAGGCACTCAGTCAGGAAGAGTGAGGAAATGCATTCCATAAAAAGCAGGCAGAATTTCTTAAAACGAAGAGATATGAGATAGTCTGACACATTTACTGAACTATATGCAACTGAATTTTGCAGAGTTAAGTATGTGGAGAAAAGAATTTCCAGTGCCATAACTCTAAATGGGATATTCAAGATATTAAAAAACCAAATGAAATATACTCAAGATGACTAGTTAAAAATGTATCCCAAAAATCTTCATCATTGTAACCTTAATATACCTCGCACTATATGACCAAGTTCTGCACAGCACATAATCCTTAATCCCTCTATCCTGAATCCTCCTCCAGTTGCCTCCTTGGGTCTCTAGTTGTTCAAAGAATGCACAGAGAATAGATCCCAGGGTGCCCAGAGACCCCACACTTACACCTCTCCCCTCTCTCATGTATTACTTCTGTAGGAGCTCTCTTTGAAGTCTGAGAGAGAAATGGGCCTTGTTCCAACAGCTGCCGAACTCCTTTTTCTTAATTAAGTTTCCAGCTTCCTAGAGAAGGAGTATTATGGTGAAATGGAGTTGCTGTACACAAGCCTCAGAAAATATGAAGTTAGGGAAGGCAGTGGAAATGCAAACTCCTTGTAGTTTGTCCAATAAAACTGGAGTAATTGAAAAACCCAGTGACTTTATATTTCAACTTCTTCATAAATGAAATGTGGATTTAAATTGTTTTTTAATTATTTTGATAAAAGAAGGTATGACTAAAAATATGGGCAATGCAGGAATAATTCTCTTTTCTCACATACTCAGGCTGAATCTGCAGTTTCAAAAACAAACAAACCCAACAACATTCAACCAGAATTATAATAGGCATTTAACGTTTTAGTGTTTCTGCTGCTTCCAAAATGTTCTAGTATATATAATAGATAAATTGTGAAACTATCATAAACCACTTTTCAGAAAGAATGAAGATGTTGTAATTCTTTCCCTAGCAATCTCTGGAGAATTTGAATTTAATTGAATCATGACATATTTTTTAAGGTGATAATAAACAGACATTAGTTAGAAAAACATCCTCCCCCAAATGCATAGATATTATTTTGGGCAATGGGAAAATCTTGAAATACTTCATAAATATATTTGAAATGTCCAGAGGATTAATGTGAATAATTAAAATAAATAGCATAAAAAGCCTAGCAAAATATTTTCTGTACTCAAATGAAGTTTTTATATTCTAAATTTACAAAGATTAAACTAATTGTCTGCTTCACATAGGAACAAGAACAAAGAAAAATGGTCTCCTGTGAAATAACTCTCAGATGATAGAGTGAGTGAGAATTTTGTTCATTTAACTATGCTCAGGATGTGTAATGGATATTGTGTCAACTGCACACCAATTACAGACTCCCCAAGATCTTGAAAGCCCCTGAAATTAATTACTAAGTTAATGTCACATCATATAGTCACAAGAAGTCAATTTTTGAATAGGCAAATTATAAACAAAATTGGCATGTGCTTCAGTCACAGAAGGTCTATTTCTGGTTGAGTCCTGGTTGAGTCATTGACCTGAGAGCATGGAAGACAGTGGACTTGCTTCTACTGGAGATAAGATTTGGCTCCCAGCTTTCAGAATATGGGAAGTCAGCTGACTGCTTAGAATCAAAAAAATGGTGTGAGTGTATAAGGGATGCTACATGAGAAGTAATATCTGAATGAACTGAAGGCAAGGGAAGTTAAAAACTCCTATGGTCCTAGGGTCAATAGAGGAAGTAGAGATATGCTCTAGACCCATGAATCCTGTGTTACTCTTGAACTCTGAAAATAAGTCTGTTGGTAATGAGAATTAACTAGAAGCTCTGGAACTGCCTGGTTTACCAAATTGTTCTTGCCAGGCTGTCCTTTGGTATAGTTGTCTACAACTGTGTTGAAAACATGGGTACAAAGACCCATGAGAAATGAGGAATGTGGAAAAAAAGACAGTGATCTTCACTTAGAAACACTGAGTAAATAACCATACATTCTGCTGTTAATCAGAGTCCTCTGTGGTGTCAGCTAGAATTTCTTGATCTTGGCCATCAGTGAAAAGGCATGTGAACACTTAAAACATATTTTGAATTGTGATTCTATACCTCTGAATCAGTGGTATAAACCAACATTACCTCAAAAACAACAACAATATTTGACTATAGTTGTACTTTTCAAATAAGTAAATAGTTCAGGTGAAACTTGCATTTTGAAGATTTCAAGTCAAGAACTTAGGTGCACTGCTTAGCTTTTTACTGAAAGCACACTATAGGAATCACTGAAGTTACCTGCAAATTGGAAAAAATTATTGACATAAAGTTATCATTAGGAAAACTATGAGCAGTGCTAATTTTTTATTATATTAGCAATAATTATAGTAAATCCAAGGTAGATGTAGTCAAGTGTGTATTATTGACAAAAGAATCAATTGAATTCAACTTTGTACTTTGTGGCATCCTACATGTCATCCAAATGTTATGGACAACAACAGTAATAACTGTCTTGTCAAGTAATGATAGTCAAAAAAGACAGGACCAAGGTTAACAGAACTAATTCTATAAATACTTGTCAGTATAAAGTGCTTTGTTTATGCCTCTATAGATACTTTTGCCCTAATAAATTTCAAAATCTCCTATTTGCTTCCTCAGAAAGAAATTGTTTCAGAAGGGTTTATTTAAGAATAATGACTCATAATTAAATATCTAAATATCTATGCAAGTATCTTTTCCTCTATCTACCCAGAATTTCCTATATTAAATAGCTACATGAAGTGTTAGAAAACTTAGAAGGACGTAAGAAAAATCTCTTTCTCTGTGACTATTGTTTTTCTCCTGTTCACATTGCAGGTGAAGCCTTTCTAGTTATTCAGCTGATTTTTCCCAACACTCCATTCATATAAGTGAGTTGGAAGTTATTATCCTTTTTAAAAGTCTAGAATTGTAACCCCCAAGGATAATCTCTAATATTCAAGAGGAAAGTTGAATACTGCCCTACTTGACAACTTGATTAAAATAAAAACAACATATTTGAGTACTAAAATCAAAATACATTTCCCATGTTGTTGATTCATTATGCATGAAAACACTGATCAGACAGAAAATGTAGTGAAGGCTAGTTTCTTGCTTGAAGAAGTGAGATAACTGCTAAAGGAAAGTATTTTTATCAGTAGTGGGAAACTAGGCAGAGTTTGCTTACACATGAAAACCAAATATAATATAAAAAAGACTTAATATCACATATAGTTAGTCCGAAGCATAGTAATCAAGGCATTGTTAGCCACAACAGTATGGTTTAGTATAATGAAGACTGATACTAACTAACCATAATGCACTGCTGGGATTAGAGTTAAAATTTATTTCCGGTTTTACGGAGCAGTACAATAGAAAATATGTTTCTGAAGAACTAATATTATGTCATTATTTGTCTTCTTGGGAAAAAGAATGTAGCATAAGAAAGTTGATGAATCAATAATAATTCCTGAATCTCGTTTTTAAGATCAAAAATTTTCAACTCAATGCTGAAATGCATGTTATTGTAACATATAGACTTTATTTTAATCAAATGATCATTATGAAACAGGACAGGTCAGGAGAAACATGGGATCAACAGGGAAAAACCGAGAGACCTTGGGCCATACCAGGATCTGGGCTTGATATTTGGAAGTTCTCATGTGCTATAGAACTAAGACTTTTCAATTATTTACTTCCAGCTGATTTTCTCCAGCCTCTGAACCTTTCATCTATGATCATAATAAGAGACAGATACAAATCTTTTAACTACAAAGTTAATCTTTTAACTACAAAGTTTCTGTTCTGAAAACAGAAAGTGCTAGAAATTTCATAAACAAAGTCAGTTCTTGTTAATTTTCTGATTCAATTTTTACAGGCTAAATTCTTAAATTGATAATTAAATTCTGGAAAAAGCCATTAGTATCATAATTATTATCAAAGGTAGGGACAATCAATGCGAGGAAGCAGTAGCTATAGTAAAGGACATGGGATTTCAGATCAAGAAAATATAACTGAAATTTACTTTGAGAACTTTGACAAGTCACTTGACTTTGTTTAGGCTCAATTTTGTAACTTTTAACATGAGGAGGTTAGACTAAATCAATATAGTTTCTACATAAATGGGGACTACACCTGGGAAGAGAAAGCATGCGTTGTACAAAAAGGAAGAATGATGTAAAATATATGTATAATAAAATAGTTTACATATTAGCCTATGTACTAATTTCTCTTTAATTTTAAATTAGCTTATTTTTAAATGAAGTAGTTTTTTCTTATATCATTGTTAATTTTTGAGGAGTATATTATTCTTCCCCTTGGGTGTGGCCACAGTAGTTCTCCTGCCATCACAGCACCCTTAACCCATCACCATAGTCCCATGTGCTCTTCCCCTCTGTGTTTTCGATTTTTCATTCCCCATTTCTTTCCCCCTCCTCTCTTGGATACTTCACATATTTATGGTCAGCATTCAAAGTTTATCTTTGTCTGAGCCTTTGTTTGGTTTCTCCTTATTCCACATATAAGTGAAACCACTGGATATTTATCTTTTTCTTCTAACTTATTTTGTTTCACATAATTCCTTCCAGCTCCATCCATGTTGCCCCAGATGGCATGAGTTATGAATTTATCTTTTCTTTGATCGCTGATTAGTATTTCACTGTGTATATAAACCACATCTTCTTGATACACTCATCTCTTTTGGGGCATTTAGGTGGTTTCCACACCATAGCTATTATAAATAATGCTGCAACAAACAGAACAGGTTTCCTTTCAAGTTAGTGTTTCTGTGTTCTTTGTGTAGCTACCTAGGAATAGTATCTACACATTGGTATCTGGGTCAAATGGCAGGTGAGAAACTACAGATTATCTTAGCTGAATTTTTGAAAATTCAAACAAAGAGTTAAAGTCTTTCTGACAAAGAAAGATCCAAAGAGATAAAGGGCTCTAGAAAACTGATACCATCACGAAATGATTGCATGACTCTTCAACATCCAGAAAATTGTACCCAATTAACTTGCTCTGGTTGCCAGAAATAGAAAGCATGATACAAACTGCTTTGAGCTAAACTGGTAATATGTTCATTCATGTAACTAAATAATAGTAGATTTGGCTTTGGTAGAGTTTTAATCCAGTAGAGGTTTCATGCTTTACTTGAGTTTTCTTTTTCTGCAGTGATCTCAGCTTTTACTTCTTCAGGGTGTGGTCATCCTCTCTAGACCTGTGTCCCTGTGGTAATGTCAAAGCTGCAGGAGTTCATGTCTTCTATCCAGAGCACCTTCTTCAGCGAAAGAAACTACTCTTCTTCTGGTATTCCCCAGAGAAGAAAGAGGCAGTTTTTTTTCCAGATATCCCTCAGTAGACATCTCAGTTTCATTGGCCCAAATTGCAACCCACGTTCATCCATAACAAATCCAAGAGGAATGGGACACAGTAATTGTGCTAAATCAAGACTCTCTCTTTCAGTGGGACTTGAGGGTGACCCTAATCAAAGGAAACATTTCAACAAATGTCTAATTCAGCTGTAATGTTATAAATGAAATGTGTTGCTATGTTTCTCTGTATAGATCTAATGTAAACTTCTTTGGAGAAAAGTTGAATGTCTACATATGAGTATAATTTTTTGACATCATCTTATTAAAAGCCACACTGACAATCAGCCACTAGATGGAAAGACAATACCTTAGTTCAAAGAACTGAATGTGAGCTAGCTTGAGTATACCAAAGATAATAAGCTCTCAGCATGAGTTTTCATTAGCTCTTTGTTTATACATCATCCTAACAAAGTACTTACAATTGTCTGTGGATGGATTATGTATTAAAGAGTTTTAAACTCTACAATGTTATTAATTTATTGTTTTGACATTCTTCACAAATAATTATGGTACTCTTATAATTTCATGTGAAGAAATCTGGGAAATAAAATTAGCATTTACTTGAAAAAAGAGAACTATATGAAAAACTAATGCTAGAAAAAATAAAAGCAGATTTGCAGGTAAAACTTTATAATAAGGAGTCCATTGCTATCAATCGCCATCAACCACCTATGTGGGGGCAGGAAGAAACCATGATTGCCTCAGCTTAGCCCAATATAAATCCAAGAGGCAGTTAGCAAATAAGTTCACTAATTATAAGAACTTCATGTAAAACCCATTCATCCTGCTCATACCCCTGAAGGTGAAGTAAATTGCTATTTCTAGCTCTCTTCCTACACACTGTAAAAATAATAATTTGCCTTCTATTTCCCTAAACCACATATGCAGTACATACCTGTTGAAAACCTATTTGCTCCCAGAAAGATTTGGGATTCTTGTGAAGAACTTGATTTATTTTTACAAATGCTATTTGTTATACAATTCTGCAGTAGGAATATATACCTGGCTTCGTTAACAAATCAGTTGGGTTTGGGTCTGTTATGTAGGTGAATTGTATGTATTGATGAAGGGAAATGGGAGGGAGCAGTTAAAAAATTCAGAGACAACATGTATTCCTATTTTGGAAAATGTAGTTTAGAATAATAAAAAAGTGAGTCAAGGTCAGCAGAATGCCAAATGTACTCACTGGAAGAAAAATTATGCCAAATAGAGGAACATGACCCTTAGTAGGTGAACTTTCTGGTCTCTGGAGGAGCCAAAATGCACTCACAAGTGCTGGCTACACCTTGAAAAGTAACTAGCAACTGAAGCAGTGGGTCTGATGAAGCTCCCACCACAATCTGGCTCCACGTTTAGACACAGGAGAGTTTATAAGCAATGTTTTACTTTTCTTACATAGGAAGCAGTGTCAAGTTCAGTAATGGCTTGTTAGAAGACTGCAACCTGCTTTAAGTGACTAAAATCTTGAAAGTTTCAATGTTACAGTTTTATGGGGAACAGAATGGATAATATCAACATTGGCACATAAAAACTTGTTTTTCAATTGTGTCCTGAACACAGTGAGTGTTGAGAGGATTAAATCTTTTGAACCTCAGTTTCTTCCTCTGTATAGTGAACATGTTCTGCAGATTTTTGTAACTTTTCAATGAACTGAATGTAAAGTGTTGATGTAGTATCTGTCATAAAGGCATTTAGAAAATGCTCACTTCCTTCCCCCTTTTCTTGGTTTTTATTCAAACACAGATTATTTTGATTCTGAGCTAGCTGTGTGGGAATGAGACAATTCAGAAATAAAGGTGAAGATAAAAAAGTAAAGAAAAGAACCAGGTGGGAGATTTATTATTTCTTTATTGGAGAGAGGGATTTTTTTTCCAGTATTTCAAGACATGAGAAAATCCCTGTTTTATGTTTGCTATAAATGAGATGGTTCTTTAGCTATAGACTTTCTTCCTGGTTCATAAACCTCCTAGATGGCAGTCAGGAGAGGCAATCAGTGAGGATTCGAGGGCCACATCAGAGCAGGGAGAATAGCTAGAGGGGAACATTTTAGGTATGAACAGCAGTTCATATTTCATATACATAGAAAGCACTATTAGAAACATTAAAATTGAGCATCATCAGAAAGAAGAACTCCTTCAGTGTGAGATTCTCGATTTAAATTCCCAATGTTGCCCATTTGGGTGCTAGGCCCCTCTGAAGGTCACATTGATTCATACTAATAAAAAATACTCATCTAAAGTTATCTTTATATTAATGGTATTTCTGATTTTATTTGTATTGGTCTATGTTATGGATTGCATATTTATGTCCCCTCAAAGTTCCTGTGCTGAACCCTGAATAGCTAAGGTGATGACATTTGGAGATAGAGTCTTAGGAGGTAAACAGGATTGGAGAAGCTCATGAGGGGTGGTTCTAGAATCAGTTGGCACTAGAATTTGACTTCTCAACATCCTGAACTATGAGAAACAATTTTCTGTTGTTGGATCCACTAATCTGTGGTATTTTGTTATAACAGCTCAAGCAGTCTAATACAATCTATATATTTTACCATCGCATAGGAGTAGAAAATATGATTTACTAAAATATACACTACAATTTGATTCATTCTGTTTCTCAAAAATGTGTAAGCACAGGTCAGATGAGGTCCACTTGACCTAAGGTCTTTAGCCTCATATTAAAGGCCTTCTAAAATCTTATTCCAAATGACTTTACAGTCCCATTTCTTCCTCTCTCCCCTCTATGTTCCAGGCAAGCCAAGCTCCTCCCTCTTGCCTCTGTGGAAGGCAAGAAAAACAAAACAAATTTACAAAAATTCCTGCGGAACAAATAGTGTCCCTGAACTAAGAGAGAGGTGAGTAGAAGTTGGAAATAAATACTTGTGTTGAGCTATGAGTAGAGAAGAGCTGGGTACCAATCATTTGGTTTTGAGTTGTCAATCACAAGGAAGTAGAGAGTCAGAAACTATTTGAAAGAACAAGAAGAATGAAACAAATGTGGAGAAAAACCAGGATATAGGAGATGAAATAGAGGCTGGTCCTTAAAGACAACTTGGTGTCTGTTCTACATGCATCCACTTATTTATGCATTTACTCCACAAATGTTTGTTAAGAGCTAATGACAGAGCAGTCTGGGGGAAATGAGAAAAAAAACAAACATAATGCACATACAAGTTGAGGTCTGGATAAGTATGATGAGGAAAGAAAAGAGTAGGCTAAGGACAATAGGGACAGGCACAGGACTAGAGGAAGGAGGAAAACTGGAGGAAGTTGTAAGCTGGTTTTGAGTAATATTAAAACCCAGTGTCAATATTGGATAGTGTTTTATATATTTTGAGTAATAGTATAAGTTAAAATTTTGTGATCTCTGTATGGGAAGGGGAATAAAGTAAATAATAAAAAATTGTAAATAAGCAAAATAAGTTTGTATTATAAAATCATTATAGAGATCATTTTCTGACGGTTGAGAATTCAAAAGATTGAGGGAGGAAAATTTCAATATATTCCCTGACAAGAGTGTTATTTCTTTTCCTTCTTTCTTAGACTCCCTAATAATTGTTGCATTTGGGCAAGGGTAGTTATTTTCTTTTATCAAAAAGTGCAATAAGTTTAAAAACTAACTTTGGTTTCCTGCTATTTCTAAGCAGACAGACCTTAACTCTCCTCTCTCCAACTTTCACCCTTTTGTTCTTTCACCCAGATTTTTTCCTTCTTCTTAACTCTTCTCTACTCTTTTCTCTCAAACAGGTCACAGCTTGTCAGCTATTATCACCTTCTGAGACAATCTCTGGTAAAACGTTCAAACCTTAGTGACCTAATGAGAATTCTCAGGGTATTCTCAGGCCACTGTTCTTACCTGTTATGCCACATGATTAACAAAGCCATATTCGGGAACATGCTGGGCTCTCAGAAAAATATGTCTTTACAATGTGGTGTAATTAAGAGAGAACAAAATGTGGAGTCAGAAAAGTTATGTTTGAATTCTGTCTCTGATTTACCAGTTATATGACCTGATAAAATCACAGTCCCACTGAGTTTTCATATTTCTCACCTAAAAAAACTGGATATTAATGACATATGATGCTGGGAGGGCTTTGCAGACTAAATAAAAGACTACAAAGCTCTCTTGTGAGAGAGCTTTGTGCGCTTACAAAATAATGTCTATATCATTGCAAAATCAGGTTTTTAATTTTAGAAGGTACCACCATCCCAAATTGTTAATTTTTATTCTCAGTTTGAAAAGCAGAGGCAAGGAAATAATCACTACCCCACTGCCACCACCAACACCACCACCACCAACACCATCTTGATAATAATGGTGACTACTGCTTATGAAGAACTTACTTGTCACCATATGTTATGGCTTATGTTGAACATGTATTATTTCAATAAATCCTCACAATAACACAATGAGGTAAAAAATGAGACCAGAAAAATTAGGTTACAAAGTCACTGAATTGTTGAGCTGGGATTTGAACTTTTATCTCCTCTGATACCAAAACCTGTGCTCTGATGGCTATGTAAGCTGTACTCCAGTAGCTATTCTGTCTTCTACCATCAGTACCTCAGAGGTCTACTTCTGTGCTTTGGCAGGAAATATTCAGACACTCTTATTCATGGTAGAGTGGAAAGCAAGAGGGTCAATTAAGGGGCAAAGACTAAATACCCAAGTGCTGAAGAGATGGTGATGTTTGCTCAGATAAGGGGTTAGTCATTTGTTGCATCCTGGAGTCATGTATCTCATCTTACATACCCCTGTTGAAAAAATACTAAAGCAACTGTCCAAGATTATGGTAGTTTTCATTTTTGTTATATCTAGCGTATTTGTCCATTCTTTATCAGATTATAACACCTTCTTCTGTTTGTAGAACTCCTTCCAATTTCTTTAAGTTCTGATAGAACCCTCAAATATGGAGGGCCAAACTCAATCTCCATATGAAGCTGGCATGTCATGCAGGCTGAACTTGCAACAGCAGTCTATCTCTTTGACAGCAGCTATTAATTCATGATTGGACTCAAGAAGACCAATTTGTGTCCATTATGTGAAATAACTAAGAAGAGAGGAAGTCTATACAAATGATGCTGAGTAAAAATATTGGATAATGAATCTGAGGTTCTGTCTTATGTTTAACTTTACCAAAAATAGAATATGCACAGAGAATCAAAAGAAATTATGGGAATGAGAAGAGAGAGGAGGTAGGGAAGAGAGAGGCAATGGAGAGAGAGAGAGAGAGAGAGAGAGAGGCAATGGAGAGAGAGAGAGAGCCTTTTATTTGCATGAATCAATTAATTATTCACTAGCATTTCAGCATAATTCTGGCATTTAACATGCATGAGTAGTTTATTAAATAGTAGTTCAAAGGTACTGGAGGATACAAAATATTATGTATTTTCCCCCATTGTCTTTAATAGTATTTATTTAATGTTCTTCCTATGGTCTGCTGAAAAAGAGTAAGAAATCCTGAACATGATCACAACCAAGAAAGGAAGTATGATCATAAAATTCCAGTGTCACTTATATGTGGAATATAGAGAAGCCAAACATAAGGTCGGATAAAGCCAAACTAAGAGCTAACTCTAGAGACCTGACTATAGAACTGAAGGCTACAAAGGAGCAGAGGAGAGGCAGGGGCAGGACCAACATGAGGAAGAAACACAACAAGACTATGTGATAAATTATGGGTATCTTATTCATGGGGTATTGTTTGATAATAATATCTAAGGGAGGAGATCCAATACACAATAGTGATATAAGCCAATTCTGTAGATTTTTATGTTATACACAAAATTGTTTACCTAAATGAGAATTTTCATTAGCTTAGGTAGTTTTATAATTATTTGCAAGTCTATGGTGGAGGTACTATTACTATTTTCATTGTATAGATAATTTAAGTGAAGGACAGGGTGAATAATATCCAAAGTACACATTCTCACAAGGAGTCAAGTCTAATTGGAGTCAGGTTCTACAGCCCCAGCACTGGGCTCTGGGCTCTGAAATCATCGTACTTCTCACAGTGAGAAGGACTGATCCATTTTGGAGGATGTCATGTGTTTATATCAACTAGACCAAGGAAGATTGCAAGTTATACGTGAATATTTTAGAATGGTTTTTCATTCAATGCTATTTAGAGGAAATAATAGAGGGTCCTTGCTATTTCCTTGGAAGTCCCTGATAACGACGAACATTGAAGCTATGTTAAAGGTACAGCAGGGGACATTTGAGATGCCTATTAAGGGATAATGGACAGAGTATTCTAGTGACACAAGAGGACCCTGACTGCTAGAAGTGTATGTTCTATCATGAGAGATGTGAATTTAGGCCAGAGTCATAAATGTCTAGAGCCTGAGGATTATACAGTTGTGTTCTGCTGGTCAGTCATGCGAAGTAGAGTAAGCCTTTGGGGAATACATGTCACATGCTCATCTATATGAAGCCAGAGATTTCCTTAGCCAGTTAGGATCTCTAAGCAGTCATCTTCTCTAATCCCAGGGGCAAGATGTCCTCAAAGCAGATCACTCTACACCAATCAAGATGGCAGCTGGGCCAGTGGAAGGGCTGTCATGTAAAGTAAGGCATCATGCTATAGCAAATTTAAATGCAAACAGGACAAAGGGATTTAAAAATGTGCAATTGGGAGGCTTGGATTCACCTTAGACTTCCTAAGCATTGTTCTGGGTGGTTTAACCAGTGTCACCAAGGAGCCAATAGCCATTGATGAACCACTAGATGAGAACCAAAAGAATGTAATCTTGGACTTCAGCCAGTGAGCTGGCTCCACTGAAACATTGCAACTTCTCTCCTGCTCCAGATGTAGGGCCACTGTCCGACAGTGCATTCAGTAAGTAACAATTGCAATAAAGTGACCTGAAAATGGGGAACAGAAAGCATAGGAGTCTATATGCTAATTTATAGTCCCAGTCCATGGAAAAGCGGACAGATAGCAGCTGGACATGAGGGCTACCAAAAATGGTGTGACTTTTCCTTTTATTCTTTTCTTTTACTTCCTTTTGAAGAAGGCAGAATCAAAAATAGCAACAAGCTTAGCAAACAGCATCTACAGCTGCTAAGGAAAGAACAGCCTTCATTCAAATGCACTGCAGAAAGGACAGCTGGTCACATTGGTCTTTTCAGCCTTCCTCCTGCACATATTTAGCAACATAGTCAGTGGCAGTATCTTTGAATATAAAAGACACTGATAGAAATTTGGTATAACTCCAATTTAGTTATATTTCCCTTAAGGAGAACTTACCAAGTCCTTTCCCATTATGCCTAAATTCGATTTTCTCTAGTTGTCCCAGATTTTTGTTTTAATATGGATTGTTACAGGCTTTAAAATAGAAGGAGGTGGAGCTATTAAAATATAAAGAAGTCAGAGCATTAAAAATTGAGAACTTGGCTGGTGCAAGTTTGTGACTGCACCGAACAGATGGATGACAGGATACTTGTGTTTTTGTTCAGGGTTACTATTCTTTAAATGTGAGAAGTACTTTGCAAGTTATCAGCTTACAAGTTTATTATCATATTTGTTCATTGAGGCACCATTGGTTTTCAAAACTATGTAAGATTTAGGAAAATAAGTTCACAGATCCTCAAGTGTATGTCTCCACATCCACCACCAAAACATCCATAGTCCTTAACCATAGACCATTTGGCCCCCTCCTTCCTTCTTCCTACACCCACACTCCTCCTGTAGCCTCAATTTTGGAGCCATGTGTCTTAGTTTGTTTTGGTTTAGCTTTTTCAGTTCCTTTGTTTTGTTTCCCTATATTATACATTTGAGTGAAATCATCTGGTAGTTGACAATTTTTAACATTGAAGTGGGATATATGGAGAGATGAAGTCACCACCCAGTTGTCATTTGACAAATGAACTCAACAAAGGTTTTTAGTGTTAGTAACCTGCACTGTTACAGAATACAGAGGTCAAAAATTGGGGGGCGGGTGTTGGCACTCAGACATGGTCTTAGCACACAGGTAATTGATAATACAAGACATAAGAACTAAGTGTGAAGAACACACATGTTCTAAGGGAATTGGATGGAAATTCGCATCAAGGCCAAAGACTCAAGAAATGAGAGATGGACCTTAAAGAATTAGCAGGATTTTGATTAAGTTAGCAGATTTGGGGAGAGT
Organism: Galemys pyrenaicus; assembly: GCA_019455555.1. Taxonomy (NCBI): domain Eukaryota; kingdom Metazoa; phylum Chordata; class Mammalia; order Eulipotyphla; family Talpidae; genus Galemys; species Galemys pyrenaicus. The sequence goes on from JAGFMF010011524.1 coordinate 1,271,517, forward strand.
ATACCAGGAAGAGGAGTAAACATGAGCAACCATAAAGTCACCTAGTTTGTATATAAAAGAAAAAGCCAAAAGGCAGAGAGCCCTGTAAGAAGGGATTTGAATTTTGTCTTGAAAGTTTTGAGCAAACTGGTGGCATGGTTGAAAATGTAGTTAAGAAAATATCCAACATACTTAGATGTTTTACTTTTATTATTGTCCTCTGAACATCAGAAGACTAGTGATAGGAAAGGATAAAATGGAATAAATGCATCATATTTTATCATATTGCTCAAGTTCATCCCTTTTTTGGTTTGAAATATAAGATTAATTCTCATAATCTGTAGGTAAAAATTGGCAATAAATTTCAATTTAAAATCTGACTCCATAGGCTATCTATAATGATAATTACTCCAATGAATTTGACAACAGTAGGACAGGTGATTAGTATTCTGTTTCATTTTCACTGTTTCAGAATAAAACACTAAATTTTTCCCTTTGGGATACCTGGTCTTGTCCCACCACTACGACATCCATCTAACCTCCTCTCATGACCCCTTAAGTTTCTGGCCAACTTCTCCAGTAGTTTTCCCATTAGCATCTGATATCCATGAATGTATTTACCAGGATAGAAAATGTTCAGTACCCTTTGTCTCTCTGCTTTGCTTTTTTTTTAAATCTATTTTGGGAGAGAGAGACTACAAATGTGGTTGTCAAGGAAAACATTTCTTGCTAGGAAAGAAAATCTTGAAAGATTTTGGAAATGACTAGCAATATAATGTGGGAATTATATCAAGAAAACAGCCCCACAAAACCCTTACAGTTCCTACACCTTTCCATATAACTACAATCAGAGCAATAGCACAGGAATTGAGGACAGAATATGACTGGTACAACCAGAGTAAAGAATAAAAGATATGATCTTTCAACTCTGAGGACCCAGGGGACCCAGGGGAACACTCACCAATCCCCACAATTTCCTAGTTTGCTGGTCAGAATCTCGCACTTTTACCTACATCTTTACCTGTACTCAGCCACATACTGCAGTAGCCAACACTGTTTCTTTAAAAAGGGAAAGAATCGCTGACATAAATATCAAATATTAAAAAGGTTTTCTTTAAATCAGAAAATGAAGTGTCCGCATGAGTAATGCTAGTTTATTTAATATATAGATATTAAAACTCTCTTTTCCTCTCTGAAGAGTCTTAATGGTCCTAAAACTGGGTATTTGCAGGCATTCAAATGAGCTCTTTTCCAGGTCACCACACAGACATCAGAATTGCTTCTTGCACCTTTAACCTTAACTGTATATAACTTAAGTTGATGTTCAGTCATATTCCACCCAGAAATTTTGCCTATTGGGAATTAAGAATGACTTTAGCATTGGAGTCAGCTGCCTTTTAATCAATAATGGAAAAAAAAAAAAAAAACAACCTAAGTTTCTTTTTCCTTGAATTTTAATCTGATCAGGTCTCATAATAAACTTTCTACCAACTAAATCAATTTAAAAATAAGATTTGGGGGCCTCCAAAGTGCTGAGCAACACACTTTGAAAGCTCATGCAGCACAGCACGGCTAGTTCGATCCCTGCCAGGGAGAGAAAGCACATGGTGCATAAGACCTTTCCTGCCTCGCCCGCTCCTCCCCTCAGCAGTGTATTTCAGTCCATCTACCTGTTCTGCTCCCCCCTCTGTCTCTGGTAAATCTTCTCACCTCCCATGACTCTGACCTGTACCCCAGCTCTTATATGCATAAGTAAATAAATCTTTAAAAAGTAAAAAATTAACATTTGTTAGACTTTGGCTGTGAAGCATCAGAAAAACAAGTTAAACTCAGGTAATTTGCTTGGAAATTTGCTTTTTTTAACAAAAGTTCATTGTTTTACTAACAGCCCTTGCTTTCCCCTTTAGTAGTCCCTCCCACCACCATGGGGAAGGAGAACTGCAGCTTAGACTTCTAGACCTGCTAGAGCTGAAGTTGTTACCTTTACCTTATGTCGATACACTTTCATCTAACATAGGGCAGGCTTTCTGTATTCATGAGGGAAGCTGTTCCTTCCATGCTATAAAATCAGCTCCATTCACCTTTTTAGGAGGCACTCTTCTCCTTTCCAAGAAGTTAGCTAGTGCCTCTTACAGCTGGGGCTAGATGTCCAGAAGAAGAGCATCACTCAAGCAGGTACAGTTGTTATGTAGAAGGGATTATGCATGTAATTACATAGATATCATCTATGTATGTGGAAGAGATTATGCATGTAGATGATGTATGTTATACAGACGAGGTGAAAGCTATTCTTTCTAGGGTTATTTTGATTTTAAAAAACTCTCAGTGAAAGTAATGATTACTCCATACTATGAATCATTTGTTGCAGAATTCCAGGCACCCAGGTGTTGGCGTTGAATGGGGTCCAGGCCAAGGGATTGGTGTGAGGGCAATAGAATGGGAAGGAGGTGGGGCTTTAAATTGGCCCACAATTCATGCTATCAGCCCCATCAGGATCTTTGGAGAGTGTTGACTCCTAGTCATCTTACAGAGGGGATTATCTAGAAGTGGAGTCAAACATTAGATTGGTGTCATGGGCAAGTTATCAGTTCACCAATTCAACTCTCATTCTCACTAGCTCAGTGACCTCCAGAGGGCAATTTTGTCTCTCTCAACCTTGGTTTCCTAATCTATAAAATGAAGATAATAAATTTTAGTGTAATGGTGACAATGGAAATAAATATTGCTAGTCATGCTTTCTATCATGAGGGGAAGGTTTTATCTCTTTTCCTCACTTAACTCTAGCCTTCCTGTCAATTTCACCTCAAGGAGTAAGATTTTATATGGATCAAGACCTGTGAGGTTAGTTTAGGATTCACAATTTAAAGTACAAAGTATTTCTATTTGAAGAATTGTTTAGTGAATCTCAGACATTTTGTAAACTTAATTTTTAAAAATTTTAATCATTCTCTCACAGGGTTATAAATGGGATTAGCATGTATCACATTTGAAAAGGAGTTATCTTCATTATCTCCCTGCCTATCTTAGAAAATAAAATCCAGGTAGAAGAGCCCAAAACAGTCTTCTTAAGTCTACTCTTCATCTAGTGCAAGATACACTGGATTGTGCTCTCCTGTGCCACATGGTAATACATGGGGTAGGATTCTCAGGAAATCTTCTTTTATTTCATCTGTGTTTTGATAGATTATTTGTGTTCATACAGACCATGAATTCACCCTTCCTGGTCTAGTTAAACACTACTCAGGTTCACAAATGTAAGAGTCCAGGTAGAGATTCACGACGAAAACTGTAGCTTAAGAATACAAAAAACACATTTGTCTTTCATGTTCTGTTGCAATTATTTTTCCTAAGAATTTCTTGGGCTGTGATTATGTTAAACTATCAAGGATTTGGGATCCTGCCAGGTCCCTTTTCCTTAGGATGATGAATCTGGCATTGTTCAGCAAACTGAAGTTCAGTGTATTCAATGGAATTTGAGTCCCCCAAGAATTCCAAGCTGCAGAGCCACTAACAGAGCTCATGGACATACTTTCATTCAAGAGAGTAAAGTTTGTGGAGAGAAGGTTGTACACAGGTGGGTCAAGGCAGCCTTACTGCAGTTACCTTATACTGCAAAAGCAACTGCAGCCTGGTGGACCATGGGGTTTGTACGTCCCATGCAGTTGGAGGAAGGATCCGCCAAGCAGGCTTGCTTTGAAATAGTCAGAGGTCATGAGAAAGATTGTGATGGACACTGGTGAAACATTCGCTCTTCCTTTCTCCCTCCTGTCCCAGGAAATGTAAAGCCATGGGAATAATTTGGAGAGCTTTCTGTTACAAATGCTCATTGAAAGAAAGATTTTCCTAGACAATAAATCTTTTTCAATTAGAAATTAAAGTATCATCATGCAAAAGTTAAAGAGAAAGTTTATTTTTTTTTAAAGATTTATTTATTTATGCATACAAGCACTGGGGTACAGGCCAGAGGTGTGGGGGGTGAGAGGATTCACCACAGAGAGCAGGGAGCAGAACAGGCAGACTGACCGAAACACACTGCTGAGGGGAGCAGCGGGCACAGCAGGAGAGGTCTGCTGCACCATGTGGGTCCCCTCCCTGGCCGCACCATGTGGGTCCCCTCCCTGGCCGGCGGCAGGGATCGAACTCATGCTGCAGTGGCTGCGGTTTGCTTCATAGTGCGTTGCTTAACCCACTGCGCCACCAGGGAGGCCCTAAAGAGAAAGTTTAAAAGAGTGCTCTATATAGTTGTTAAGGACTCTAAAGAAAAGAACTTCAGAAAGACCTGAGGGCTGGCGATGTCTCCATTTATAGTTTCTCAAGGTACGTGGAAATTAGTGGTTCTGAAGACACACCTCAAGAGAAGGAGGCAGTCTGCATAGTTGTGGACATATTTTTGCAGTCGACCTATTTATGGGAAACTTTCCCAAATGCATTTTAAATTCACTGGTGACATTTTGATAACTGGCATAACCAAAAACTAAAATAATTCTTCTTTTTCTCTTCCCTTTTCTCTATGCCTATATTGCCATCTCTGTTCTCCTGCAAGGATAATTATATAATATGGATCTAGAAGGTAGCTTAGTTTGGTTTATGAGAATAGTCCCCTGGCTTGGGAAGACACTTGTTTTTAAGGTTCTTTTATGTACATGGGGGTTTGGCTACTTCCAGAAGTCCTATTAGGCCCTCAGAGCTTGCCTTCTTGACATCATATAGATATGGGATGTTGGCTGCAATCCTCTGTATGTTTGCTCAATTCCTGAAACTGAAACAGTGGAAATGCAATATTGTATTAGCTTATTTCATCTTAGAAGGCAATAAAAGAACTGGATTAATTCCAGTGGAAGCTAACCTGAACTTCAGCTATGAGCCATAGACCTTAGATCACATCATTACTTTGAATTATCTAGGAATGAGCAAAAGCAGAGTGTGAGAGGGAAGAAACTTTGTATGTGTCTTATAACTTTCATTACTCTAAATCATTCAGACAGTGTCAAAGAATGATTTAATGAATATGACTAAAAATTATCAAGTGATACAAAATTTAAGTAATTTATATTGATGTTATTCTATTTTTAGGGACCATGTTAAAATCTACTATACATAGGTCAAATTCATCAGGACTTTGTTTGTTAATGCTGTTAATCAAAAGTCAAGATAATAGATCATATGGGCTAACATACTATCCAAGGGTATTTTTTTTCTTTTACCTTAAAGTCAGTATTTTTCTGCCCAGTGAAATGCACTTTATGGTTCTATGAATTTTTGACAAATGTATATGTCTGTGTAATACACACTCTGATTAAGATATAGACCATCCCTGGAGAGTTCCTTTGTCCCCCTCTCCAATAAAACTCATCTGAACAAAAGACAATCATTGTTTTTCTTTGTTGTTTTGTCTTTACAAATTACATATGTATATATATTTACCATATTGTCCTTATCCATTCATGCATCGATGGGCATTTAGGTTGTTTCTTGTAGTTGGCTGTTGCAAGCAATGCTGCTGTGAAGATGGTGTTTACTTTTTCTTCAGATAAATACCCAGAAGTGAAGTTTCTGGAGCATATGGTAGTTCCATTTTTAATTTTTTGAGAAACTTCTACACTTTTTCCCATAATGGCTACATCAATTTATATTCTCACCATAGTACATAAAGGTTCCTTTTTCTCTACTTCTTCACCAATACTTGTTATTTCTTTTTCTTTTTGCTAATTATCATTCTGACAGATTTGAGATGATTTCTCTCTTTGATTTTTATTTTCATTTCCCTGATGTTTAATGATATTGAACATCATTCATTTGTCTGTTGACCATCTGTATGTCTTCTTTGGGAAAATGTTTATTCAGATCTTCTGCCCATTTTTTAATTGAATTGTCATGTTTTTGCTATTGACTGTATGAGTTCTTCATATATTTTGGATATTAAACCCATATCTGATATATGATTGAAAATATTAACTCCCATTTAGAAGGTTGCCTTTTTATCTTGTTCATGGTTACTTTTGCTTTATGCTATGTTATTTTATTACTTTCTTTTTCAATATGATGTAGTCTTATTTACTTACTTTTACTTTTGGTGTCATTAAAAAAATATCATCACTGAAACCAGTATTAGGGAACTTATGATCTTCTTTAGGACTTTCATGGTTTCAAGTAATAATTTAAGTCTTTAATTCATTTTTAGTTAATTTTTGGATATAAGGTGTAAGATAGTGATCAAGTCTCATTCTTTTCAATGTAGCTGTCCAGTTTTCCCAACAACATTAATTGAAGCAACTGTTCTTTCATCTCTATATATTCATTGCTCTTTTGTCATAATTATATATGTGAAATTATTTGGGGATTCTCTATTCTGTTCCATTGATTCATGTGTTTGCTTTTATGCCAGTACCATACTTCTTTGGTTACTATTGCTATGCAATATAGTTTGAAACCAGGGAGGATGGTGCTGCTGCTTTTAATTATACCCTTAAGTTATTTAGGCTTTTTCATGCATTTTTATTTTTCAGGTTTTTTTTTTTTGCTCTGACTGAATAATTTCAAATAACATATCTTCATATACATTGATATTTCTTATTGTTTCTTCCAGCCTGCTGTTGAAGCTCTGTCTGTTGAACCCTTCAGTTTAGTAAGTGCATTATTTAGCTCCAAAAGTTATGTTGAACCTTGTTTTCTATCTCCTTGTTGAACTTCTCATTTTGTTTTACTATTATTTTCTTGATTTAATTAAATTATTTATCTTTGTTCTCTCATAGCTCTGAACAATTACTTTGAATTATGTTAGGCAGTTTTTGTATATGTCTTTCTTTGAGGTCAGTTGCTGGAGGTTTATTATATTCCTTTGATGATATCATGTTTCACCAATTTTTAGCAATCCTTGCAGCTTTCTATAGGTGTCTTCATATTTGAAGAACCACTAGCTCTTTCCAGAGTTTTTGAACTGATTTTAGTAAAGAATGGCCATCATCTGGAGTGTTATGACCCTGGATCTTGTACTAAGTGCAAATATGTGTGTTGTTTCCAGGTCCAGTGGGCTGTGAAGCTTCATTGGTTCAAGCCACTCAAATCCACATGTTGTCTGGGTGGTCCTTGGCAAATGCTGCAGAGGGTTCACAGTGGCTGTAGGACTATTGGGTCCTCAGTAACAACTGTAGGTCCAGTGATTAAGACCAAGGCAGGCAGAGGTGGTGGTCATAGCCAGTGTTGTGCGTATACTTGACCTTGGCAGGAGTCTGGTTCTAGATGCATATGTAGAGTCAAGGGCTGATTACAGATACATATTTTGACAAAGGTTAGAGCCAGCAGCATATACCCTGCATTTTGGGGCATCTTGGTTGTTGGTACACGTTACTGTATTGCTGGATCTCACCTAGGCCTGCAACCAGTAGTGGACACCAGCGATAGGCAGCTAGGGTGTTGGTGCACAGCTGCTGGGAATAGTTACATGTGAGTTCATTAGTGAAGGCCAGTGATAGCAGTCAGGCCTGGCTCCAGGTTCACAAGCAGTGAGGATTTTGGCAGCTGGAGTGCTCTCTTGTGACTTATGGATCTTGCCACAAGTACAAAATAGGGAAATGGAGACTAGTGATGGCTGCTGGGTAGGGGGTGTTCAGTGCACATTTACAGCAGCCAATGCGTGAAGAGCAGTGGAAGGGAGAGAGCAAGAGGAACTTAAGTGCTAATGTGTACAAATGCAAAAAACTCTGGGAGGTTACCGCAATGGTTAAATCTTCAAGAGGTTCATAGTGGCCGAGCTAGCAATTGATTTCTTCAAAGGCAAAAGTGACCATGATGCTCTGAGAGAAGAACCAGTTTTCACTGCTGTGTGGCTGATCCTGGCTGCTCCCTCTCTTCCTTGTTCAAGCTATCTCTATATGTCGCAGCTGTGCAGGTCTCCGGATGGAATTAAACCAAAGCAAATCTTTCATGCAGTGCCCTGAAAGAATAGAAAATCAGTTGCTCAACCCACTCTTCCTTTCCCAATGAGAGGAACTAACTGCTTTCAAATCAGACATTTCCTATTGATGCCGGATTGTGTTGATCTGCAGAATGGGATGATACAGGCAAAATAAAGTTGTTGTGTGGTTATGCCCCATTTTTTTTTCACTGTGTTGAACTTTCTTAAGTGGACTCCCAAACTCTCTCCCAGAACTATTTTTAGTCCTGGACAGCTGTCTCAATATTGATCTTTTCTGGGGAGTGGTGGCTGGAGTCTCTTATACTTCCATTTTGGTTTATTACTTTCTTTTTGAGAAATAGTTCTTGGCTTGTTGCTGAGCCTTAGTAGAGATTGAATGCTTAACCACGGGCCTCTGTCTGAGTCCATTCAAATTGGCATAGCAAAATACTACAAACAACAGAAATGTATTTCTCTTAGTTGTGCAGACTGGAAGTGCAAGATCAAAGTGCCAGCATGGTCAGGTTTTAGAAAAGACCCTCTTGTGGGTTGCAGACTGCCAGTTCCCCACTGTGTCCTGACATTATGGATGTGCCTAAGGAGCTCTGTGGACTCTCTCTCTCTCTCTCTCTCTCTCTCTCTCTCTCTCTCTCTTTCAGTTGAAGACAGACCTACTGACTGCTGACTTTTATTGTTTTTTTTTCTTTATTTATATATATTTGACATCAATTGTGGTCCCCATGGATTTTCCACCACTGTTTCACCCATGCACCATCACCTGAGTCCCTTGTGCGCTTTCTGCCCTCCACCCATCCCTTCCCTCCTCCCCACAAAGTATCCCAGATTTGTTGTGGACTCTCTTTATTAACCCCACTTAATGAAGTCTCCTAATATTATCACATTGGGCATTAGGATTTCTACATATGAATTTGGGATGGAGGAACACAAACATTCAGACCACAGCAGCTTCTACACCATGCAACCTGTGTTTCTTATCATGAACTGGCTATTATCTGAACATCAAGTCAGATTTTAGCATGTAGCAGCACTCATCATCAAATGGAAGTGGTACGTAGGTCTTGATGACACATTTAAGTCCTAGGAAGTAGTTGCCCAAATAACCACAATTCCTTCTCCTGCTATACTGCCTTTTTTTCTCCGAGCCTACACCTGTGGATTTATGGGGACTTCCCTATGATTAGTCAACAGAAGAAGAGATGACATAGACCTGGATTATAACTGGATCTTTTTGTATGCAGACACCACCTGAAATTGAATAGCTATAACACTATAGTCCTTCTTATAGTCCTTCTTTGGGACATCCCTGAAGGACAGCAATAAAGGGAAAACCTCTTAGGAGGATTTCAAACAGTGAACCTGGTTGTTCACTGTGGTTGAATGGAAATTTTTAATTACAAACTGATCTATAATCTTTTACTAATGATTTGGCTGGAGGATGGTCAGGGACTTGAATGCAACTTGATTGGAAAACTGGTGATGACATTTAGAGAGGTGTAAAGATAGACCTCTGTGAAAGGGTAGAAACATGGAACTATTTGTGTGCCATGTGAATACTCATGAAAGGGTGACCTCACCAGAGGAAGATTTTAATAATCAAGTGACTAGGATGATCCCTTCTGTAGATACCAGTCTCTTTTCCCAAATATCCCTGTTGCCACTCAGTGGGCTCATGAACAAAATAGCCAATTTGGCAGAATTTGTATATGGACTCAGCAGCATGGAATTCTATTGAATTTGATTGATTTGACTATTGCCGCCTGTGAGTGTCCAATGTTCCAGCAGCAGAAGCCAATGATGAGTCCCTGATACAGCACAATTGCCTGGGGGTGATCTGAAACTTTCTTTTGATATGGGTTTTCCCTCTCTATGTTTAATTCTTCTGCCAAAACAACCGTACACAGACATAAAGAATACCTTATCACTATCATTATATTCCACACATTGCTTCTGATCATGGAACTCACTTCCCCTATTATGAAGTGAGTTGGATTCTTTGAGAATCCTGACTAGTGCAGGAAAAGGATATAGTCTTACCATTAGGTGTAATGTTAACTGTAGGATTTTTCATGCCCACTATCAAATTGAGGACATTTCTTCCATTTATAGTTTGTTGAAAGTTTATATAATGAATGAATTTTTAATTGTGTCAAGTGCTTTTTCTTCTATTTAGATAATTTTATGATTTGTGTCCTTTAATATGTAAATGTGGTAAATAACATGGACTGATGTTTCATTGGATTCCTAGGCAAATCCCACTTATGCATGATGTATTATCCATTTTATATAGCTCCAGATTTCATTATGTTAAACTTAGTAAATGCTTTTTATGTCTAGGTTCATTAGGAGTATTGGTCTTGATTTTCCTCTTCTTGTAATATCGTTTGTCAAGCTTTGTTTTAGGGTTATGGTAATGCCAATAAATGACTTCAGAAGCAATAATTTCTGTTTCTAAAGCATTTTGTCTAAAATTGCTAATATTCAAGACAGCATTTGGACTTAGTTTTCTTTATAGAAAATTCCTAATTATTAATCTAATTTTAGTTATAGATGAATAGACACATTCACATTTTCTATTTCTTCATATGCCAGTTTTGATATTTTTCTCTTTCCAGAAATTTGTCTATTTTATGTAACTTGTAAAATTTAGTGACATAAAGTTCTTTATAATATTCTTTTATTTTAATGTTTGTATGATGAACATCTTTGTCCTCTATCTCATTTTTAATATTGATAATTGATCTTTTTATTTTTCTTGAACAGTATCACTAGTGATATATCAATTTCAATATTTCCAAGGAACCAATAATAGTTCAGTTGATTTTCTTAATTGTTTTTAATTTCACTTATTATTGCTTTCATTTTTTTAAAAGGTTTATTTATTTATGCATACAAGCACTTGCCTGATGTGTGTGTGGGGGGGGGGTGAGAGGATTCACGAGAGACAGAGTGGGGAAAAGAACAGTCAGACTGACTGAAAACACTGCTGAGGGGAGCAGCAGGAGAGGCCGGAGAGGTCTGCCACACCATGTGGGTCACCTCCCCAGCTGGTGACAGGGATTTGAACTCATGCTGCAGTGGCTGCGGTTTGCTTCATGATGCATTGCTTAGCCCACTGCCCCACCAGGGCGGCCCTGCTTTCGTTTTTAATCATTTATTGTCTTCTACTTATTTTGAGTTAAAAATTTGCTTGGAACTTCCTACTCTCTTAACATGAAAGCTCTAGTCACTGATGTTAAATTTTGTTTCTTTCTAATATAAACACTTAAAGACTGTAGTTTTTCTAAAAACTGATGTAGCTGCAGTACATAAATTTTGATACATTATTTTCGTATTGCCATGCAGAATATTTCCTGATTTCCCTGTGATTTACTCTTCAATATGCACTGGTTAATTTCTAGTAATGTGGGGAATTAAAAGGGTATTATTGTTAATGATTTCCAATACATATTTCAATCCTTTTAATCCTTTTAAATTTAGTGAGGCTTTTAATGGCATACCTCAGCAATGCTTGATGCACACTTGAATACTGTAGTCTCTCTCGTTAGGTGGTGAGTCCTATACATGTCAACTAATGTAAGATAATTGATAGTAGTGCTCAGACTTTTATTCTTACTTTTTTTTTGTCTAATTGTAAATTACTGAGGGAGAAGTGTTATTCAAATAAAACTGAATTCAACTATATTTCTCCCTTTAATTCTCTCAATGTTTACTACATTTATTTCAGAACTCTTATTACTTAAAAACACATTTCAGATTGTCATGACTTCCTAGGGAACTGATGTCTTTCTCATTAAATAATTTCTGTCTTATCCCTGTTAGTATTCCATCCCTGGAGTTTTATTTTGTCTGTCATCAGTATAGTCACATCAGTTTCTTATGCTCAGTGTTTTATATTTTATATCATTTCCATGTTTTCATTTTCAGCTTGCCTTTGTATTAAAATAATATCAATTAAGTGTAATTAATTTCCTATATTTTTGTTTAGCCAAAAAGATAAATGATAGCATTTGGTTCATTTATATTTATTTTTGAAAAGATTTAGCTTAAGTCTGTTATCTTTTCATTTGTTTTATGACTGCCTCTTCATTTCTTTGCTCCTCCTTTCCTGCCTCTTCTTAAGTATATTTTAAAATCCCATTTCATTTCATTTACAGTCTTTTAGATGTATCTCTTCGTTTTATTTTAAGTGGTTTTTCTAGGTGTGATCATGCATATGTTTAATTTATCACAGGCTACCTTAAAATAATATTATATTACTTCTTGAGAAACAATATAGTATCATCCTTGATCCACACCACTATTGCCCTTAGTATTTCTGTTAATTTATTTTTCTTATACACATAAATCCAGGATGCTTAATTCTATCTGCTTCTTCAAAATGCAAGTGTTATTTAACATGAAAATTACCTTTGGAGTAATTTCTTTATAGCATCATTTCTTTTCATCTGAACATTTTCTGTAGCCTTTGTAAAGTATAAGTATGCTGGTGACAAACTACTTTTATTTATTTGAAAAAAAACTATTACTGCACTTTACTGTTTAAAGGATAATTTTCCTGAATAATAAAATAAAATTCTAGGTTGTTAATTAATTTTTCCTCTAACACTTTAATGATACCATCCTATTATAGTTTAATTTGCATTGTCTCTGATTAGAAATTTGTTTTAATTCTTTTGGTTAATTGTTTATGTAGTGCTTCACTTTTACTAGCACTTTAAAACATTGTTATTTTAACATTTTTGTTTTTCAACAAATTGCATAGGTTTTTCTTTTGTTGTTTTCTTTCCACTCTTTTCTATGTAATTATTCTGCTTGGATAGCATTTTAATTTATGAATATGGACCTATATTTCTTTTTTTATATAAATTTATTTATTTAATTATATTTGACATCATTTATATTCCCCAGGGAGTTCCCACCACTATTCTACCTGTGCACCATCACCTCAGTCCCTTATGCTCTTTCTGCCTTCCCCCCCGTATTTGCCCTCCCCTCCCCACCCCCATGATTTATCTTTGACCTTTTATTCTTGTTTTTGTTTGCTTTTGGTTTTAATTGCTCATTTCCTTGAGCTTCTTCTTTTTCTTCTTTTTTTTTTTGTTGCTGTAGTTATTGCTCTTTCATATTCCTCCTAATAGTGAAGCCATCTGATATATTTTTCTTGCCTTCTGACTTGTTTCACTGAGTATAATTCCTTCTAGCTGCATCCATGTTTCTATAAATGTCCCTAGTTTCTCATTTCTGATTGCTGAATAATATTCCATTGTGTATATGTACCACATCTTCTTGATCCAGTCATCTACTTTTGGGCTTTTGGGTTGTTTCCAGGTCTTAGCAATTACAAATAGTGATGCAATAAACATAGGAGTACAGGTGCTCTTTTGGATCGGTGTTTTTGTGTCCTTTGGGTAGATTCCTAGGAGCAGGATGGCCAGACCATATGGTAGTTCCATTTCTAGTAGACTGAGGAACCTCCATACGGCCTTCCATAATGGTTGGATTAGCTTGCATTCCCACCAGCAGTGTACCAGGGTTCCTTTTTCTCCACATCCTCACCAGCATTTGTTGTTGTTTTTTTTTGATGTGTGCCATTCTTACCGGTATAAGGTGATAACTCATTGTGGTCTTAATTAGCATTTCCCTGATTATGAGGGACACTGAGCATTTTCTCATGTACCTGTTGGTCATGTGTATGTCCTCTTTGGAGAAGTGTCTTTTGAATTCTTCTGCCCATTTTTTGATTGGGTTTTTTACTTTGTTTTTCTTGAGTCTTATGAGTTCTTTGTATATCTTTGTGATCAGACCCTTGTCCGTTGTGTGGAGCGCAAAGATTTTTTCCCATTCGGTGGGGTTTCTTTTTGTTTTATTTAATATTTCCTTTGCTGTACAGAACCAAGGGCCTGGACCTATATTTCTTATCAAAAACTAACAAAATTCTCTTAGTCTTGCAAGCCTACATAGTGATCATCTGAAGCTCAACTGATTTTCCCTCATTTCTGAAATCCTTTCTATCTACCTATTACCAACTTCTTGTCTTATCATACCTGTATTAGGTTCCTTGCCTAATTTATGGAAGCATCCACTGTTTCTGACTTAACCCTTTGCAGTTCATTTCTTCCTGTAATTTGGTTTATTGAGGTTTTCTTAGCCACTATTCCTTGTTAGTTCTATAGAAAAAAGTGTTCATAATTTCATTTGGGTTTTTCTGATTATTATAGAGGAGATAAATGTTTCTCATATTTTTCTCAAGCCCAGTCGAAGCACACATTTCAGAGTTGTGTGGAAGTAATGTCAAACTAGTACTACATGGGCACTAAAAGCAGAGAGAATTTAAGAAGATTAGCTCGTTAGGAAGCTGATTCTCTGAGATGTTGATGTTCCTTGCCTAGAATATTAGCACCATTAGGATCCTCCATGAGAGAAGAGCAACTTCTCTGCATCTTCTCAATTCTATGGAAGCGAATTGCTGATGTAGACTGCTGCCTATAACTATTTGATAGAGATATTGGAATAAAGCTTTGAACAGAGGACATAGTTCTAGCTTTTGTGTTGAATTACTGACTCTGGATTACATATTTCTCTCTTGCTCTTATTTAGACTCCACATTATCATTTTGGAATGTTTTTCCATTTTACATCTCATCTCCTTTGTAGTTGTCAACTAAAAATTTATGTGTGATCTCCTCAAACTCAGAGAGGGGTGTCTTGTTTGCACATGATCAAGTGGGAACAAGGGTAAAGGTCAGGGAAAGAGACTTATAATAAGGAATGACAGAAGGTTTATAGCTGCAGAGATGATGTTTATTGTTTTCAAAAGCTCATCTCCTGCTTTTTGTAAGGGGCAGGAGATTAAGAAGGATCTGTAGTGTTTCAAATTGTACAAACTTGTGCTTGTGTCCTCACAATGTGCTCTATGAAAGCAGCCAGAAGAGTCATTGAAGACAACCCATATTTAGGGGACTAGAAGGGATATCTTTAGAAGTCTTATTCTTTACTCTGCCTATTTTGTAGGCAGCCCATGTAGTATGGGAATTATCCTGATAGCTTTGTGGGAGCATTTGACCCTTTATATGATAGTTTGCTTTTGTCACATATGGGTGAGATTTTGAAGTCTGCATATTTGCTAAAAGTCCTCTCCTAAGCTCCTACACACCAGATTGTCTGGTGAGTTTTAAGGATCAAACATATTTATTCACTTCAAAAACATAAATGAGTTCTCATCTATGATATTTCTTCGGATGAAGTACTTTAATATCTAATTCATAGCTGAAAAGAGAAATTAGCATCTATTTAAGAAGCATATCTAAATTTCTTCTCTGAATGCTGGTTTTCAGTGGTATCATTTAGTGTTTCTAGGTCATCTTACATAATACAAGGGGATAATTGTTGGTATTGTAATCTCATACTTTCCCAAACACAAGCTAATAAATTTTAGCCATTATCATGATTATTCTCAGTACCATGGAAAATATGACATTTTTCCCATTTGATAGATATGTCAACAGAGATTGGACAACTTTCCCAAGATTACAAGACTAAATAATAGAAATGAAATTCAAAGACAAAGAGAGTCAAGTCACTTAAACTATTACACATATCGTTGCCCTCTGAATTTGTAACTTTCCAAAGAGTATAGAGACAAGATTCAAATTAAATTCTTTCTGGTTTTCCAACCCCATTCTTTTGACCCCAACTCACCTTCTTTCAAGGTCCAGTGAGAAGAGAGGAGAAAACAGACAGCCTCCAGAGTGTTAACAGGCAGGCAACTATGCTACAGATGGCTGATTCCTTCCCCAGGAAGTAGAAGATAAGATAGTTAACATTTGTTTCACTTTTTACATTTACAAAAAACTCTTTCAAATGTTCAGTGTTTTCAATGTTCACAATAACCCCAAGAAGCAATAATTCTTATTTCCATTTCCATTTGAAGTTTCCATGGCCTAAGACGTGGGACATTTGCTCATTGCATTTCAACTCTTATCCATCTCATCTGGCTTTTATACTCTGTTTTTCTAGCATATAATTTTACATAAACTTACTGTCTTGCAAATTGAGCTTTTCTTTTCCTATGAAATGGATCAGAGTTGTGTTTTTTGCAAATGTGAAAGTTATACAATAGCAAGCATTTTTCAACTTTAGCATGACTATTCAAACCTTGTCTGGATTCCCTCATTAGACCCAGCATTACACACCAGTGGATGAATAAAGATACATATGGCATACTATCTGCATCATAGTGGTTAGTTTCCTTCATTGCTTATTCAAATTCTCCCTTTGCTATGCTCTGCTTCCTATATCCTTTCACAGAAGATGAACAAGCAAATTCCCCTGAGTGTTTGCTTCCTGCCTTGGAATGCACAACAGAGAGGGTTGCTCCTATTATACTCCCCTTGGCACTCTGCTGGAAGCAGGAATGGAATCCCAGGAGCAGACTTTGGCTTCCCCATGCCTGGGCAATGGTTTTCCTGCCTGATGTAAACACTGCTCCTATCTGCAGAGATCTGTGTTAGATACATTTTACTTCAACTCTTCTAACTTGCTTCAAGGGTATATTCTGTTTGTTAATATAGAAGATAATGTGATGTGGTATTCCTAATCAGGCCACAAAACAAACAAGAAAAATGTAAGAATTAAAACAATGAAAATGTGCAGACTGGAGATCTAATCACTGAAAAGAGAATTAAGAAAATGTTACTAATTCAAAGACAAAGAAAATGAAATGTATTTCCAACAGAGAATGGAAGGTCTGTAAAAACTTGACATCACTGGAATTATTTTAAAATAAGGTCAGAGTAAGCCACAGTAGAAAAGCTGCTTGCTGTTCTCTTTAAACAGAACAAACCCCCTGGACTAGGTCAAACCACCATTTCAAGAAGCCAACAAGAACAAGAATATCCTGTTTGAAAAGACTGAAAAAAGCAAACTCTTACCTGTTTTTACCTGTGACCCTTCCATCTGATTATTTTATCATACTTCATTACATCATCCTTATTTTTCCATTTGTAAGAATTGAAACAGAGGGCAGGGGATGCTCCGACTTAAACAGAGAGCAGAGGATGGTCTGAGGCCAGAGAGCCCCCCGAAAAGCCCCTAAAGGCCAAAAGGCCACAAGCCAGAATCAAAGGCTATAGCAACAGAGGCTATAGCCTATCAGAGGACAGTGCCCGATACAGGTAACTGTCTATGGGTTCTCACCTGTGCGCACAATTGCAAAGGATCTCAGGCTACAGGAACAACAACCATGGGTTTATTTGCAAACAGGGGGAAACAAGAATGCTTATGTATTCACAAGAGGCTGGCTGCTTCATCCGGACAGCATCAATGTTGGCAGTCACCAGTCACCAGTTCTAGGCAGCACAGTCCAGTAGCAATGACCACTACAAGCATGCAGAGACAGTGTTCAGGAACACCCAGTGTTACAGCTCTTGTGAGTTGTTGGTTTATACCACCAACAAACAGCTCTTTGAGACACCAGGCCCAGGGCCTTTGGTGC